>VZRL01003199.1:122287-336722 GCA_013397895.1 Origma solitaria
GGCTGTGGGGGGTTCTCTGCATCCCCTGGACTCCATGGGCTGCAGGGGGACCACCTGCTTCCCCACGGTCTTCACCACGGCCGGCAGAGGGTTTTCAGCTCCAGCGCGTGGAGCACCTCCTCCCCCACCTTCTCCACTGACCTTGGTGCCTCCATGTTGTTCTCCCTCACATATTTTTATCTCCTTCTCCTTATTCCCTGGCTAAAAAGAAGTGCGTGCTCACATTGTTTTGATTCTTCTTAAATAATTTTCACAGAGGCGTAACTAACATCTCTAATTGGCCCAGATTTGGCCAGCAGCATGTCCATCATCTTCAGAGCCATCAGAGATTGGCTCTGCTGGACATGATGGAGAAATTTCCAGAATCTTTACTCAAGACATGCAGGAGCCATCTTTGTACCCCACCCTGTTCACTGGCAAAAACTGGGCCAGGCAAAACTACCACAAGAGGCTAACGGTGCTCTCTCTATGTCTTGTCTCCCCTCTAAGTTTCCCAAACTTGTGCAAACCTGATCTGTGAAATGTACAAGACCATGACATTTAGAAGGAATTCAGGATGTTAAATAACAGTTATTTGAATCTATACTTCTGAGAAATGTGTTGTAACAACTACAGGTTTCTTTGCCATATCATGTTTGCATTTCAGTGGAATGACACACCTTGTCACTCTGAACGTGAGGTTATATCTGATCTGAGGCCCCAGTTCAAAAGTAAGCAAGATTGGCCCATTTATTGTGTTATTTCCCTTCATATTGTCTCCCATTCTATTTTTGCCTCCATGCACACCGCAGAAAATACATTAAATAAAGGGGTTCATTTGTTGTATGTGCAGATACTGGAAATGCAGGAACAATATAATAGGAAGTGTCACTTAAATTTCCTCTTTGGTGTTAGTTTCAGCCAGCATCCTGTGTGCTGGTTACCTTATGCCCTACACTACTTAGAAACTGCTGCAGTTTTGTGATGTTCTCTGTATGTGATTTGCAAAGTGTTTTGGGATGAAAGGTGCCATATAAGTGCAGGGTATTATTATTGTGTACTTTGCTTGACTGGAGAAGCTTCATCAGGAAGATTGTTTTATTGGGTTATCTCCTAGGTAACTGTGATTCACTGTAATAGTAGTGACTAGCAGTCTTTAAATTGGACAGTAGTGGCACAACTACAATCTAATGGGAATAAAATTGGATTGCACCAAGTTAGGTAGTGTTGATTAACCATGTACTAAATGGATATAAAATTATAAGCTCTGGCTTCTTAATGAACATACATTTGCAATTCAATATTAAAGGCTATATTTTCCAAGATTCTCCAGAGGGTTTGGTAACTGCAAGAATTTACTGCACTAACATATTTAAGCCTCTGCATTCCAATTGCATTTAAAATATTTAAGTCATTGTACTCCTTCTAAGTTAAAAGTCATAGAAAAATGCTTTGCTATACATATTTTATATATACAGTTGTAGCAATTGCATGGTAATTAAGACCTCAATTCAGCAAAGCTGATAAGGAAAAAACTCACTTGTTATTTCTGGAGGACAATTCACACATTTGAAGTTCATATTTGCATATTATGATAAGAAGCCTTTGGATAATCAGATGTCATATTCCCCCTCCCACTGAACCACTACACCAACACAAACTTCTTTCTCTCACTTGTGCATAACACTCCTTCTTTATAATTACTCTAACAACTCATTTTAAAAAGCCTTAGCAGTACAGCTAATCTCTCTTTGCTGACTTCCACATAGGATGTTTAAGAAATAAGTCACTAAAAACAGAAAATAGATTGTACTGTGTATTCTCGGGGATACCAGACCAAATCCAAACAACTTGTCCCTTATTACTATCACCTGCCCTTATCAGCACCAGGGAACAAAAGTTTCTTACTGCCTTTCAGACTTCAGCAACAGGGCCACATTCTGCTAACTGCTTGTTTTGGTTTTTTTTTTCTATCACTGGAGAAAAATAAACATATCTGGGCAGCAGAATTAATTCTTCACTTGGTGCAAGAGAAAAAGGTTCCTCTGTGATAGTAAGGAAGCTGAGAAATGTGTTGATAAATTGTAGGCTGTTGTCACAAATGCAGCCATACAATAAGGATATACTTGCAGATGAAAGAAATAAAATATCTAAAGAGATTCCTAACAATCATGTGACAGCACCCTTTGAAGCTTCTCATGTGAAAGATTCTCATGTAGTGAAAGATTCTCTTGATCCTTCTCTATGTCACAAGCACTATACAGAGCTTGAAAAATGCATTCCAGGTGTTCCTCTGGAGTACCTATTAATTCTCATAGTTGCTCAACTGTGAAATAAAAATTGCCATAGATTTAGATAAAAAGGTTAAATCTTAAATTGGTGCTGGAGAAGTTTAAATAAATAAGGCATCTGGAAAGAGTTATTTATCTACCAGTATGCAATCTGGATTATCAGAATTTGATGTTTCTGACATATTAAGACATAAGAAGAAGAAAGTAAAGTGGTTTGCAAAGAGAAACTTGTATTACAATTCAACTGCACAAATTTAAAGCTTTAAAGGTTTAAATCTAAACCTGAGCTAGTAGAATTCTGTGTCCTTATGGCAGATGAAGAGGAAAGAGAATAAGCACTTAGGTACAATAAATTTAACCAAAAGATGTTAAATGTTGGCATAGATGCACTTTGCTTGGGCTATTGATACTGACATCTTTTGCAGGGCAGAAACCCCAATACCCATATGACCATATTCAGGCTCTTCTGTGGTGTCTAGCATATCAATAACCCTTGTGTCTCTGCTACAGTATGATTTCTCTCCCCTATCTCCACTGAAACACCAGAGCAAAGGTCCTTACTAGCACATCATCCCTCAAACATTATTGTACTGCCCCCAGGCTTATCTCTAGCCAGAGCAGTTTTGTCCCATTTCCCCCTCAAAAAAGTTAAGCTTTTGTTTAAAGCTCTTCCAATGAGCTCTGCTAACTCCTGTTCAAAGGCTATTTTCCCACTTTGAGACAGGTACACCCCCCCCCGTCAGCATCTGGCCTGATGTTGTGTAAACTGACACATGATCAACACCACCTCCCTCCCCCCCACCCCAAATTCTGTCACTGAAACCAGATTCTGAGCCAAGTATTTATCTGCTGACTCTTCCTGGTACTTCTCTCACCATTTCTTGGAACTGGAAGGATGTAGGAGAACACTTTCGTGCTCCTGATCCCTTAGTCAATCATTTCAAAGCTTCCCTTGATTGTCCTCAGGCTTCTTGTAACTTCATCGCTGTCTACCTGAAATAATGGACAGTGATCTGAGGGCTTCCAGGTAGGAAGCTTTCTCTTTGCTTCTTCAATCCAAGCCCTAGGCCGGCAGCAGACTTCACTAAGTGGGTCCAGGCTGCATATTGGGTCTTCTGCTCCCTCAGGAGACAGTCTCCTATAAGAGGGACAAAACTTTTTGCTTTACGAAATGAGTTTTGATGCAGCGCATGGGCTGAATTAACCTCGGAGACACTTCCAAGTTCAATGAGCCATTGTACTCATCATTGTTTGGTTCCACTTGCAGAACCTTGTATCTGTTACACCTGGGCACCTGGGAAGGATGGGCAGTCACAAAGGAGATGTGTCTGCTACACTAGGAAGGAGTTTGTATCCATTGTCTCCCATGCCTTGAGTCACCATGTTCATCCAGATGAAGAGAGCACAGGGAATACTCTGTGTCACACACCCTGTCTGTTGGGCCTGTCACAGGGAAGGTAGGGTGTGATTATAGTATGGAAGTTTTAGAAAATAGGGAATAAAATCTTTCATTGCTCTATGGAACTTCACAGCTCTTGTTTTCCCTGTTAAATTGCCTTTATCTTGCTCCACAAGTCCTTTTGCCTTCCTTCCGTTTTCTCATTATCCCACAGGTGAGGGACTGACAGAGTATCTTTGTGGGTATTTGGATGTCAATTGTGGTCAACTCATCAAACTTAAAGTCAGACTTTCTAAGAAACCTAATACAGGAATTGTGACTGCATGAACTTTTTTTTTTCCCCTTGACAAACTTTATGTGAAATTAAAGGTATAACTCATTGAAACAGAACACTAAGTATAGCTATTGACAGGGGCCTTTGTCAGTACAGTTTGACAGGTCTTAACAGGTTATAATAGAGCTTTGACAATACATAATAGCTGGGAATCTGACCCTTCATATCCTTCTCTTAAGAAAGCTGCATTGTGATTACTTTAATCTCTAACTGAGAAACAGTGGAAGTAGTTTGACTTGCAAGAACAGATTAATTGAAGGCTCAACCAATAACAGATATAGCATGAAATCAGAATGTTTTACCAAATTACTGCTGTTCTGCTATCACTAAGTGTTTAAAGAAGCAGGCACTGACCTACTGCAAACCCCATGTATTTTCAGAGGAAAATTGAAGCTATGCTCAGGGCTCTGTATTTTGTCCGAGAATAATGCAACAAAAGTATTTCTGAAGCTGCATCATGTTTTTCCAAACAAAGATCAAAAAAAGCCTCAACTTTTTTTGGATCTGGGGTAGTTTTTTAATGTGTTTGATCTGATTTAATTTGTTTTATAGGAATGAACAAGGACAAACATATCTGTGGTGTGGCTGTTCTCATTAAAATTGTAACTCACTAGCAGATATGTTTTTGTTATTGCTCTAATATTTTAATTATTATTTTGTTCAGTTACAGATCAGATTTCAGGAGGTCTTAGTTTTCTCTTTTTTTTATTATTCTATTGAAGATACCACAAAATAAATACCAAAATAAATAAAACTGTAATGCTTTGCGTAAGGTTTATAACTGTGTGTTTTTCAAAATGACCAAATAGTTATAGCTGAAGACAAACAATTTTCTCTTCAAATAGCACTTTTTTTTTGTTTTGTTTTTTTTTATCATACTTAATTTATGCAGCACCAAAGGTTCAAAGTCTTTGCTAAGTATCCTTGTGATACTTTACTAGAATAAGTAAAGGGGGCGATACATCCTGTGACAGCATAGCATCATAGAATCAAGGCTGGTAAAGACCTCTGAGACCATCGAGTCCAACCTTTGAATAGCACCATATCAACTAAACCATAGCCCTAAGTGCTATGTCCAGTCATTTCTTGAACACTTTCAGGGATGGTGACTCCATTACCTCCCTTCCAGTGCTTAACTACTACTTCAGTGACAAAATTCTTCCTGATGTCCAGTCTGAACCTTTAACAGATGTAGTAGAACTACGTCACAATGGTAGTAAACTAACATTAGAGTATGTATAGGTAAAAGGCAAAAGAGAAGAACAAATGGTTATGGATTTTGTTAGTAGCCTATGCGGAAGAATAATGTTGAACAAGAGATATGCTCTTTTTCCTGGAGTAGTGACGCCATGCATGCCACAAGGAAGTGTCACAGTAAGAGCTACTGCTTTGTGGCATCAGAAGCAGAGAAGACAGAGGCAAGGACACTTTTTTACTGAACACATATTGTGTAGAAAAATGTCAAAACACAATGGCCTGTGAGTTGTTTGATACCTTATGGTTACTTTTAGTATTTAATATGCACTGCATCATTGATAAAGAACAATTAACCAGTTAGATGTTCTTTTCTTTAATGGGAAATGGAACCTTGGTGGTGGTTCTTTCTCTCTTTTTAAGGGAAGTTACTGTCTTTCAGAGTATGAATACGACAGGCCTAGCAATTGAATTCCACTACCTTCTCGGTATAGCTGGGAAATGCATTATAAACATTGTAAGAATATGTATATTTGGCAAGACAGTGAAGTCATCCTCAACCTCATCCTGTTCTTGAACCAAGCTTTTCATATCTACAGCAGTTTCCTTTCAGTAAGCTAATATCTTAAGTACTCCCTAAAAATCCTGAGCATATCAGCAGGAAAAGATTAACTATATCTGAAATTACCAGCAAAATAAGACTGTAACAGTTTAGGTTGAATTTTTCTGAGTGATGAAGAAGTCTGTATGTCATCTCCTGCTGAAGCATAGACCTGTGTCAGCCTAAGCAGTCAAGTGGCAAGATTTTGCCACACCTTTTGCCCATTTTGACAGATTTTGTAGCTGGGTTTTCAGAAGTGAGAAATCAGGATTAAAAAGGTGTAGATCTTAATAATACATCTACTCAACTAAAATAGGTTGGATAAATAAATCATGTGAACTAGACTTTGGCTGATTCCACAAATAAAGGAAAAGAGAAAAAAAAACCCAGATTCTAAATGACTCATAATGTTGTCCTTAAACTTTCCTTAAAGCTATTTGGTGCAAGCCTATAAACTAAAATGAGAACTGACTGTTATTTGAAAGAATGAACACAAATTGCAGTGGTGTGACTTCTTCAACTGTTGTCCATTGACTACTTTGAGGATTTTTACTAAACATACATCAGTAATACAAAAAAAAAAAAGAAAGAAAAGAAAAAAAGAAAAAAATAAGAAAAAGGGAAAAGCCTTTCTAAATAATATAGATAAATCTATAGTTTCTAAAATTGTTATTATAGTCTTATACTATTGATCTCTGGAGCCACCTTTTTTCGGGGTTTTATTATTCTATTGAATAAAAGGGGATGTGAACCAAGATTTTGTAACTGTGGTTCTAGAGTTCTTCAGTCTAACAATGAATGATATTCTCTGTAAGCCATTTCAATATTTTCCTGTTATCTTCTCATATTTCTTAGCTCTGATTAAAGTGCAACTCTACACACTGAAACTGACGTCTAAGAATTTTGATTATTTTTAGGCATACATAGCTCCTCAATTTACAGTGTCCACACATGTGTTGCTTTGTTTCAACTACTGTCTGAAGACAGCTCTTCATTTGCCAGAGTAATAGATTCTGTGCAATTCAAAGGAAGGAGAAGTTCTTTTTACTGATCAAAACTCAACTGTCTTACGATTTTAGTAGTCCCTTTACATCTGTGTTATTCAGCAAAAATTATTAATGAAAACCAGTACCAGTGGAGTCAAACATTTAAAAAGAAAGATTAACTTCATAACTTGTGAGAATCAGTTATGATTGTAATTTATTCTGTAATAATGTGCAATGAAGGTTGCATTTTGTAATTCCTCTTCTTGATACTGTACAGGATATAATGGTGCATCTGACAATAGTTTTAGAAGCAGAGCATTCAGCACCTGACCTATTTTGTTTTATTTTACGTAATAAATTTGAAAGAGGTTGCAAAAGCATAAGGAGTGGGAGAAAAAAAATGTTTTTTGTTTCTTGGATTTTTTTACGTTTATCAGTAACTATTTCATAAGATCATGTCCATCTACAATTCCACTGTAATATATGTATATTGACTGTCCAAATTTAGCAGGAACATCTTTAGTTTAATATAGTGCCCAACGGGACAACACAATGTAAAAACAAATAATTAGGAAATTGATAGAGATAGGTCAGGCTTTGCCTATGTTCTAATGAACTGTTGAAGGTTGGGAGGGGGGATGGAATTTTTTTACATTCTGTTGCTGGGCAACTAACGACTGGATATTTAAGGGCCATCTATGCTTACAAAAGAGACAAAGACTTTAGCCAGGTGGGGCACGTGAACAAGGGATTGATAACGGAGACACTCGCTAGCTGGATTTGGAGGAGAGAGCCGTGGAAAAAAGCTGCTGTCTGCTTTTTGGCTGCGACTGTGGAAAAAGCCTGGCTTTGCACTGGTGTTTCTCTACCTGGTGGGTGAGTTTTTCGTTTGGGGAAGAAAGGGCACGGGATTCCAGCCCTCTTTTCCCCTCTGGGAGGGTGCATTTCCCAGCTGCACCGCAGTGGAACGGGACCCGGCTGCTACCGCCCCGCGACCCTGCCTGCCACAACTGCAGAGTTCCTGCCACCTTTTGTTGCTGGCTAGCTCGGGTGAGCCCACCTTGCCATTCCATCTCCCTGCTCTGACCTCCCCGCTGCACCCCTTCCTGCTGCGCTCCACCGCTGCCCAGCCGCCCGCCATTATCCTCGTGAGACCAACCTGACCCCGTGCCACAGCGCCCCCTGCAGCTGCATGGGAGCCATCACACCTGCCCCGCTCGGCCGGGAGCGGCAAGGCTGTGACCGTGACTGCACCCAACGGGACAGCGCCTGGCAGCCCAGGGACATCTGCCACCGAGATTTTGGTTTTGTTTGCTCTTGTTACTGATTGTTTACCTCATTATAGATACTAGTAAAGAACTCTTATTCCTTTTCCCATACCTTTGCCTGAGAGCCCTTGATTCCAAAGTTATAATAATTCGGAGGGAAGGGGGTTCACATTCTCTGTTCTAAGGAAGGTTCCCACCTTCCTTAGCAGACACCTGTCTATGAAACCAAGACATGAACCTAACACTTTTTCCTTTTATCTATTATCTGATGGTGAACCCTCCAATGGCATGAATTGTCCAGAAAGAAAGAAAGAAAGAAGAAGAAAGAGTGTAGAATCCATTCTTTCCACCTTTAAAATTCAAATCTTGTTTTACAGTCAATTTTTATGTGAAATTAGTCTAGTTCAGCTCATTATGCTACCAGCTGAAAGACCCTATTTTGTCAGTGAAGCATAGAAAATTGAGGTTGATGCAGTGAAGAATTGACCTTAATATCCAGAAAATGTTCCACTTCTGTGTTGCTCTGTACTGCCTGGTGCAGAATACTGTTGACTATGCAAGTAGTTGTTAACCTGTCATCTTAGTAGTACATGAGAAGTTATTAATTTGCTCTTCTTGTAGCAGGATGGGTAATATTTTAATTCAGATACTGTAGGTGTGCAAACATGGCAGAAATAACCATCGATCTAGATAAAACTGGGATTCACATTAAAAACAGGAAGAAAAAAAAATGGAAGGAATGAAATTTCTCACTACTGAATCTACCTGTTAAAATATTCTTTAATTACCTTTGTATTTGGATTTGGGGTTATAGGATGGCTATCTCAGACATCCTGTGATGATGCCATGCATGTAGGTCTAGAAAGAAGCCAAAGGCAAAATTCCCCAGCTGTGCCTCACTTGCTTCACGGAACAAGAGCTATCAATTATTGCAGATGCATTACAAATGCAGGTAAAAAACTGACCTATTCTGGAAAATGTATGCAAACACAGCTATGTACTTGTAATAATCTTGTTTAGCTACTGTCATAAACTTGATGTCCATTTTACATAGTGGTGAAAACATCTAAAATTAAAAGGTCATCCTTGGTTACCTGTTCTTTTTCCTGCTCTTATTACTCAAGAATATCTACTTAATGCAAGGCAGTTAGCTTGGATATCAAATACGCTGTATCATGGAACTTCATCAGGGATTTTGGCTGTTGTAGTTACTCTTCTTCATAGTGGCATGTTTTGGTAATAAACAGTAATGTAAACAGTGTCAATGATACACTAATGTTTTAGTTATTGCTGAACAATGCTTGCACAGCAATGTGGTGGTTCTCCCTCCCCCTCCCCCCCCCATTTCCTCTTCAGAACACCCTATAATCTCAAGATCAGGAATACTGTCCACGCCAGGAATTTCTGGAACTTTAATTTACATCCCTGGACTCCAAATGCGTAATCCTAAATTTATTCTAATCTGATTTCTCTTTATATGCTTCATTTATGTAGTAAGTAATTGAGTGGACCTTGTAGCTGAGCACAAGATGTAGCTCATGCTTTCACAAATTTATTTGAAACCTGTTTTTCCTAATACCTTAAATGAGGATGTTTTAAGGGACCTAAGGCACCCATTTGTGATAAACATCAAGGCCTTCTCTGCCCACGGTGAGGCAGCAAGAAGCTGGGACTGACCAGGAAGTCAGGAGGGTACATCCCGGGGACAGCTGATCCTGATGGACCCAGTTCATTTGAAACAAAATCTATACCATATCTCAGTTCCCATTTGCATTTAATCACACACACATGTATACACACACAAAGACAGTATTCTGAGTTGGAAAGTACCCAAAAGGATCATCAGGTCCATCTCTTAAATTGATGGTGTCATACTCAGCAGTAAAAGCAAGGGGGGAAGAAGGAGGAAGTAGAGGACGTTTGGAACTTGTGATGTCTAGCTTGTGAAGTACATCTTACATATGATGTAGCTCTGCTTTTCCTGGAGATAGCTACACACATGACAGCTGATGGGAAACAGTGAATCAATTCCTTACTTACCTTTGCTGGCATATGTACCTTTAGCTTTACCTCAAAATGGCTTCACCTCAACACATAGGCGGTTTCACATTCACCCTTGTTATTCTCTTCTCTGTCCCAGATTTGGGAATGAGCAAGAAACTGTTTTGATTAGCCGCCTACCAGGGTTAAATCACAGCACTCCCCAAAAAAGAGGTAATGAAGTTCTTAATGTTTCGCGTTCTTAAATGTGTGAGAAGAAAATAGTATGTGGAATTCTTTGCTTTACTATGAGAATATATAAGACAAACTCATCTATAGCACAACAGCAAGGATATAGCTTTTGAGTGCTACAGTTTTGAAAGAAATTAAACATGTAACTGTTAGTGGGAAAAGCATGTCTTCAATTCTAAGAATTAGTTTAAATAATCATTATGAGCAGTACAGTGGTGTTTAAATGGTAATAAAATGATGATAAATTGGAATTATTGCTGAGTGTTAAAACCAGAGTCATAATAATGATGATTTGAACACTTAATTGTGAAATTTTTATGTAGAAAAGTAGCAAATTTTCAACTGCTTAGTCACTGAAAAGTATTAAAAAAAGTTGTCATAATGTTATTGTATTAATGCTTTAGACAGGCCACTGGCTGGCATACATGGGAAATCCGTTTTGGATTTCAAAACCATTGTCATAGACCATTTGTGATTATCAATTCCAGTTTAAAACACCTATTCATATTATCATTATATAGTGAAAGAGCACTTCTGGTACTCCTGGTTGAAATGGCAAGTCCAGATTTTATTAAGTAGATCTTATCAAAATCCGTTAATTCACAATGCTACACTACATTAGCTCTGAAAGACTAGAAGAGCTTACAGGCACTTTTTTCCTGCTGATCTTTGAAAAAGGATTTTAATGGCTGAACCATTAAACCAAGGTGTAATAATGTCTCAGGGCATACCAAAACTATTGCTTCTTTTTTTTTTTTTTTTTCTTTTAATTGGAATTACACTGTGGAGGTAGACTTCTACCATTCAAAGCAGGGATTGTGGTGTCACCAGGCCTTCACATAATCACAGCATTTCCAAGAGATCCATCACCTCACAGCAATTACACCCATAGTATATATTAGGAACAGCCTAACTGATTTCAGTATTTGCTAAACAGATCTCCCTGCGAGATTGGAATGACACTTCCAGAGTTTTAGTAATTTCTTAAACTGCAGAGTGGAGGAGTGTATGCACTCATCTGCAATATCAGGCTGTCATCATTAATATTTTTAAACACTTTGAAGCTACAAAGTTTTAAGGATGGATGAGGAATATTCTTCTGACATGAAACTCTTTTAACACTTGTAATTTATTTGTTTATTTAAATATATACACTGTGGCTGTCTTTTACCACGCCTTTACATTTGAGCTGATGAGTTAATCTAGTTTCACTGAACCTAGTTATTTTTTAATTATGTATATTTCCTTTAAGTTAAGAGAGAGTTTCTGCACCTTATTTATTCTACTTTTATATAAAATAAATACTGTAATAACAACTTCCAAATTAAATACTGGTATAACATATCCTTCACAGAGTCTATAATATAAAATTCACTGCAACATCCTTCTTTCAAGCATAAAATTCATTTAAATCAATGTCAATAATGTAACCTTTGATGTCATGCAATGTGTACAACATTTATATTTTACATTTTGTTTAATGTTTTGAGGTATCCAGTATAATAAAAAGTTACCTTAGGGAAGGAAGTAAATCCATGGTTTGTGATCACACTGAACTCTAAGCCAGGTTAAAGTCTGTGCTAACAAATTAGAGAAAAGTAATTACAGGAAAGTTTGATTTGATCTCATTTAATACTGTGTACAGTCTGGTGTTACATTTTAGAAAAATGACTGCTCTTTCAGACTACCTGTTATTCATGTTTGAAACATAATCTCTTTCTTTTTAATTGTGGGTTGTTTTTTTTTTTCCAAAATAGTGTTTATACCTGGAATTTATTAAAATTTTGCCTATGAAAGAGGTTTCAAGAGTTTTAAAAGTTTTATCTGCAGGGAAATTTATAATAATTAATTTTATATTTGGAATGTGGATTTAAATGGTGTATTTCTGAAAAATACTGAGAAAAAACTCATGACAGAGTTTAAACAGAAGATGGAACAGTTCATATATCAAGGCCATTTCCTCTATTCAATAACAGAATAAATATCTTTAATTCTGTTAGGTGAACATTACTCTGTCAGAAATTCATATTTAATACATATTGGAATAAACCTGAAGGCAGATAGCAAGCACTGGTTTGACAACAGCTGTGCAGATAGTCAGCATTTAACATGTGCGAAAGGCCACTGGTTTTGATCTTATTTCTTTTAGTTAGTCTACTTCTGGTTTCAACTATTGTTAACTTTATTTTGAGATATAGTTAAGCCTAGATAGTCATCCATGGAAGAAACTCATGATTACCATTTAAATTATCATTTTTGTCTACCCTATTTTCTTTTTATTTTAAGAATGCTTAAATTTTTATTTTACTACAAGTATTGCTCTTTTTCATTTTGTAAGGACACAGGATTGCTCAGAGAAGAGTTGTTCTGTAGAATTTTATTTCTTTAACTTTTTCCGTTTTAATCTCTGAGTCCTGAAAAAAGGTGAATGGGCATTCATGCGAAACTCTAAACCCAGCCACTTCCAAATCTGATTCTGCCACTGACACTTATTTTCCAATGTCTTAATTTCATTTATTTACTCCTTTCTCTTATCTTTCTGCACTTGCCTGTGTTAAGCTATATGCAGTTCTTACTTTAGAATCAATGATAATTGAAGTGAAGGCGGTGTTGAAAACAGCCTCACTCACTGTATAATTAATATAATTATATTTTATATTATCCGTATTATATCACATATACTGAATAATTAATAATTCATTTCTATAGTGTTTTCCATGCAATTAAGTTGTAATTTATTGCATGATTCACAGTTTAAAATTCTGTGGTGCATGCACAAGGGCTGATGTAGACTGGAACAGCAGAAAATCAGATATACTAGAATAACCAGAATAGTCAAATGTGTGCCACAGCTGTTAAGCTAAGAATACTCATTAATTGTACTTCTGTCTGTCTCAATATTTATCTATTGATAGATATATATATAATTATCTGAAAGACAGGATTTTCCTCAACTGAAGCCCATTTCTTACTTCTCCCAGCAACTAGATCTGAAATCCTCTTATCAGAGATCTGAACTCTAGAGTATAATTGTCTTTTACAGCAAAAGTGTGGCTTTTCCAAGTTTTTTTACACAGCGAGAGCCAATAAAAGAATACTTTGCAATTCTTACATATAGCTACCAGAATCAGAGGTCCAAATAATTAAAGGTAATTTCAAATTTTGAAATGTTAAAATTTTTCTTGAAAGCCCATTTTCTTTTGCACATTCTAGTCCACACAACTCTCTACCCTTTGAGCGAGTATATCCAAGTAGTCTGTCCGTAGGTGCACTCATGGCTGGTGCACGTTAGGTCACAGGGGCAGCTGTAGCTGGTAGACACTGAAGTAAAAAGCACACTCATTGCTGACACATACTGCATTGCTTCCCATAGCCATGAGCCATTGTGAAATATCAGTAATGCACATTAACATAAAATGACTGAAAATAAACTCACACCTCTGATTCTCCTCCAGAGAACAAGAGCTTTATCTTCACTTCTCTGAAGATTTATTTCAGAAATACTTGTAGTGGTTCAAAAGCTTTCAAGATCAAGGAATGCAAATAATCCAGGCCAAGTGGATGTACTGTCCTTCATTTAAATGTCTTGTACTCTCTCAACAAGTTCTTATCAAACTGTGTATTCACAACGTCTTATTGCTTTGGAATTATGTGTACCTTTCTAATTTATGTTGTTAAATCCTGATTTAATAAAAGCACTTCATTAGATCAGCCATTTCAGAAGCACATTGATTTTATATCCCTCCTCATTTCTTATACTTCTGTTAGTTACATCTTTAGC
The DNA here is from genome assembly GCA_013397895.1 of Origma solitaria. Lineage (NCBI taxonomy): Eukaryota > Metazoa > Chordata > Aves > Passeriformes > Acanthizidae > Origma > Origma solitaria. Next base: position 136,353 of record VZRL01003199.1, read on the forward strand.
ATTTTCCTCTTGATACAAATGAAAAGTTCTTTGACCTCTACTTACCTTGTAACTGTCCCACCCTGGGCCTTTTTGAGAAAGTTTTACTGAGAGACTGTGTAAAGTTATATACAAATTGAAAATAGAAAGCAAGTTACTTATTTGTCACGTATGAAGTTGCATCTAATGAACTTGAATGTTTAGCACTATTATTCTCACCGATCCAATGAGATCTTTCTTTGCTAGGCAGCTGCCTTGTAAGAAAATAAGATCTCTGAAACAGTTTGATTCTGGATGCTGCTAAGTAACCACACTCTGAATCTTTTAGTTTTTCCCTTTCCATGTCACTGTTTTTTTGTCTTGAGTCCTTAACCTACCAATTATACTAATCTCAACAATCTTACCTTTCTCTGAAATTTTACTTTTCCTATGTTGCATGTATGTAGTCCACATGCTTCATCATAGTTGGAGTACAGTCAACTGAAGCCCTGAGAGGTGATATATAATTGCTCTGTCTACTGTCAAATTAATTTGGGAGGATGGGTTTTTGGGGAAGGATAAGTAGTTTTATGAAATGAAGACTCAATATTGCACCTTTTTTTTTCTTACTATACTTCTAATGTGCTTTGAAAGAACAAAACTGTTGAAACTGCAGGACAGATAAAGTTTTTAGGACTTTTCAGTTTCACCAATAAAGACTTCAGAAGAAGTACAGGAAAGATGATACAGAGAGGGAAGAAAGAAGAGGAAAATATCTTGAAATTGTGAAAACATTTCCGAGAGACCTGTACGAATAAACTTCACTTCTATACAATTCTATAAGTAACACTTCTAAGTGGACTTGAAAGATAAATTTGATAATATTCATGTTTTTATTTTCAATTAAAATTAATTCCTGGATTTAATTATAATCTTTAATATTTATATTATTATGAATAATCACAACATGCACTGAACAACAAACATCTACATCTCTGCTGTATTTGAGCTGAATGAGGAAATGATTCAATTAGACACCCCCTGCTTCAACCCTGAGGAGACATGTCTACCAGAGGAGAGAAAGTACAGCTATTCTGCATCACTGAGCTGGCTAATTCAACTTTCTGTGCATGATTCAGACATCAAAGTAGCTCCACCTTTTTTGAAAGTCTCTCCCAATATTATGAAGAAAAGTTTGGCTGACTTTTTCAGAAAGTCAGCTAGAATTTGAAGTATATAAAAGAAGCCCTCATGATTAGTCCAGAAGAGTGTTTACTTTTCATGCTATGAAACATTGTATATTACCTGGAGTATTCAAACAAATCCTACTACTGTTGCAATTAATCAACATACTCTTCTATTAAATTACATACCAACTTCTTTGAAATGAGCAAAGTTAAAGAACAAGGGTTGCCAGTAACATCTTCCTGCGAACGTTTTTGAATCTTCCACCCTGAAAAAGCCACAGATTTCAGATAATAGCTATTTCCTGAGTGCTTTATAAGCAACATTTTCCTTTCAGGTGAATTCTTACTGTCATTGAAGGTTTAATTAGTATTACTAAAGAGTAATTTACTTCTAAGCAACCCTCTTCATCATATCTAAGACCCTTTTCATGCAATCAAGTATAAATAAATGTTGCTTTAGCAAACAGAGGTATGTAGCCTTTCTCTTCTCCCCAGAGGAACAATACTAGAATGGCAAGGACATTATCTTTTAAGTGAAGCCCAATAGATGAATTATGATAACTTATTTAGTCTTTCTGACAACATTTGAAACATTTATTTAGAAGAAAAGAAAGAGTGCTAGAGAGCTCTTCATTGGAGACATTTGCCTCCTTTTTTGAAGAGATGTGAATAATCGATGTTTTCTTTTTGTGGCCATGATAATCTGATAAGATCTTGTAGCAAAACATTGTTATGAGCAATGCCTTTTCCCATTCTTTCTGTTATGGAAATGTCACTGTGTTTATCCTAAGGGAAGATGTAGGGAAAATGTTCCTCCAAATCCTAACAGATTTAATCTTTCTTGCTATGCCTGAAAAGAATGTTTTTGACTGCTGTGCTCTGCCTGTGAATGGACCCACCAGGAGTAGTACATCATCACTGTGCCCAATTCATTCATCCTCTTCCAGTTCACTTCACTGGATCCCAAAGAGGAACATGGACATGCCAGAGGCAGTAAACTCTCTGCAGAGCAGCCTCACTGTTTACAGAATTTCTTGAGAGAAACAGCATTCTGTGGACATGAGAAAAAAATCTGAGGTTTTTCACCTCACTTTAATTTGGTGTAGAAAGAAAGTGGGCCACTTCTATATATAAAATTATTTTCTTTATCTAGATATTGTACTCAAAGGGATTAAATAATTAGATAGTATTCAACTCATGACCTGTTTTTTTAGATTTAATTTAGAAATCTTGATGATGCACACATTAAAAAAAACATGGAATCAGACATATGGTTTATCATATTCCCCATTTTTCACTGCAGTCAAAAATTAGGTAGTAAGGGGGAGGAGGTTGTGTAAAAGAGGGTTTTTGACAGCATCAACAGTATAAGTGTGAGAGGTTGCTGAATCCAATAGCCTGATGAGTATGAGACTGCTGTTGTTCTTTGTCCTGAGGTCCAGCCAGTGGCAAGGGTGAGCACAAATTCCTGATAGGCAAGCATGCATGAATACACACAAACACAATATGCATACACATGGCTAACCACATGGATCAGCAAAGACAAAAAACATAGCATTCAAACAAGCACGGATGGACTGATAACTGTCTCCTCTCTCCTGAACAAGGTTGAAATCTGCTGACAGAATACCTATACTTATATATATACAGATATTTATATGCATTATAAATTGTAGAAACTCTGTCTACCCAGTAGTTGCTTCTAGATCCCCAGATTTCTCAAGCTGTTGGCATTGAAATGTACAATGTCTCATGACTCCTAGCCCCACTCCATTATCAAATTCCTAGACTTAAGGTCTCCCCACTGTTTGTTTCTTAGACTTCCTTGTCATCTACTTGCTAATTTCACTGGCTTGAATTGCACACATGCATAAGCACATGTGTTATATAAAAATATTACACAGAAGCCAATTACTTTTATAGAATCGTAAAATATCCTGGTTTGGAAGGGAACAACAAGGATCACTGAAGTCCAGCTTCTGGCCCTGCAGAGAACAGCCCCAAGAACTACACTATGTGCCTGATAGTATTGTCCAAATGCTTCTTAGACTCTGTCAGGTTAGTGCTGCGGCCACTTCCCTGAGGAGCCTGTTCCAGTGCTCAGCCACCCTCTGGGTGAAGAGCCTCTTTCTAATATCCAACCTAAAACTCCTCAGCCTGACAGGAGTTCCTCTACCTGACACAAATTCGGGCCATTCCCTCAGGTTCCGTCACTGGTCACCAGAGAGCAAACAATCAGTGCCAGCCCCTCCACCACCCCATGTGAGGAAATGTAGACTGCAATGAGGTCTCCCCTCAGTCTTCTCCATATTGAAGAAGGAGCATAGTAACCTCAGCCGCTCCCCATAAGGCTTCCCCTCCAGACTGTTCCCTGTCTTCGAAACCCTCCTTTGGACACTCTCTAATAGCTTTTCTTATATTGTGGTGCCCAAAAGTGAACACAGGACCCAAGGTGAGGCTGCCCCAGGGCACAGTAGAGCAGGATGATCAGCTCCCTTCGCTGGCAATGGTGTGCTGGATGCCCCCCAGGACACAGCTGACCCTCCTGACCAACTCATATTCCATTTGTTGTCAAACAGGACTCCCAGGTCCTTTTCTTCAGTGCTGCTCTCCAGCGTCTCATTCCCCACATCTGCATGTCTTTTAAATATCCCCCGGCATGGGGACTCAACCACATCCCTGGGAACCCTGTTCATATGAAGAAATTTTTCCTGATATCCAATCTAAATCTCCTCTGACACAATTTGAGACTATTTCCTCTTTCGCTATCACTCGCTATTGGAAAGAAACCAACACTTGCCTCGTTACCACCTCCTCTCAGGTAGCTGTAGACAGCTATAAGGTCTCTCTGCCCTGAACCTCCTTGTGTCCTGGCCAAATACCGCCACTTCCATCCCCACTCTTCATAAGACTTGTGCTCTGTACTCCTCTACAGTTTTGTTGCCTTTCTCTGGACTCACTTCATCACCTCAATGATTTGTAGTGAGGGGCCCAAAACCGGAGCACTGGATTCAAGGTGTGGCCTCACCACTGTCCTACACCCATCCAAGCCATTCTCCAGGACAATGCTATGGGAATCAGTGTGAAAGATTTTACTAAAGGCCAGGTAAACCATATCCACAGCCTTTCACTCACCCACTAAGTGGGTCATTTCTTGTGGAATGAGATCAGGATAGTGAAGCATGACCTCCCTCTCATAAACCCACGGCCCTTGGAGTTCTAGTTGCAACTTCATTGCTGCCTGCCTGAAAAGCTAATAATCCGATGGCTGTACCAGTGTAGGAAGCTTTCTCACCACATCTTCAACTTCCTTAAGATGTGGGTCTGGACTACGTATTACGCCTTCTATTCCCCACAGGAGCCAGGGTCCTATGACAATGAGCCATCTTTTTTTGCTTTATGGAAGCAGTTTTGACAGAGGGCTTGGGGTGACTTAACTTTGGAGATACCTCCAACCTTGATGAACTATTGTCCTTGTCATTGGTTCCACTTGCCAGGGCACCTGGGAAGGTGGGGTAGTAAGAGAAGATGTATCTGGTGTGCCGGGCAGGAACTTGTACACATTTAAGTCTCCACATCCAGTCAGGTGAAGAAATGATAGGGAATCTCCCATATCATGTGTCCTGTCCGCCTGTGAATCCTATCCCAGGAAAGGTAGGGTGCAATTCCAGCAGTATTCCAGTGCAGTTTCAATCTCTTCCTCAGACTTCCTGATCCTTCTCAACCTATGCTCCTTCTGCCAAAGTAACATCATTAAGCGGAGAAGGTCCTTCACCTGGGCATGCTGCCCAAGGTGCTGCTGTCTGGTGCTGGAGTAAGGGCAGAGCACTGTTGCTCCTCTCCCTGACAAGTTCCATCAGTCACTGTTATGCAAGCTACAGGCTCCAGGCAGGTCTTTCTGCTGCTCTGAGGTTTCCTCAGTTTGGGAAATCCTGCCATGCACATGCTAGGATGCTTCTCTATGCATCGTCCTGGCACCAGATCTGTTTATTGAATTACATATCAACTCCTATCAGATTCAGAATAGATCTTCAGAATCACATCAAAACAAATTAAACATGTTTCAATAGATTGCTAGACTGCTGAAAAGAAGCTTCTGTTATTCCCACTAAAATTAACACCTTTTAACACAGCTCTGGCATTGACAGTTAAGAATTTTATTCATACATGAAAATATTTCCCTTCAGTTTTGTTTAAAAAAACCTCTTCACTTATCGCCATGTTGAATGAAAAATTTTCAGGAAAGTAAATCATAGCACCCTTTGATTTCCATTTCTTTTCAATTTCTGAAGGAAAATATGAACTCAGATTCTTAGTGAAGGATTAATGTCATCAAACAAATATAAATTGGCAAGCTGGATTAATCTCACCTAATAGATGTCCAAAGCGCAGAATCCTTATCTGAACCAGTCATGTAAAACTCTCATATAATCAATGGACAGAACAGGCACTTAGAGGGTCTCATTCAGCTGACCTATTTTAGATTCTTATACTTGAACAAATATCTATTTCTCTCCAGTGACTAAGAAAGGAGCTGAGAATGACTAGCTCCAATGTCAAGCAAACATACTTCTAACGAACTGCAGAATCTAATGGACTAGGATCAAATTAGGACTTGACTTATTCCCACTGAAGTATAAAATTGGATTTTAAGATTCCTTTAGAGCTAGAGAACATTAGTGTTACAAAACACATTACTTTTTCCCAGATGTCATTATCACACTTCTTCCTAACAACTTTGAGCTACATCTAGATAAATCCTGACCTGTCATCATGTATTTGGCTTTGCAAATGATTGATGCAAATTTCATAAGTAAACTGAGGGTTTAGGCATTTTAGTTTTACAAGGAAGTTTTATCTGGAATTCAGGTCTAGCATCATACAACTAAATTTAAAATTTTGAGATCTACAGTTCAGAAGTTCAACTCCAGACTATACACTTGTTCATTTGCATGCATGTATGAGCATAGGATTCAAATTGGTTGTCTAATCAATTCAGAACAGGTGGAGCTGCTGCCATTTGAGGTACCCAAGCATATCTGAAGTATTCAGCTGGGTCTAGCAGTTGTATTACCAGGCATACGTGACCCTGGCCCTGTGGGACAGAGGTAAAACCAGCTGTGACTAGATGGTGATTACTTAGATCACAAGCCTATGATCAGGCAACCAAAAAACCTCCTACACAATGCACTCACCAGTGTCTGAAGAGCTGTTTTGCTGAGCCAGATATTGGCAAACTGAACAGAGAAGGGAATAGGTATGTCTTGGCATTTTTTGATTTTGTTGTTTTTTCCTTCTGAAAGAATGAGGACTAGAAAATGTATTGGTGCCTTGTAATCACTTTAATAAAATTACCTAATTAATTATTTCTAGCCAAAAAATTTACTAAACCTAACAAAACAATAAAAATCATTTTAAACTCCAAGAAATGTTGTGTACCTTGAGCGACTACCTTAGAAAGTGGGACAGCACATTAGTACAAAACAGTTGTGCAAAAGGAAGACTGTGGGAAAAGAGAAAAACAAGTTGTCCAACAGAAATTGTCCTGGTAAACAAAACATACAATGCTGAATTTCTGTATTTCTTTTAAGGGACATTTGTACCTTAATTTGATGCAAAAATATTGCATAATGATTCTTTAATTTATTGCATATTGCTCTTTAAGAGCTTCATCTTTTACACAGTTGCAAAAAATTTATGCTATGTTGGCATGAGTTTAATGAAAACCAAAGGAACATTAGTCTGAGTTATTAAATAAGTGTCATCAAGATGGAAAATACAACATTTTGCAATTACATATACCTTTTCTGGACAGAGATAAGTGTTTGGTTTTACTATATGCATGGCATACAAGAAAAGACAAGCAATTTCTCTTTTTCTTTTGATATTTAAATTGCAGATAATTAAAATCATAGAATCATAAAATCGTAGAATGGTGTGAGTTGGAAGGGACCTTAACAATTACTAGTTCCAATTCCCTCACTTTGGGCAGAGACATTTTCCATCAGACCAGGTTGTTCAAAGTCCCATCCAACCTGACCTTGAGCACTCCCAGGGTATCCACAGCTTCCCTGGGCAACCTGATCCACGGTGTCATCAGCCCCACAGTAAATGCTTTCTTCCTAATATCTAATCTGAACCTACTTGCTTTCAGTTTGAAGCCATTCCCCCTTATTCTGTCACTACAAGACCCTGTAAAGTCTCTCTCCATCTTTCTTGTAGCCCCCTTTATGTACTCCAGGCTGAAGAACACCAGCTGTCTCACCTGTCTTCATAGGAGAGGTGTTCCAGCCCTCTGATCATCTTCATGACCCTCCTTTGCTATGTTGAAGACCACAGAGCTGACTCCAGGAGCAGTCTTGAAAGAGTAGAGGAGTAGAATCACCTCCCTCCACTTGCTGGCCATGCTCCTTTTGATGCTCTTTTTGACACCTTTCTAGGCTGGAGGTGCACATTGCTCAAGGTCCCTCTGAATGGTATCCTTCCTTCCAGTATGTTGAGGTGCTTACTTTGTGTGCTTCTACTTTCTTTATATAAAAACTTTGAGGTATTTGTATTTTGATCTATTAATTTAGCTCTGGATATCCAATGTGGAAAAATTTGGCTTTAGAGTTTGACGCTGCAATAAGTCAGCAGTGAAGAGAAGGATAACTCTTCTCTCTCAGTCACAATTTAAAGTTTTTTAAATTGCGTATGTGCAACAGATAAATATACAGACAGTAGTATCTTCAGACCTCTGAAGTCAGACGGCATATAGAATTACAAAATAAAAAATAATTTATGTTGGAAAATGCCTTGAGGATCATCGAGCCTGTTAACCTAACATTGCCAAGTCTACCCTTAAACCATGTAATTAAACCCATATCATATATGCAAGCTTATACTTCCTAATGGGACTGCTTTTCCTTTTTGTGAAGGCTGAATCATTTTCTAAACAAACCACTGCACATAGGAATGAGAAGGCTGCATTTTCTCTAGACTATTGCCTGGAATAGAAAATAACCCTAACTCCTTTCATTTTAATGACCTTTAGAGTGGTAGTGGTGGTGGAGAAATATATTAGCATTGTTTTTTACATTTAGCACCAACTGTCCCTGAATTTCATTTGGGTGAAGAGTGGTTCTTCACATAAATTCCACACAGAAGGGAAGAATAACTGCAGCAGAATGAAAACACAGATGAAAATCTAACCTGTATCTAAATTAAAAACAAAACAAAAGGTATAAAAAAAGGAAATCTTTCTGCTTCTTTGCCTTCCCATATATTCTTGGGAAGATTAATTGTCTGATTATTCTGTGATGCAAAGGTTTGAATTTTTAATTTTTTTTCTCCCAAGGGCTAAGATACATAACACATCTGGGAAAAGTAGGGATTTTTCTTACTAAAAAATACCACTTGAATATCAGAAGTATTTGCCACATTGCATAACCATAGATTATGGTACTTATTGAAATCAGTAAGTGATGGACTTTCATTAATATCTTTTTTAATGAATTCAGGACAATATGGTCTCTATTAGAAGTTCATCCAGTACTCAAGGAATTATGAAGTCTATGAGAAGTTCACTTTTTCAGAAGAATATGTCCCTGATTCTCTCAGGCCAATGCATCCATAATGAATGTCTCTGGATCTATGCTGAGCACCATTAAATCACTTTGCTGGATACAGAAGTACATCCATATGAATCAGCTGGTTGATCAGGCCCTCTGTTCTGGCAAAGAGCATCAGATTGATGCATAGACAGTCTTGAAGTCCCATTTAAACACTTCAAATAGACTGTAAGAGGGAGTTACAGGCTTTATGGGTTTCTGATGGCTTTTCACAGAGGGAGTTACACCCTAAGTGAATGTACAGGCTGCCCATATCTTTTATACGGTGTCAGGAATTCATAAGCTGCCTTTGTTCACACAATTTCTTTATCATTTTTACACTGTAGATTTCTCATAGGAATTGTTTTGTGTCTCACATAGTGATAACTTATAAGCAGTTTTATACATGGATTTTCTTGTTTTTTACACAGCAATTACCCACTTATCATTGTCAGAGAGTCAGAGGATTATGATTTTTTTTCATTGTATCAAACACTTATTAGTCCAATACTAAGAACAGGACAAAGTTACTTGCGGTTTGACTTTTTCTTTTCTCTAGAAACTAAGAGGTGTATATATACCTTGTCTCTGATTTCTCTCTGCCTTCACTTATGCTAGTTGTTCCATCAAAACCTCTATTGTAAGTTAATTATGATAGAGATATAATCACACAGAAACACAGAATAATTCAGGGGGGGACCTCTTGAGAACTTCTACTCCTGTCCCCTCTTTGATTAGGGTCAGCTACAGAATGGTGCTCAGTACTAAGTCCAGTTGGGTTTTTACTGTCTCCAAGGATAACTCCACAACCTCTCTGAGCAACTTGTGCCAGTGTTTAAGCACCCTCATAGTAAAGTAACATTCTTTTGTGTTCAGATGTAATTTCAAGTGTTTAAATATTTGTACATTGCCTCTTGTCTTGCCAGTGGACACCGTTGAAAAATGTTTGGCTCTCTTGTCTTCAGTACACCCCTTAAGTGCTTGTAAACATTGCTAACATCTCCCCCAAGCCTTATCTTCTCCAGACTGAGCAGCCCCAAGTTGCAGCCTCTCTTCATTTAAGAGATGCTCCTGTTCCTTAATCATCTTTGTGGCCCTGGACTGGACTCACTCCAGTAAGGCCCTATCTCCTTTGTACTGGAGAGCCTAGAAGTGGACCCCAGTACTCTCTGTGCAGCTGAATACGTCAAATTATATAGGATTTACATTGCAAAGGTGGTAACAAATCTTGAACAGCTTAGAAATGCATGGAGTACTTCAGGTCTTTTTGTCAATGCATATTACTTACGGTTGCATGTTCAATAGATATAGTGGTTGGATATATTTTCTGTAAGCTTCTACTTATATAAGAACTTTTATTTTTTGTGAAATGCTAATTTTGATAGTCCCGATCCTAAATCCTTTTACTCTACATGCTTAACATATATTGTATTAGCAGAGACAAACAAGTGTCTGAATTGACTTTTATCTGTTTGTGCCCTACTCTAAGTAGAACCCACATCTGTGGCAGATTTATTGCATTTAAGGAACCAGTTCTCATTAGAAAATTTCCCAAATGTTTAAATTCTGACAGAATATTGATGCACAGGCCAATACAGCTCCACAAGCCATTGTAAACGGAACAGTTATGACAACATTTTTATAAATACCAAGTTTCTGAAATACAGATAAAATGTAAGAAGTTGGGGTTTGTATCTAACATTTCTATTCCTTACAACTTATAGAAATCTTTCTCATGGTTGAATTTGTTGGGTTTTTTTATTTTTTTCCCCAGTCAACAGCCCTTGTACGTCAATGAATTTTAAAACAAAGGATATTACTTTTGCTTTTAATTGTTTAGATAAGATTATCTTCATTAATGAAATCATGTGTGCAAGGATTCTGAGACTTATTATTGTCAAGATACCTCTGACAAAATTAGAAAAACAGAAAAAAAACCCCAAAACTTCATGATTAGCAACTTATTTCATCAGGAGATGTATTAATTTATGCAAACTAGAAATAAATATTTTTCTTTCATCTTTAATCAAGATCATACTAATAAATAAATACAGAACTGATGGTTTGGCTTAATGAATCAATATTTATTGATTAATGTACTTACCAAGTGACCTTCAGCATGAGTTACACAGCAACACCTTTGAAAGGACCCTCACAAACTCAGCTGCCACAAATTTTCAAGTGGTAGAAGAAAACTTAGCCCATGCTTGTGAAGCTGTTATTAATAATGCACTATCACTGCAAAGGCCAAAGTGGTGATAAGCAGAGGAGTGAAAAAATGAAGTCCATTTCAAGAAAGAAAAAAGAAAGAAAGAGTACTTTTCTGAAAGGATAGCAACGCATAGTTGTTTAACTGTTTGCAATATTAGCTCTGAAAAAATCCTTAATAGCCTATTTGATGGTAATATTTCTAGGCTCAAACAAGCACAAGGGTATGACAGGTGACATCCCTAATTTTCAGTTAATAATATTTCCAGCTACAGATAATCTTTTATTCACCACTGGTAGGACCATCATTGAAAATATATATGCTGCCTTGTCTGACATACTTCTAGCATGAAGAAACTCCCTGGAATAGAGTCCAGTGGAAAAAATAAAAACTGATAAGCAGTCCCTAGAATTTAGTTGAGAACATAGCTCACAGGGGGTTTTGTCGCTGTTGGGGTTTATGTGGTTTGTGTGGGGGTATTTTTTAGGCTTTTTAAGAATAATTTTCAAACTTAAATGGCAAAAGTGAGGGTGCTTTCTGTGTGAATGACAGAATGTAATAATGCACTATAGAAGATTTCGCTTAGATATTAAGTACCATTTTCTAACTGTAAAAACAGCATTAATTTCTTATGTAGACTGCAACATCTCTGCTGATTTTTTTTTTCTTTTTTTTTTAAGGAGCGAGATTTGTATCAGTAGAGCTTAGGGTATGTTAGATCTCACTGTTGATACATCGGAAAGTAGGACTGAGTAAATTTGTAAGATTGTGTCTCTCCTTTTTACCATGATCTTTGTTAAAATAGTGACAATAATGCTAATGTTTTCCATTAGTTAAGTATTATCTGTTAATCATAGAATCACAGAATCATAGAGTCAAGCAATTATCCTGGTCTGGCTCTCACAGCTGGCATCAAATACACTACCTGGTTAGGGCAGCAGCTGACACTGAGTCCTTGCAGCGGTGACACACATGGGATACAGAGTGAGATTCCATAGAAAGAAAGAGTTAAAAAAAAAGAAGGAAACAGGAGGCAGAGAACTCAGCCAAACAGGTTTACTGACTGGTCTTGTTTTACACAAGACCAGCCTTTCTTATAACATTTCCAGTCTTTATCCCACAAATTTCCTTGCCCTGCACATTTTCTGATCAGTTAGCACAGCCACTCTGACACTTTCCAATACCGTGGACCATCATTACAAATTATAAAGTCCTAGTTGACCTGTAGTTCCTTGATAGCCCATCAATTCATGTGACTGAGGATGTTAATTTCCTATGTTTGTCTCCATTATGTTTGGGTTTTAGTTTTGTGCCTGTATGTTTTGTTTATAGCTTCCCCCTCTTCCACAGTAACCCATTTGACAAAGGACTCCCATCAGTTAATCTTGCTAAAATAATTGCTCCCTAACTCTACATGCAAGTCTATTAGTGTGACTGAGCAGGCTTGGGTCTTGTTAGTGCCTGTTACTGTCTCTCTAATCCTTCGTCAGTGAGCTTTGTGTCCCTATATGTTCTCATGTATAGCTTCCTCCTTTTCTCATTATCCCCTTTTAGCATTTAAACTGCCCTTGATCACATATCTGTAGAGGAATATTCGCTCTCTCCTTCCACATGCCCTTCAAAATATCACAGTAACTGGAGTTCTGTTAATAAATTTATAATATGTCATTTACACTTTGTTTAACAAAAAATTCTTGGCTTCATATTATGAGGTCTTTTCTATTTCTTGTCCACAACAAGATTTTGAGTGTAAAAGTGTTAGCATAGAAGGGACAATAGTGTATATCAGTTGTGCCTTTCTTCCTTTCTCTGTCCCTTACTAAAGTTCGTTATATTTATCTTGCATCTAAATAGATACTAGAAATAGTTTGGGGTTTTTTCTTGCCTTACAGAAGTTTTTTCCAGATGTAATCTCTATTTAGCTTAATGTAACTTTCTAACTATTAATTAAATCAAATGCAAATGATACAGAAAGATCTAATCTACCCAAACTCTATGAATTAGAGTTCCTCTGGAAAGGGATGCTTTTCTCTTCTGAGCAACGCTCTGATTCATAGATTTTAAAAGAAATGTCAAGCAAGCTTTCATGCTTAAGGTATAGAAAGAAAAGCAATCAAGCACCAGTCTGTGTTTTGAAAGACATATTTAAAAGCTTTGGAAAGAGTGTTTCCAAATAAAACCTAATATTTAACGAGATATTCTACACTGATGTTCATGCTAATCACCCTATTTTCAGCCTGTCTGTTGTTATTATAAGGAATTTTTAAAAAAAAGTCATTGTAAAAGAATAAATAGGCCAAAGGATAAAGCTTCAGTTAAATTTTTTTCTCCTCACTTGATAAAATACAGGTGTTACGATCTTGCTAAGTGAAAATTTAAATAACTGAATATCACGAATAGTGGATGACAGGGCAATGCAAACGAGGGGGTAAGCATTGGTTTGGTGGATCACCTTCCTGGCACCTGGTTATAAACACAAACACATACTGTCACACCATCCTGCCACACAGGGAAGTTGAGCACTCCAGGCGTTGCTGCTGAGCCCTGCCCAGAGCCTGACTCAGAGATTGGGGGCAGTGTGTCACATGTCCCCAGGATGAGCAGGACTGACTCACTGGTGTGGTCACTGGGGCAGGTTTCAGGTAGCTGTGCATATGTGTTTGTGTGAGAGTGTCTGTGTGAGTGAAATACATTTCCTTACCCAGCCTATTCACTTTATATAGTCATCTTGGCAATGTCCTTTTCCCTCAATGACAGACAGTTAATAGATTGAAATAGTTTGTCTTCACAGATCTTGACACATTTGAGGTGATTAAGTGAATTTTAGCTAATCTAACTTATATATATTTCTTAATTACACATAAAAAATAAATTGCTGACCGGCTTGAGGTTTACAAGCAGAGGTAGTAGCACTAATAAAAGTGGCCAGGTACAGAACATCTTTCATAAGTAAAAAGTAGATGGTCCACATATCCACAATGGTGTGAATAAATTAAGAGTTTATATTGATATAAAAAGAAAAATATAGTAGAAAAAAATAAATTGTGCTTCAAAAGGTAAATAAATAGCATCATTCAAATCAATAGCTGCTTCTAAATTAAGGGAAGATCTGTGGGATAACATGTGGGGTTTTTTGGCTTTCTAAATGTTAGTAAACTAAGGAAATCTTAAACTATTCTCTTGTACTGACGCTAACCTGACACACAATACCATTAAATTCTCTTGCTCTCCCAAATACTGCAACTACTGCAAATTGTGTATTGGAAATGGCTACTGACTGGTGCTTCTTCCTGAAATATGCCCACGAATTGTTTGGGAAAGTGTTTGTCAGTTTGGGATGAAAGCACACCAGCAACTGTTCCAGTAAATAACCAGGACAGATAATTTAGTCTGTGTGCTGGGGGACTGGTGCTATTTGTTTCATTCTTAGCTATTTGAAGCTCAAGGGAACTGCCAGAGCCTGTCTTCCAGACCACATGCTTGAGTGTCCTTTACTTGTGAAGAATGAGCCCACTCACCTCTGCCCCATCTCCAGCAGAATGAAAATGACCAAGTCACTGTTTTAAGAAAGCAGCCCATTATTGTGCCTTAAAAATACATTTATACATAGGCTAATAAAGTTGTATTAAAAAAGGTAGACTTGGTACATAGCTCCTGTGTTTTCAAAAATACAATTTCAATTAGTTTCAGATTTTTGGAAGTTTATGAGAAGAAAAAAATCTATTCTGCTATACATTTTTAATCCCTTGCTCATTCCTGGTAACAAATATGATATATTGATTGAGGATGAATGCAGTATTTACATGTAGTAACACCTTGATATCCAATGCCTTTGTCATGCTTTATCATAGCATTGTATGGAATGGAATCTCTTTAATACAGGAAAATTCTGGAAAAGTTACTAATTCTAAGGATAGAATTAGATAAAATCTAATTTCTAGATAAAATCTAGAAATGCTTAGTATATTAAATGGAATGCGTAAATCCCACAGATTCTGTTAATTTAAAGGAAACATATGGTGCATAAATTTTCTGGACAAAGCATTTTATTCTAGGAATTCTCATTGAAGTTCACATAGTGCATTTAGATTAACTATACCCCAGCACCCCAAAATTCTATACTATATGAATTGTGAATGATCTTCTTTAAGCAGGGCACTACTTCAATTACTTTTTAAAGCTTTTCTAAAAACTGTGAAGATGACAAGCTGATTTGCCTGAACTTTTATTTTTCTCAGGCAGAAAAATGAAGCAAACATGATAATTTGATTAAATTTTAGTCTGATATAAATATCTATTGGTTCTGTTGGATTTTTTTAACCAACAACCACTTCTCCTTTAAATAAAAACAATAATTAATTGACATTTATCAAACATGCTTTACTGAGTAAGTGGCTAAAAGTCTTCAGATCTCAAATCAATAAACATACTAACTATATGCTTTAACTTTAAACACATGATTTACCTCTCTAGTGAATCAATTTATGTGTTGGAATTGTATTTTGTGTTCAAGTGATTCTTCTTTTTCCTTGGCTTCAAACAAAGGAAAAAAGGCTAATCCCATCAGAGGTGTTTTTATCATTATTCAGTTGTTACTTGCATTACATTTCAGAAGACAGTAACTTTGAGCATCCTCACCCTTTTCTCTAGTGTAAATGAAACATATATGATCATTTGAAAGTTGTCTTTAATCTTCAAACAATTAAAATTTCATTCTTTTACTTTCTTTCATTATAATGGAGAGGTGAAATAAATTAAAATTAAGTCTTTAGATACCTGCATAAATGAGACACAAGCATATTGGCTGTGTTTTTCAGACTTTCCACCACCCTTTTTACTACAGTTTTTGGTGCAAACTATTAGGGAAATGTACAATTTTAAAAGTGTATGTTGTCTTCTACTAAAAACAAGATCTAAAATAAAAAGACAGAAAACAATACCATAATAAGCATGTAGAGTACATTCTCAGTTTAGAATGTCCCAATTGCACATCAGAATATATTATGGAAATAGTGTGGTAAAATAATACAGAAGATATTTTTTATTTACAGTTGGGGAAATTTCTAAGGATTGTTACACTTAGGTGAATGAAATTTGTCTGCTTATGTCTTAGGCAATAGGCAGTCCACTTATATCCCACTGTGTGGTCTGAAACATCTCAAAAATTGTTTTATTTTTCTGTATCAAGGAATTCTTTCATTCTTTTTAAAGTTACCTTATTCTGCTGTTTAGAAGTTCATGGCAAGTAGATTTTCAAATTATAACATATGCAAAAAATAAAAACCGATCTTACAATTTTTATGACATTTGAGAGTAGCTTTACTGTTGAAGAAAAATGAGTAAGAGGAAAAAGAATGAATCTATGCAAACAGACTGAAAACCTTGTAGCACATACAGTGGCTATTAGCTTTTCCATTCTCTGAATCTATGACTAGATCATCCAAATTATTGTGTAGTTGTATGAAAGCTGTTTGCTATTAGTATAATCGTACATGTCACAAAGAGTGATGATGGCATATTATACAGTCAGAATTTACAGAATATAGCCGTCAATTCTATATCTAAGCTTCTTTTCAAAGGAACTAGTGTTCAAAATTTGAATCTGAACTTCTACTTCTTGGAGAAATGGAAGTGCTGTGAACTGGTATTGTAAGATTATATCAAAGAAATGCTGATTAAAAGAGCAGACAGTCTGCAAAACTGCACTATATAGTTCATAAAATCTTTATCTCTTTAAGATCAAAGCTCAGCACTTTTCAGTTTTTTACACCTTGGCACCATTCTTAATCTAGCTTTTTGCTTTGCATTTTGTTCAGCATTGATTGAAGAAAAAGAAAAATCATCATCTTCTGTTGTTCATTCTTGTATTACCAAGAAACCTTGATTCTTAGGCCTGATATTTTTTATTTAATTAGATTCAGAGATAAGTACTGTTTCCTCTGCAATATGTGCAGGGTTATTATTTTCTTTGAATTCCTGTGAGGGAACAAAGGTGACTGAGTTATTTAATCACCTGTCCTTTACTTTCTTATTTTTCAAACTTATTCTTTGTTGGACTTCTCTTTACCCATACATATAAGAAAACAACAGCTTATTGTATTTCAAAGCTACTGGAAGTATTCCTGTTTAAAGCTTCTAAATAGCTGCAGGTTAGTTTCTATGTAATACTTTGAAATAATAAACTGGGATAGAATATTTTTTCTCAATAGTTTCAAGAAGTTTTGCACTTCTTAAACTATTATTTTTTCTCTGATAGAACAGCTGTAACAAACATTTCTTTCATTGAATGAAAATATTGTCTGGTTACTAAATTAGGTAAGAATATCTATCAAAAGTATTTTCAGATTAGATAATACTTCCTTTCTTATTTAGGGGGAAGATTTACCTGCAACCTCAACTTACAATATAGCTTGGCTAATTATCTTCAGAGAAAAATCATAAATTATTCTCAGTTCAGTAATGTAATTGCATTGTATATTTTCAGTCAAAAAGTCCAATAGCTCAAAAATGCTCTTGACCACTAAAATCACATTCATAATTCCATGCTTCATTAAAGTCTCATAAGAGGTGAACGGAGAAGAGAAATACACCGGCTGTTATTGCCTATATAGTTGTTTTTAGTAGAGTGAGAACACATTCTGGAGTCTTTGTAGATAATTATTCAAAAGCATATGTTAAATGGTCATTATTAATTTATTTGGCAAATAATGTGAAGGTGTCTCAGAAAATGAAGGGAATGAAATGGATAACATAATGCTGTTACCATAGAGATCTAGGCGGCATACAGTCCTTGAAAATTGCTTGAAGTCCTTACCACAGCAAAACAAATATAAAATAGTTACAAAGAAAACTAGGGGCAATCAGAGGTAGAGAATTACTTTCATAGAAGAAAAGTAAATAAACTAAGATCCATCAGCTTGGAAAACAGTAGCCAGCAGAGGATATGCTAGTCGTCTAAACTCATGGATGGATAGAAAAGGCAAATAGGAAATAATTTTTTTGCTGTATCTCATTATCTTAAACAAACAAATTTAAAACCAAACAAAACCTCTACAAAACCAGTCATACTAAATAATAAAGTAAGAAGTCTAAACCAACTTTTTTTACTCATATATATATGTAAAACATTACTTTAAGAATTACACTGTCAAGTAACTGCAGAAGCATTCAAAAATAAAGTATGCAAATTTAAAATGGATGGCTTTCGGCTACAGTCCATGTAAATACTATAGTATTAGAGAAAGAGAAGCTTACTTGTCTCCTTTTTCTTCTACTTATGTTGTAAGACTCTGTAGATCAAAGTTTAAAACAGAATGTTGGTCTGCATGGAGCATTTGCTTTTCCTTAAAATGATTGTTCTTGTGTTTTTAACTGCTGAGTAGCCCTGTACTTAAGCCTGCTATGTGCAAGTCTTATGCTACTACAATTGGATTTACTATATGACAAATAGTACCAATAAAACCTCTTTTTAATCATCTCACCATTATCATTTACCCAGAACCTGCAATATATTTCAAACCTCAGTATATATTTTTTGTAATGATAAATTAATATGCAATGCACTGTACCTATCAAATATTTGGGGCCTTGCTCGGGTACTTTTGCTAGGAGACGAAAACAACTAAATGAGTATTTGACTGTTCAATAATGTTAGCTTT
This sequence comes from Origma solitaria, assembly GCA_013397895.1. Lineage (NCBI taxonomy): Eukaryota > Metazoa > Chordata > Aves > Passeriformes > Acanthizidae > Origma > Origma solitaria. The sequence continues at coordinate 154,954 of VZRL01003199.1, forward strand.
GATATTAGCAACAATAATGTTTTTCCAATTTTAAGGTAAACAAACACAATTTCCTTGTCAACTCTTCCTAGGCTTATATTTTAGAGCAAATGTTGAAATCATCTTCATCCTGCCCCTGCCCAGTGTGTGCTGCAAATGCCTTCCTATTGAGTGCACAAGTTTTCATTATTTCCAGGAATTATACCTGCAATAGAAACAATGCTTCAACATACTTGAATTTAATGGCCTATTCTTTCAAAACTGCAGCATCTACTCTAGAAAAATCTTCCTGAACTAGTACTTGTTTTGGTCTTCCATATATTTCATGTTTTGGAAACTGGCTTCTGTGGTTACAATTACATGGAGAAATTGGTCTGTTCTACTTACTAGCCTCAAAGTAAATTTCCTACCAGGGCTTGTGTTTAGATTGATCATGGCAAGCTTCCTCAAAAGCCATAATATGCTATATATCACTTGCCTCTTGGTTTCCTTCAAGTTTTATATGATACTTTTGGAATCATAAAACAGAATTATTTTGTCAATGCCATTAGTTTCTTTTCAGTTCAGGTCATAAGACATAATGAGCATTAGATATTATGGGAAAGGTTGGAACAGAAAGTATTTTGTTGGTGAATCAAAGTTTGCGGGGATGAAAGTGTTCAAAAGATTGGAAAAATTATTTAGTTTTAAATCTTGAAACCGAGCTTTGCTGCATTCATTCATTAGCAATGTGTTGTGCTAAGAACCAGTTTGTATACTGTGGTGATTATCGTGGGACTGTACACAGCACTATTCAGCAATCTTTTCTTAGGTTACCTCTGAGTACACAATGCCATGAAGTTCATGTTCAATCATTAGTGTTGATGGCTGCAAGGCCTTGGTGGTTCCTCCTCAAGGTGGAGATGAGCTCTCAGGTCTGAGAGCTCATCAAAGACACAAGCTGAGGCTGAGGTAGGCTGGTGGCTACTCATCTTTCTCTTCTGATTTCCCTTGTTTATGCATGATAGACTTTTCTCTGCTCCTCTGTTGAGCTAAGTGTTCAGTACACACTCAGGGTAGAATAAGGGAAAGCAAATGATTTAACATTTGTCTTGAAAAAAAATGTTGATTTTGGAGTAACAAAACCAGTGGTTTTTAAATAAATACAAACATTATTTTGCCATTGTTCAGAAATCTTATTTTTCTAAATGGCATTCAGGGTTTATTTCTGTGTAATACATAATTGTTATTGTACAGTCTTAAACTTAGCACTTGCACCAGACTTGGTGAACTTTAATTTGCTGTTCTGCTAATATTATTTTCTTAAATATCTCACTGCTTCCTCTGCCCATTCAAAAAAAAGCTATTTGAAAGTTAAGGTACTGATATAACGAAATTAATTTGTAATCAGAGACAGACACGAAAATTTTATGTTTAGTATTCCAGTGACACTCACAGTGGCACTGAAAATCATCTAACTTCTTTGTCTCTGTGGTTTATGTAGCAGAAGTGGGAGGAATGCAAAGGCAGGTCATATTTCCAGTAAGGACACACTCATTTTGTAGTATTAGTGAGATACACAGCTATTTTTTGAGAGTACATTCTGATGTGTGCTTCAAGTGCTTTCCTAAGAGGCTTAATTTAATTCTGTACACATATATGGGCCAAAATATTTCAGATTCCAGAATAAAGTGAGAAAAACTAAAATGCAATTTGACTTCTTCAATGTAAGTTAACTCATTTTAAGAATTAGTGGATGATTACCAGAAATACTTTCAAATTTATAGTCAAGAATAAAAATCTCTGTCCATTGCTTCATTTGATATTTGACTATGCTAATATATAGTTTACTTTATGAGCTAAGAAAATATATGGCATTACTTTTGTCTACACCTTATGTGAAATGAAGCCGATAATCCCATTAAAAGTAGTCAAATCAACAATTCTTCAAAGGGAAGAGGAGAAGGAAAAAAGAAGATAACCTCTCTGTATTATTTCTGTATAGTTTCTCTGATTAATAGCAAATAGTTTTTTCTGCGGTTTTTTTGTTTGTTTTAGGCATGTGGGTGGAGATTATTTGGTTGTATGTTTGGTTGTTTGGCTGGGGGCTTGGGCTGTTTTTGGTTGTTTGGGGTTTGTTTTTTTTTCAAAACTGGGCACTCATAATGACCTTCTAAACCAATATTTTAGTGCTCACATAGCAGGGTTTATCTCCAATGGAAGACCTTTGGAGTGTTTGGTCATTAATTTAAAAAGGATATGTCAATATCTGACAATTCTTGAAAATGTAGTCAATTTTATTTCATTTCCTAAATGTGGTTCAAATTATGCATACACAGAACTGTGGGTATATTATACAAAATTTTAAGGCAGATCAATGAACATTGCTAAATTTATGCACTGATTTGTAATAATTGTTAAGTCTTTAAGTTGAAGCCTCAAGAAAATTCCTTCTAAACTGTCCAAGAATCCGTAGTGTATAGCTGTCATAGCTGCATAAGACATCCCTAAATAAGATGTGTTATGCAGATGCCATTTCAGGTTGTGACTTTTAATTCTCATTTTGCAACTGCTTGAACTTGGTTTAATTTAGCTTCATTTATTTATTTTTGCTAGCAGCAGACCAACAGTACAGTGCTCTTCCTTTGAAGTAACTGTTCAGAGAGGGCTTTAAAGGAGTGTCTTTTACTGGAGTCTTAGTAACACTTGCTATATCAGTACCTTTCTCTGATCTCACGTATTTCCCACAGTCCTTTGCAGATCTCAAGCTGCACCCTCTGAGTTCAATGCTTTACAAAAAGAAAAAGTAAAAAGAGAAAAGTAATGTGTGCATGTGTGTGCGCTTAAATGCCAACTTTCAGTAAAGGTGTCCAAAGTCATGCCAACAGACCAAGGGGCTGCAGACACCAATGAGCCAGAAAAAACAGAGATATATTGTGCAATTGTGTTGAGAACTTTGTAACTTAAATAAACTGATCAACTTCAATAAGACTACTTGCTCAACTGAGAACTCAGTAAGGCGACTGAACTGTTTCCCAGTCTGGTATGTATCACCTTTAGAATTTCATGGTTTGGGTCTCACAGAGGCTAAAATTATTAGTCTTAGTAGAGAACTATAATCTTTTACTTTTTTAAAAAAATATGATCCAGGATAATTAAAGTAATCCAGACATAAATGTAAATAATATTTAATGAATATACATATGACATATTCCAATTGTATTTTAATACTAAAAACAAAGAGCAAAATAATCCTCTATATTCTCTAGTTCTGCATAAATAAACATGTTCCACAAGATGAGCTGAAAAAAATCTGAGTATTTTCTTCTCTTTTCAGATTTCTGCAGCACCAGCATTTTAACATTTATTAGGTTAGTATAAATATGCTCTGAAGAACATTTACAGATAACTTTAATTCTAGTGCAGGTTAAAAAGCTAATTATAGGTATCAAATTATATTTGTTTCCAATTATTTTTTAAATTAATTCTGGCACTTTAGACTGTTATCATATAACTTTTTATATTCCCAAAACTTTCTGTGGTGCCCAAATATATCAGCATCATTCCAACTCTTTTTTGAATCCAATCTATTCTATGGCTGAATTTAATTTTCATTTCTCAGAGGTCTTCAGAGTGTTCTTCTTCATCCCCTGGCTTTGACAGAACTCTCTGTGTTGGTACTTCTTGATTATAGCGATATTTTGCAGATCTGCTCCTTCTCAGAACTTCTTGCATGAAGCAAAGCAGATAGATAGGAAACTAGATTTACTTCTGTGAAGACTTTCTTGCATAAGAAGAGTAAATCCATCTGCCACTTTTAAACAGTTGATGATATCTGAGCACAAGCAAGTTACCCCCTGCAATGTGTTTTCTATCTCCCTTTTGCAGAGTTGGCAATTCTAACTCAATTTGTCAGACTATGGCAAGAAACATGCATAAATGACATATTTTGCTGAAAATACAGAAATACATGAAAATATCAGCTGAAAAAGTAATGACTCTTTTGATACCATGTTGTGTGACATTGATGGCTAGTTGATGAAAACTATACTGGCCTGAATAAGTTCAGATAGAAACCTTGTAAAGTTTGGGGACTGACAGGTGGGAATGGCAAACTCACGATAATTAATATAGTTTCTAGATACATGATTCTGCCAGTTTAGTCAGAATTGGCATGGTCTTGGTTAGAATGGTGTATTTCTTCTGCCTGAAGCATGTACCACTATGTGGGATATTGCTAATGAAGTGCGGAGTGCAGGCAGGTGATGTTTCTCTACCATACCTGAGTTCAGCTTGCCTTTAGCTGAACAGGATAACAAGCAGCCCTTTTCATAAAGAGTTGGATGAACTGCAAAATTGTTGTGCCATAGGGAAGTTGATGAATGACGTCTACTTTAAACAGAACTTTTATAACTTTAAGTGACTTTGGTCCAAATATAGCATATTTTTATATAGGAAGTGAGACATGGAGGAAGGATGAACTGTTTGGTTTGAAATTTAGGTCTTTTTCTTAAATGTGACCCAGAAACCAAGCTCAATTTTTATTTATCCATATGTTAACTTCAGTGAGTTCATTTACAGCATGATGTTTAGCAAGATTAAAATATTTTCTGGGTACAATGAATGAAGTCTGAACCTCAGAGTGTCATCAGAAAGAACTAAAGGAGAGAGGGAGAGAGGAACTCACAGTGAAGAAGGTTTGTTGGCAGGATTTATGACCCTGTGGGTCAAACCAACACTGAAGCAGTCTGTTCCCAAAGAATTGCAGCCTGTGCAAGGAAACCACTCTGGAGCAGTTCATGAAGAACTGTGGCCTGTGGGAGAGACCTCATGGTGAACCAGGGAAAGAGAGCAAAGAGTCTTCCCTCTGAAGGAAAGAGCAGCAGAGACAATGTATGATGAACTGAATGACAGCCCCATTCCTAGCTCCCCTGCACTGCTGAAGGGGAGGAGGTAGAGAAAATTGGGGGTAAAGTTGATCCTGAGCAGAAGGAAGGGGAAGGTGTTCTATGATTTGTTTTTAGTTGTCATTATCCATGATTTATCTGATTTGGTTAGTAAATTAAATTATTTTTCTCCAGATTGGGTTGGTTTTACTTCTGATGGTAATTGCTGAGTGATATTGCCCTGCCCTTATCTTGACCCACAAGCCTTTTGTTGTATTTCCTCTTCCTTGTCCCATTGAGGAACAGAGGGATAGAGCAGCTTTGGTTGGCACCAGCCATCAGCCAGGGTCAACCCACCACAATAGTTTTTAATTTTCTCTCACATATGCCTAAGAAGTCCTATAATCACTGCTCAAAAGGAAACACAATGATTTTGTTACATTGTAAAACTGTCTCTGTTTTGTTATATACATTGTATGTACTTTCTTCAGTAAAAGCAGATACAGAGGAGAGCCTTTAAAGGAGACAGGATCAGATTTTCATTTTTCTGTCTATGAGCAGGCTTAGCTGTGGATCCCTGGGGGAAAGTGTGCTCAGTAATGAAACATTATAATTGAATATGCAGGACTTTGGCAGATTTTTCTTGCTTTGTTTTATCTGTTGACAAAAGACTAGTCTTGAGTAGCTTTCTCTCAGGTTATAAATGTTTTTTGAAAAACTTCCAGGGTTCATACAACACCTTGTATCCTCAAAACTAAGTTACTCATTTGAGACTATGTTACTAGTTTTCCCTCCTTCCTTCCTTCCTTCCTTCCTTCCTTCCTTCCTTCCCTTCTTCAGTTGTTTTTATTGCTTTTCGCTTTCTCTTCTCTCTCTCCTTTGTTTTTCCTCTTTTTATGTGTCTATCTGACACTGAATTAAATGCTTTACATTCAATATGTTCTTGACAAAGTACAATTTGGACAATAATTTATACATCATATCAAGTCATTGAAATGTGAATAATTGGGGTAAAATAGACTTTGAAAGGAGTTAATACTAATGTACACTGTATTTTCCTAGACTAGATATTCCCTTTTTTATTGGTGGTGAAATCTCATCAGTATCTCAACAATAGAAATTATAAGGATGTTTAACTGAATCTTTTTTGCATGGTTTGGACGTGAGTAAGTTAATCTTAAAAATATATATCTCTACCTTAGCAAGGGTGCATTATTTTGGCATGAGATTTTGCTGAATGACAGAGATGGCTGTTTCTGAAAGACTCAGTATAATTTTCTAAAAAGAGTTATCCTAATTTCAAAGTATGTAGAATGTGAAAAATGTGTTTAGGTTTGAATTTCAAGACACAGAATTTCCAAATTTCTCAGATAAATGATATATTCCTTTTTAGATCAATTTTTTTATTTTCCTTTATCCCTACCTCCTCCCAGAAACAGGATTTTTTTATTTTTAATGGCATCACTGAGATGCGTATTTATTTATATATCTGCAGTCTTTCTATTAAAAAATCACAAAATTCTGAAGATCAGATCCTCAGTCTGCATAAGCCAGCATGTTTTCAACAAGCATTTACATCAGCTGAAGGTGGGTTCAGCACCTTTTCTGGCAACACAATTATGGGCTGCTACTTCACCGCTCGGAGAAACAAACAGACATAACGTATACAGTGGTTAAAGAATCAGCCTCTGACAAGTACTGTTGGAAACTTCTGTTCACTTTCAATGTTGTCTGCTAGAAAATATGCTGAAAAACGTTCTTTGTGTTTTAAAAAAATCATATAACTGGATATAGTGACTGCTCTCCAATTATATTTTTTCTTCTGGTATTGCCAGGGTGCAGTGTAGCTTTTTTCTTTGTATCTTTCAGACACACAAGGATTTTGTTCTTGTCTCATTTGTGTTTATAGACAGTATACACTGAACCTATACCTATTTTCTGAAACAACTATGTGTCTCAGGGTTTGGGTGTGTCTTCTTTTATACATGTTTTTGTTAACCACAATACAAATTTACAGAAAGCCAGGTAAATTATATAACTCGTTTTATCTCCTTTCCCTGGGAGTGAAGTAGTTCTGTTAAACCATAGGAAAAATACATACTGTATATTGCATGTCATTTCATGGAATCAAAGTAAATTTGGACAATTTGTAAATTTCTATACATGCTTACAAGTCAAATATATTACAGTAAATAAATGAATAATATTTATATTGCTCTGATAAGCCTCATTGCAGGTTTCAGAAAATCAGTATCAGCAAATCAGCAAATTAAAACTGCATTATCGCTGTCCTATATAGTGATTTACAGTATTGCAAATGACAGTGAAAGTAGCCCTAAGTTAATCTAATTATCTACTTTCAGAAAACCAAAAAGGAGTACACTACAGTTGTGAGCACAATGAGGGAAGGGGTTTTTATTTATCTGGTTTAACCAGATCTAGGATGTTTAAAGTAAAGATTGAGACAAGAATGACCAGAAGGTTTGAACTGACTCCAACAAATTCCATGTAGCCACACTACACCTTTTCACTTCTCTGTGATCTGTTTGCTAGTTTTCTGAACTCTAATTCTTGTCTTGTTATTTCACTTGATGTGTTGTCCACCTTTGGAAGGAGTTTTATTATACATAAGAATAAATTAGGCTGTGCTCTTAAAAGGACATTATTCTTACCTTTAATTTTTAAACCTGCAAAGAACTTAGAATAAATTAGGTCTTTATACACAGAGATTAGGTATTACGAATTAAGAAAATTAGAAAGTCAGGGATAAAGAACCTTACCAGAGGAAAGAAAAGCCTAGAATACAATCCTCACTCTAAGAAATCTCTGTGCATTTTGCAGTAAGGAGATATGGAAACAAGAGTGCAAACACTATTGAGGATTTCAACAATAACATTTCTGCTGTTTCCATAGTACCAGTCTAGAGTTAGCTCCTGATTTCTAGCTTTCTGAAGTTAAGAATTATGTATTTTTCTTCCACAAAAGAAAGCCTTCAACTGCAATTTTTTTCCCCTCCAATTACATCTCCTGTATCCCCACTTTATATTTTGCCTGTTATTCTCATAAAATTGCAAAGTAAATGTTTGAAACTTCATTAGTGGAAAGGAATACAGATTGTCCCTTCCCACTGTGGCTATTGCCAATAAATATGAAATAATTTTGCATGAGAAAAGAGCTAGTATTATTAAAAGCTTATTGAAAATACAATTGTTTTTACTGAACCAAGCAATGGCAATATCTTTCATGTGCTCTGAGAATAATTAGCAGATCAAGACACTCTAAGTTTTGGGTGAGAGGATATTTGTTCCATGAATCCTAAGCAGCCTTGGATATCACACAGATTTAGCATTTTTAGGCATGCAGAGCAACAGGAATTGAAAAGCTAGTAACAAAACAGATGGCATCTCCACTTGCAGATATCTAAAGAATTAAATGGGATTGTTGTTGCATTAGCTGTCTCTCCTTCCCATCAACTATGTGGAGGGAGGGAAGCTTAATTACATATAAAGCTGTATACTCCATGCAATCCAAAATGTATTAAATTGATTTTCCATCACTCTGAAAGTTGCCAGTAATTATTCAAGTTCAAGAGAAAATGCAGTACTGATCCAACCCACGAGCAAGAAATACAGAAGGAACTGAGAACTCATAATTATGGATTTCAGTTTGAATGGATATATTCATGTGTGTACATATACTTACACATGTATATGTATGTGTAAAATATCAATTATATGAACTCGTGTTTACATACATAACTATGTATAGAGAAATTATATATATGTGTACATATATATCTGCATACAGGTATAAAATGTACATTGGAATGAATGTTTTTTGTGCTCTCAGTCAGCCACTGAGAGTCGAAGACCAGAAGGAAAACCTGAGGAAAAACACCTCAAGACATTGGTTGATGAAAAGCTCAAAAAGACCCAGTAATGCATGCTTGCAGTCCAGAAAGCCGACATCACCCTGGACTGCATCAAAAAAATTGTGTCCAGCAGGATGAGGAAGTGATTGCCCCCCTCTACTCTGCTCTTGGGAGACTTGGGGTGCTGCATTCAGCTGTGGGGGCCATAACGCAAAGAGGGATTTGGACCTGTTTGAGAGAGTTCAGAGGAGGTCCACAAAGATGATCAGAGGGCTGTAGCCCCTCTCCTTTGAAGACAGACTTGGAGAATTGTGATTGTTCAGCCTGGAGAAGGGCAGGATCCAGGGAGAAATTCTAGCAGCTTTTCAGTGCCTAAAGCAGCCTACAAGAGAGTTGGAGAGGGACTTTTTACAAGGGTGTCTAGTAAGGGAAATGGCTCCAAACTGAAAAAGTTTAGGTCTAGATTAGATATTAAGAAAAAAATTCGTTATTGTAAGGGTGGTGAAACAGTGGAACACATTGCCCAGAAATGTTGTGGACGACCTGGAGGTTTCCAAAGCCAGGTTGAATGGGGCTTTTTCTTGTTCTAGTGGCAGGTATCTTTACCCATGGCAGAGGAGTTGTAACTAGGTGATCTTTAAGGTCCCTTGCAAGCCAAACCATTCTATGATTTGAGGAAATATGTATTTCTCAGAAGGTGAAAACGGTGTTCTGAGATCTTCATTCAGATGACCTTATGCAGTAGTGAGGTTAATCTGAAATATGAATTCTGAAAATTTCCCATGCAGAGTATCTAATTTTTGCTTTAAAGTACAGAGTGACTGACTTTGTTCTGCCATCAGGCAACATTCACAGAGGACACTGGTTATTCCATTCAGTTCTGTTTCTTCGTTTTCTGCTAAATGCAAGGAATTGTTACTAGAGAAGTGTCAAAGAAGTGAAGAACATCTGAATAAGGTCTGTTTCATCAAAACATGTTGTAAGTAACACTCAGTAATTTGGCAATATAATTAGGTTGATTTAGTGCTCACATTCAGGGAAAGAAGAGTCACATGTGTCACTCTTGACAGGAGTTGGGCCTAGCTGACAGCAGTGTTAGCATAAAAACCTAACTTTGGAAACACACCCTGAGCTGACCCAGCGTGCCAGTCAGTGTTAAAGCCACAAAGCCCCAAGAACTTTCCAGAAAGCAAATTGAGAGTGGCAATGGCCACCCACTTTTCTGCTGGACCCCACCATCTTTCTTATGGGACAGAAGCATCAGGTAATTCTTTAAAAAATGCTGTGATTATGTCTATATATCTGTATATCTGTATCTGAGATTATACCCTGTATATTTCTGATTAAAGAGCCTCAGCATCCAAGTCCATATAATATCCAGTATCATTTTATCTTAAATTTGTCTGAAGAAAAAATTAAACAAGTATTCGAATGTGTGAAATATATGAAGCAGCTTCTTTCTTCTGATATACCTTCCTCTTATATTTTGCCATCCTTTTATCGTTGCTTTCAATTTTCTGTTATATCTAATTTTTGTTACTTATCTGTGTATGGACATCTGGTTGATAAGTGCAAAATTTGTCAACTTAAACCAGGCTGATAATGTATAACAATCAAATGTTTTATTTAAACTTAACCTTTTAAGTGTTCTAGCAATGCTATCAAATGTTAAGAAAATGAAATGCCCAGTCCTGTGAATGCAATGACGGGAAGCTAAAAGTTATGTAGAAAAAGAAAAAAAAAATTAGAAAAGGTCAAAATAATGAAGTTTCACATCACCAGGTATATATAACCAACAGGAAAATAGCATCTTATCTACCAATGCCCTGGACACTTAAAAATATTTCAAAATAATAAATCAAATATGAGTAAGAAATTAGTGGAGAGAAAAATAAACTTCAAGACCCCTTATTAAGACTGCCTGAACTCACAGTAAAAAGGTCTGAAATAAAATTCAATGAGAAACAGAAAGTCAGCTGAAGAACTGCAATGGTACTTAGGGTTGATAAGAATCCTATGTGCTACTACCATCATTAGTATTGTCATCAATGGACTAGGAATCACAAAAGTCTATTTGCTTATCTTTTTTCCTGGTCCTTTTTTTTGTTCGGTTTTTTGTTTAGGTTTTGTGGTAGCTGTTTTTGTTTTGTTTTGGTTTTTGCAGGGTAAGATGGCACACATGGAGTTGGGGGACAAGGGATATGGACCTGTGCATATTTCAGAACTTCCATCCACAGAACAAGAGTTTAAACTCTATATTCAAAATTTCTACATGTCTTAGCTCTGTCTTCAATCATTAAGAATGAATTCTATGGATTTCACTGGGGAACATTTCATTACAAGTGCACTTTCGTAGTACTAGGATAAGACTGTGCTGCAATAATACAAATAAAACCATTTATTTAGAAAATAACTGGTAATGCAATACTGCATTTACAGAGCATGGATTTGAATACCTATTTGAGTATTTCACTGTTACTGCAACAAAACCATGATATATAAATGAAAAATAAACAGGTGAAATATAATGCGGCTGTAAATTAGCAAACTAAGTCAATTTTTTTTTAATTATATCTGTTGATTATATGAGTTTTGATTAAAGATATTTTTTACCTACCAGAAGAATTCTGAACTTATATCTATTTTGGCCCTTGATTTATACTGGTATGCAAATATATGGTATACAATGAGAAACATTATTCATGGTAATAGTGACACTACATCATTATGATGTATGCTGCAGGTACAGTCACATTTCGCTTTTGTTCAGAATACTCGTGATTCTAACATACGCGATTTCCTCTGTTATCCTAAAAAGCATTTCTCACTTCAACATCTGACTTGCCCTTTTTTCGTACCTTGATGGCATGCTAAAATAGTTATTATAGTTATAGTAACTATACGGGATCTAATAAAATACTATTATTTTTACTATTACTACTACTAGGCTCACCAGTGCAATTACTATTATTACTTCTACTATACTAACAACACTAATGTCAAGTAATATAAAACAAAAAACGAACCCTTATACTCAAGCATTGTATTCTTAATAATAATGATATTGAAGGATGATAAAAGGAAAATAATAACAAATAAAGACTGAAGAAAACAATAACAAATACCATATAAGATGAAAATACTTGAATTTCAGCATATAAAAACTTATTATGATTCTTCTGAAAAAACAAGACAATTAAGAGGTTTCAAAGATTTGTACTGTTTGCTTCTTTAAGCTGTGTTGTTTTCTGCACATTTATTGTCTTTTAGAGACACTTATTTTCATTTAGAAAGTAGTCCTTAACTACAGAACTAAGAGGATCACTTTTGAAGGTTACTGATAGGCAATTAAAGAGAACTCTTAGCATTTGAAATTAAGATTAGTACTTCAGGATTCAGAAATTACCTGATCCATGCTGTTAAATTCATCTAACGGTGCAAAAGAAACCTTAAATAGATTTAGTCATATTTTATATATTCTAAGCATGAATTTGCACTCATTTGATCAAAGGAAACAATAATATTATTTGTGTCTGATATTTGAAGTATTATGGTGATAGATGACTCTGGTCAGGCAAGTAAGTTGAAGTGTGATGCCTATACCTGAGCTAGGCAGGTGACTCCCTTTAATGACCATGGCAAGAATTAGCATTTATAGGCTATGATTCACCTCGTGCCCAAAATGACTGTCCAAACGGGGTCAGGCAGATAACTTACTGAGAATATCTGTTTCATGTTATCAATTGCAAGGCAAGATCAGATCTAAATTATAAACATTCAAATATGGGAAACAAATCTTATCCGTAAAAAAAAAAAACAACAAACCAAACCCTTTTGATTAGTTTACATTTCTGTGAGGAAAAGAAAATGGAAAATAACACATGGCAGCGTATATTTGTATTTCTTTCTTTTTTTTTTTTTTTTGATCGACAGCAATCAATTTATTATTTTTTTAAAATCTTGCTTCTCCTAGAGTATAACTGGGTGACTTCTGAGCATGCATATTCCGTTATTGCTATCAGACAATATTGTGGTGTATCTTCTCTCGTTATCTCATTAGCTGTTCTGACCCTCCATGCCCAATCATCCCTTGATCATGAATTACCCTTTCTGAGCATTTGCAGTTTGAATTTCCCCTTCAATCTGTAAGTATTCATAACACAAAAGTTATATTTCAACTTGATCTAAACAGTTTTTAAGCCCTCAAGTAATCATAGTCATTAAGAATAACTTTCAAGTTTTAAAAAGGTTTAGCTACCTTAGTAACATCCTTTTCAGCAAGAACTGATGGCAAAATACTTACAAACTTGTATTTAGAGGAAATTAGAAACCAACCAAGACAGTTGAGTATCAGTGTGTTATAATTTCTGTTCTCCTTAGATTTGTATGTTTGACTATTTAATTTTTCATAATTGGCTGCTCCAAAAATTCCACAGTGATATCCATTCTGGATTATGGCATATCCATATGACAAGCAGAGTAGCTACTTTTTATAGTACCATAGAAACTGTGTTGATAATATTTTGCTTGAGTTGGTTCAGTCACAAAGTAGACATGGAAGACCTCAGGGTCTCCAACGATGTCTTTTAAAACAAAAGAATACCTGCTGTTTAACAAGGACTTTTAAAGATACCCTAAAACTAAATCTGTCCTTTATACTTTCTTAGATCAATAACTTTCATATCAAAGCAAATCAATTATGATATCGCAAAAGTCTCTGAGGCAAATCTGAGTAAGGTGGAGCACCCCCTCCAAAAAAGCAAAAGTTCAAAGACTACGAACTACTATTTCCCAGTTATAAGAAATTCATATTCCAAAGATGAAAATGTACATGTTCTTTGTAATCTTTTGTTCTCATTGCATTCAGCTCAAAATTAGTGAGACAGATAGCAGAATCACCCAATAAAAATAATAATGGTCATTTATGTAGAACAGGCATGCATATGAGAAGTAAGGCCAAAACAAAAATGAGGAGTGAGAGATACAATATGAAAGATAAAAAAGTAAACTGAAGATGTAAACATTTTATATCAGTTTTAAATAGATTGCTTAGTTTAAAATTTCTGTTCCTTTCACACTGACAGTGTATCTTGAAATAAATCGATAGGTAAAAATATTCACAAGTTGCCAATGGAATTTTCCACTTTAAACATAGGGGTGTGAGGTTGTCTGGTTGGTTGAGGATTTTTTTGCAAGAACCATTTTGAAGTGAGCTGCTCTTTTTCCACAGACAGTTTAGAAAATACCTAAATAGTGGAACAAAAGGGTTAATACTTTCACCGTTGCTTTATCATAGAGAATTTTTTAGAATTACATCAAAGTGTTCTAGTGAGAAGGTATATATCATCTATTTGGATATTTCTTCACAACAATAAAGACTGAATTCCTCTTGGTATTAGGCATCATACCTGAGTCATCCTCTATAACAGTTCCAAACAGTAAGAGCAAAAGTGTATAATGTCTCCATATTCTCTTTCAAAAAGGAAAGAGTAAGTAGACTTCCTTGTCCTGGATAAATTTTATCTAAAAAAATTAAGACTACCAGTTTCCAAGAAGTCATTTCTAATCAGGAAATAGCTAGTTGATGTGAGTCACTAAATACTCCAAATTTTCAAGTATACCTCCACTAGTTAATACAGTCAATAAAATACAGATGTTCCAGTACTCTTCAAATTTTGTATTATAGATTGTTGACAATCTCTATAATGTCAGGTTTGTAAAATTTCTGGAGTACAGTGAAAGATTGATATAATTTTTCTTAGATAGGAAACAATATCTGTGGAAAATCATTTACTAACTGAAGAATTGCACAATGATTTTCTGTTTGATAAGTGAATCTTGCCAATATAGTTCTGATTTTAAAGATCAACCTATTTAATTTAATCAGAATTTCAGAATTTTAATTCCTACTCTTAGGATTATTTTAGCGTATTATTATTGAGACTAACAAAATATTATCAATACTAAGCCTTTTAATTTCATTTAATCACTACTTATTTTATGCTCACTTTTATGTTGCTTATCCTGCTTCTTGTATCTTTAATTCCTTTCTTATGCTACTTGTTATACTATTTGGGGATTTAAGAAATACTGATCTTCATTAAAATAGTGCATGATAGAAAGTTTTTCATTTATGATAAGACTCTTTCCCTGAGGAGAATAGAGATATAAACAACAGAATAAAGTTTATAGCATCTTAAAGAATTACCATCTGTTATCTGAACCACCATAGTTGATGAGAGTTCATAGCTATCATGGAAAATGTTACCTGTGCCTTATTTGGGAAAGATTTATAAGATTTCTGGTGTTCTCCATGTATTTGATTTTATTTGATTTTTTTAAGGGCAGATAAGGATGTATGTAGCCCTGTATAAATTATATAAAAAAGACTTGGGGATTCGTGGTTTGCTTTGGTTCATTTTTTTTTGTTTGTCTGTTTGTTTCTTTTGTTAACAAATTATTTTAATTGCAGTCATTTATTTGCTTAGATGTATAATATGTAGAGAATTAAATATATCAATATGGCTTTGCATTTATAAATATTATGTTTTTAACTTCTCTATTTCTTAGAAGATCCTCTTTATCTTTTCTTATTTGCCAAAAAAAAATTTATGAGGCTAACTTATCTGATATAGTATGGTAAAAAACAAGAGCTGTTTCACAATAGCTGAATAGTTGGTGAGTTTAAAAAAAAATTAGAGGACGAAAAGCTGCATTAATTCTTCGCTTACTGAAGTGCTTTTTTTGGCATGGTTAATATTCCAGCAATCATTTAAATTCTTAATTATTTTATTTCACTTTCAAACAATTTATTTCCTTTCCACCACAAAGATGACCTACAGAATTACCAGTGAATCTGGAACTTATTCTTTAAAGCCTATTTAAAGATAAAGTTGTTTGGGGTAATTTTTTTGTTGCTGTTTTTGTAGTTTTCTTGTGGGATTTTTTGGATTTTTTTTGAGGGGGGGTGGGTTTGTTTTGGTTTTTGGTTTTTGTTTATTTGTGAGGTTTTTTGTTTGGTTTGGTTAGTTTTGGGTTTTGGTGGGGGGGTGTTTGGTTTTCTTTAGTTTTCTTTGAGAAAAATATGACCAAAGTTCAACTTCATCTAGCTGATGAAGATCTGAAATTAATCAAAGGTTATATGTGTTCAGATATAAGACTAAAAATCTAAGACTCTTTTGAATTCTGAGTCAGTCTTATTTAACCAAAGTAGGAAAAAAGGAGTCACTTTATGAATTATTAGTGACAGAGAGATGTAATAGGAAAATCAATGGAGTTTGCCTGATTTAAGCATTTTGATTTTCTTCCAGCTCAAATAGTCCATCCCAAAAAGTGTTTCTATCTTTCATGCAGACAGTGGTGTCTAAATTCAGAATGCCTAAACCAGATGTTCAATATCCCTTTAGAATTTATGGCCACCTAACCAAAATAAAAAGACTTGGTTCATTTTCCTAAATGTGTATATCAGATACCATGTGAGATATCTCAGACGAGCTGTATTATCCATGCAGTGCTCGCAGATTTGATGATGTAAGGCTGATGGAGGATTTATACCTCTACAATGGGCACTAGGGACCAGAACACCCTGCTGTACATCAGCTGGCCAAATTATCTACGCTTTTGTCATTCGGATCCAGCAGTGTGTGGGGAGCTTTTAGGCTAACTAAAGATAGCCACAATCTTTCTTTTAGGGTGATCTGAGCATCTATCTGTCAAGTTTTTTGAAGTCTGATTTTGCTTTTTCTGGAAAGATAGTCAGAATTTACTCCTCATAGCTACACAAGATTTAAAGTACCTGAAGTTCATGTATTTTGGGCCTAAGAAGTCCTAACGTTAACAGATCCATGCCATGTAGTCTTTGATACCATTAAAGTATAAATATAGATAGGTAGTCAGGTATTGTATTCTCTTCAGTTTTAAAACTTGCGTGGACTATTTGAGAATTAAGTAAGATTTTAGAAATCTTTAAACATTGTTTTTACTTCGGTGAAAAACACTGTTTAAATTCAGGGTGGAAGTAAGCTAGAAATGAAATAAATACAAATTTTAAAAAGTACAAAAGACCACCATTGACCTTCAAGGAATCTGTAAAGTAATCTACAAGAATAGACATACAAAATTAAAAATTATTTAGATCCATCTGGTTTAGTTCAAGTGTTTAACTTGGGTTCCACTAAGAACTTAATCACTCTTGATCTTAATAAAAGCAATAGTGATAAGCATCCTTTATTCAAAGATTTAAACAGGTATACTGCCTTCTACCCAGCACCACTGGACCTGTTCTATGACCTCATAGACTCCTGATAAGCCTTGATGGAACCAGCTGAGTGGTAAAGCATCCCTTGACTGCACCAGTTAGGATATGAAGAGCTCACTTGGTCATACCAGGAGCTCTAGCATGGTACAGGTGGGAAAAACCAGAAACATCAGCTGCCCAACCAAAGCGGGAAAAAAAGGATAGGCAACTACTCTTTGTAGCTTTGGCAAACCACTTACCCAAATCACAACCCAGGTGCAGTGGTACCACTGTGAATTGTAGCTCCAGTGAAATGGAGTAACCACTGTTACTGCACTTGGGAAATTGAGAATATTGGGAAAATGCCGAATAGTTAGGGACTTGGATTATGGCCAGGACAGAAACAGGGATAACTAATGTCAGTTGTCTTGCACCCTTATAAACAGCGATCCTGAGTGAGGCCCTCTGAGCTCTCATGACTGCAGCAGGCAGTGACACCACTTCCCCCTGAATTTGACGCCTCTCAGAGCTGGCAAATTTACAAGTTGGCAATATTCAAAGGGCCATTGCTGATGATGAAGCCTGGGCTGATATCCTGTCCCCATACACACATCTCCACACTCCTCGAGGTGCTCATGGGAAACATGAAAGGATTTAATGTATTTCACTGAACTTCAAGGGAATATTTGATAGGTATGTTTGTACACAGAGAAGTAAGTGTACACAACATTTACCTGTGTGAATTGATTATGGTATGAATGTCCCTATGTCAAATCCACAGTTAAGTAATTTTTATGCTTATAGTAAACACTATCAAATTGTTTTGTAAATGTTAAAGTACTCAAGGATTAAATGTTGCTAAACCCTTTTTGCACCCTTATCTTTGCATCTATATCCTGTGCACCTTTACCCCCTTTTGCAATCTCGGCTTCCATGTAAATACTTCCAAATTGCTTTTTATTTGATCTTCCTTTCTAATGCTTTAATATGTGTAGTAAGTGATAGAGTGAAGCTTGCAATTGAACCCTGTAAACCTGCATTTCCACAAATTCAAATTAAAACTCCTTTTGCCAAGGTCTTCAAAGGCACTGCTTCTTGTTGTCTTTTCAGTAAACTTTGTCAAGTTATATTGTTTTCTCCAGTAGACATAAAATATTGATATAGAAGTTCTTAAAGTGCCCCCCCTGCAGTAAAATTTATATTAATCCTCCAGAACATACAGAAATTTACAGATTATTAGTGCTTTACCAGTAAATATTTACATTTGGTCACTTCAGCAAGACCTTTGAAGCATATCTATGAAGTAGATCAATTGCAGATGCAAGCAACAACAAAGTTCATTTCAGACTTCCAATTTTCATTACTATCCAGCTATTATTTTGGTATGCGACATGTTCTAAGATTTTTTCTGAGAAATCATTACTTCATTCATACTTCCAAGAACTGAAAAATAACAGTTGAACCAAGTGTGTTACCTTCTATGCATAAAATATTTAAATATTACGGGGTTTTGGTTAGTTGGGTATTTTCCCCACTTCTGTTTATGTAACAGGTTCATAATATAAATACACTCATGCTAAAATTTTATAAAGCTGTTAATAAAATTGTTTTGGACAAAATCTTGAGGCTATTATATTGTAAGAAACAAAGGTAGGCTTGCACTAATATGGGCAAATTTCAAACCGTTTTTTTTTCAGGCAAATATTTTTGTAAATTACTTTCAAGTCACAGTGTTACAAGATAATTTGAAATAACACTGTTTCTTTTGCAAAACATCATTTTGATGTTTCAAACACACCTCAAGCTATTAAAAAAAAACTGCAAAAGGGTTTGCTAGTTAGAGACAGTCATGGTGCCACAGTGCCTTGTAGAATTTTGTGTTCAAGGAAAAAGAGAAAATTCTGGGGGAGTCACATTAAAAATGTGAGTTTGGTTTTTCAAATTAATATTTATTTTCTTATCGTGGATTCCCTATAGCTATTAGCAACATTTCAGATTTTGACATCACTTGCAATTTTGCAGCTCTGTGAATGAGAACTTGACCTGTAGGCCAAAAATCCAATGTGGTGATTTAGGATTTTTTTTCTTCTGGTATTTAAATATGAAGCATAATTATAATTTTCTTAGGCTGCCTCAGTGTTTTCTGTCAGTCAGAATTACTCACATTGTTGCTTTATCTGACAGCAACTCCTGGCCTGTCACGGCAGAGAAAATAAGAGAGAAAATATCTTCACCATTGAGTCAATGTGAAGGCACAGTTGGAAACAAACTGTAATTTTAAATCATGATTGCTAGCCTGCCTTTTTTATTTACAGGCACGACCAATATAGGAGAATATTGTAGAGTACTAAGAAAATCACTTTGTTATTTATTGTTAGACTTACTCTTTTTGAAATTATTAGCTTCTGTTAAAAATATGCAAAGGAACGTTTCACTCAGATTCATATTTGTAACTGACTGAATCAGTCATAAAAAAATAGAAAGAAGAGTTTTGCATTTGTAGAGGAATAGAAAAAATATTATGCTGTAACAGACAGATAATGTCCATACCTCTGTTCTAATTTCTTTCTTTTTTTTCAATTTATATATAGGCAATTTGTTTAAATCAAGGGGAAATTACTTGTTTGCCCTCAGTGAATAGAAGAAATGTAACTTGGAGCTTTGGGTTTTCTTTAATTATTTCTATTATTTTTCATGTTTTATTGTTAATCTTTTATTCTAACCTTTAACTAGTCTAAAACTCTGGTTTAAAATGCTTCATATGTTCTTAAACACAGAAATTCTGAGAAATTCCTTATCATTTCTAGGAACTCTGAAATGAAACATTATAACGTACGTTAGAGAGGGAGATGTTGTAGTTCTTAACAAACTAGAATTCTGATAATGCAATTCATCTGACAGGTAATGCAATGGTAATGACTGCAATCCATAGCTGTAATTCACTTCCACTACTGGTCCTACTTAATAGTCTATAATAAAACACTCTTTGCATATTCCATGTGTAAACGATGACTTTAATGATAAGGGTAGATATATCCTACTTTCTGTTAGCTGTTTTGAAAGTTGGGGTGGCACCACTTTCCAGAGCAATATCTGCACTTAGGAATCTTCAATAAAGTCAAATATACCTTCAGGTCTCTGCACACTCTACTCACCTCCTGATGTAGAGGGCAACCCCTCCTCCTCCTTCTTCCCCTGTCCCTTCTAAACAGTCTCTAGCCATTGATAGCCACACTTCAGTTAAGGAATTCATCCCACCAAATTTCAGTAGCTTCTTTATACAGCTTTTGCTGTAATGAGCAAAACCTTATATCAATGTTTGAGGCATGAACTACTTCAGTCTCTGACACTTGGCCACCAAAGCAAAAGGCCTTGGCTGTCAAACATATCTAATGATCTTCTGCAGAAATCTGTAACACCTTCATGTATGTTGAGTGACACTAGACACAGATAATCAGGCAGTTGAGCCCCATGCTAGAGGACATCGGTGTCTAGTGTCACTCAACATATGTGAAGGTGTTACAGATTTCTGGTATTACGTTATTACAGAGTTATTATGTTATTACAGAGTATATGCTATTACAGATTTCTTTTATTCTGCTAGCAAGTTATTAATCCTGTGTTTTGTATCTCTGCTGTGCACCTCCACTGTTTGTTGAAGGATGATTGATATTAACCTGAGAATACACACAGAATGTATTTATTACTGAAGTTAACGTAGATTAATCCCACTACCACGTTGATGTGGAGAGTGATGCTTGACTTTTTATCATTTTTTGTTAGTTTGTTAATAGCAAACTATTATATTCATATCTCCAGCTACTGGACTTTAAAGCAACATAAAAATGATAACTAATAAGTACAAAAATTTTTGCTGGATTATGTGATTTCTTTTCCCTGACTTTGGAAGTAGAATTCTGTACATTGCTGTGTGAAAATGTGTTCCTCAAAACTGAAAAGAGAAAAATTCTATTTCTATCTGACAATAAAATTGAATGGATTGTGAATTATTAAACTGATGGTAATATCAACAGTAGACTGGAAGAAAATGCTGGTTTGGGTACTCTGCAAGATAATAATAGAAAGAAAATAATAGATATTTTAAATGTGTTCAATGGAGTAAATCCCATATCCAGATTGGTCCTCTTTGAAAAGATTAATGGGTAAAACAAAGCTTAAAACACGTTTCTAAGAAAACCTAAAGGAGATGTTTCTTTTTCTTTTTTTCCCCCCATAATCATTACTGTATTTTTTCAGAATACTATGAATGTTTTAAATAAGTTTCAAACCCATCTTCATGAGGGTTTTTTTGTTTATTGTCTTGCTTTTTTTTTCCTAAATAAACTATGTAATAGCAAGTTGGTTTGTGTCATGTAACTGAACACTACGAAAACACATGATGTGACATTAAACTTATTATTCCTTGCATGCTTGAATGCATGGCACACAGTTCCAAATTCCTAACTGATCTCTGAGGTGATCTTCAGGGAATAAAAAACAAAGAAGTGTTAAGCACAACAAATAAACAGTGCATAGGTCTTCTCCACTTGATAGATAATAATAGCTATGGTATTGACACATATTGCATGTAATTATTTCACTCTCTTTATTAATTAGACAGATAAACATTTTAATTAAGTGGGCATAGTAAACATTTGACTTGTTAGTTTTTATTTCCACACCATGAAAAAATTAGATGGCTAGAGACACATTTTAAAATATTTTTTCAAATATATATATTCAAAAAACCCTTTAAATCTTGTCCTCTCCTTTTTTTAAAATTTGGTTTTTGTTTGTTTGATTTTTCACAGTGCACCAAACTATCCCTGACGCACTCTCCCCTTACTCTCCCTGATGGAAATGATAAGACATTCTATAAGAAGGGCCATTTAGGGTTTTTTAGGTTAGACTTCACTTAGTTTAAAGAGAAAAATTGAAAAATTCTATGGATAGATATAAGTTATAAAAAATTTGATGAGGTTAACTGCATAGAATCAAACACTTACTAGAGCAACTCTATGCTACTGTTAATTCATAGATTAAATTACTTGTAAATTAAATCTTTAAAATCTGTCATTTTGCATTTCATATACTGAGTATTATGCAAGGATTCACAAGATCTTCAAATCAATTTACTCTTAGCACTTGTGCTTGTTTTTTGCAGATTAGAAAAAGCAGCAAAATTCATTCATTGCTAACAAATTGTCAGTATAGAAAAGGGAACAAACTGATACATGGAAATCAAATAAGGAGAAAAAAAATTAAAAGGAAAGTTAAAACAGTCCAAAGCTGATAAAAAATATTGTTTATTTTTGATATTAAGACTGTGTTGAGTAAAGTCTCAGACAAAGCTGTTTTGGCTCCTGTGGCACACTGTGATTAACTTTTTATCATTCTACATAGTGTAGTGAAAGAACACAGCCGATTGTATTCACAGATCGAGATAAGTCTTCAGGCCAAATACACCTTCTCTCTTCTTTGTGCTTTTTTACTGCAAGATTCCCCAAATACTTCAAGATTAGCTGATAGTGCCTGAGATTCATTTCAGTTATATTTACTTCAGTAGAATTCACTATGAAAATAATACACTTGAAGCTCTCTGTTGCAGAAACATGAAATTTCGTCTTCATTCTAAATGCCTAATTTGAAGAAGCTAAGGCAATGAGGTGGTTTTTGAGGATATTTTCCCCTTTACTTAAAATTAGGAAGCCTTATTTTATATATTTTCCGCTAATAATTTAAACCATTTTAATAGTTGCCAAATTGTTTATTCCTGCTCTGAAAACAGCACATTTCCCAATTACTGGGGAAAAAAAAAAAGAAAAAGTGAAAACACCAAGTGTTAATTCTACTCTAAGGACTAGAGTGCATTTTCAGCAATGTTTTCAGTTTCCTCTTCAAATCTGTGGTTAGATCTAGGACTATATAATTGTGACCAAAAATTAATTTCATAATTGTTACAGCAGACAAGGACTCAAAACAGTGACATTAGGCAAGAAAGGCTCTGTTTAACTATTACTTGAAAGAACTATTCAATGCAAACTATGGAATCTGTTTTTATATGTCAGTGTCATCTTATCAGGGATGATAGGATACACTATTTTTAGAAACAGCATATAAACATGAAGGGAAGAGAAAAAAACATATCTAGAAAAAAAATTATGTATTCTATTGGAATCCTTATGGGTCTGCAAAGCTATTAAACCCCATCTTAGTTGAGGGAAATATGAAAAAAACCAAGCCTGCAGACTTATCTTTATCACTGGTTTCTTCAGGAAGTGAGGCATGTTTATTTAAAATATGTATGTATAATATAATCCATACAAATAAATTGGGATGGTACTGCACCAAATCATGATTTAGGACACAAGCACATCTTCAGAAACACAATGAAAAGATAGAAAATGAAAGGCAACAGTAAGCCATTTTAATAAATTCCAGTTACAAATACAGATCACAGTTGAACATCAGAAGGAAGAGATGTTGAAAGATCCATGATTTTTGGTAACACAGTGTACATCAGCGACAATGTTGAACTATAAGCCAAATAAATTTGGGGAAAAAAAATAGAGAAAGTGTTTCATAATAAGTCTTATAAATTTAGGGATGCAAAAAGAATTTTGACCCTGGACTTGCACTCCAGACCCTTTCCCAGTTTTGTTGCTGTCCTCTGGACACTGTTCTGCATGTCACTGTCTTTCTTGTAGTGAGGAGCCCAAAAGTGAACTATTTTTATTTGTTATCTTTGACTACTTTTTCATTATTAAATAATTTAAATTAAATATTTTTGGTTTGCCATCTGTCCTGTTTAATATCCTTTCCCCCACATTATTTAAATTTTATTTTTTACAGACAAAATAAATTAATTGGCTACCAGGTTACCACAGGTAACAACAGGTGCAGACACCCTTTCCTACACCATAAGAGGATTCCAGCCTAGCATTTGTGCCCCATGATAATTGAGTCACTAGATGGCTTGTTAAGATTACACCTCTAGAGATTTTGCTACTTACATTGCCATTATTAGAATGCAATACTTTCATCCCTAGAATCTGTAGCCAGTTGAAAGAGAGAGTCACTGCAAATTTTCTCAAACTTCCTTAGAGATTAAACAATCAATTCCTTTATTCATTGGAATTTCAAATGGCTTACCTACATGAGAAAGAAGATACAACCTGTTACTGACACTTATGAGGATTTATGCAGTAACAGGAGCCTAGTGGTTGAACTTGAAATGGAATCACAGAATCAATTAGGCTGGAAAAGGCCTCTGAGATCATCCAGTCCATCCTATGACCAATCACCACCCAGTCAACTACACCATGGCACTGAGTGCCATATCCAGTCTTTCCTTAAACACCTCCAGGGATGGTGACTCCACCACCTCCCTGGGCAGCCTATTCTAATATCTAATCACCCTTTCTGTGAAGAAATTATTCCTAATGTCCAACCTAAATCTCTCCTGGCACAGATAAGGACTATGTCCTCTTGTTCTGCTGCTGATTGCCAGAGGGAAGAGGTCAAACCCCATCTGGCAGCACCCTCCTTTCAGGCAGTTGTAGTGAGCAATAAAGTTCCCCAAGTCTCTTTTTCTCCAGGCTAAACAACCCAGATCCCTCAGATGCTCCTCACAGAGCATTTGCTCTGGACTCTTTACCCTTCTCTGGACACATTCCAGTACCTCAATGTCCTTCCTGAATTGAGGGGCCCAGGACTGGACATAGCGCTCGAGGTGTGACCTGCCAAGTACAGGGGAAGAATCCCTTCCCTAGGCCTGCTAGCCACACTGTTTCTGTTACAAGCCAGGATGTGTGGCTATAGCTAACCTCAAAAAGAATATTAGTCAAAAAAAGGCCAAAATCCTATTGCAAGTTATGATAGAGAATTGTTTCACTCTATGCAGCCCCATGTAGGACCGTGTTTGAGGAAAGATGGAATCTAATCTCAAATGGCTCAGAGGAGAATACAGAGCATGATCAACAGGACAAAAAAGCATTAAGCAACATGAGCACTATGAAGCAAAGTTGAGTTTTTTGTTGTTAACTTTAGAGTAATGGTTTAAAAATATGAACTGCAGATGTAAGACAGCGTTTTGTTTTTTTTTTTTATCAGCACTTAAAAAAGAATGTAAAAGACATTAAGAAGTAAGTTTAGTGTTGATAGGCTTATATTGGCTGTATTAAAACTTTAATTTTCATTGGAAATGATCTGACAGTTGAAAATATTTGAAAGTTTTTCATTTGGTACAGCAAAAGTTTGATGTAAGTTTTTTGTCCACAAAGCTTTTGTGGTGGGGTCTACTTTTTCAATTGTCATGGTGATACCAGAAATAGGAAATCTGAAGCCTATAGCTTTAACCAACTTTGATCCTACTCCTCTGGCTTTCAGAAAAAATGTAGGTTGTTTCTGAAAAAAAAAGTCACCATTGAAAGAGAACTTCTATTTCGGAAAGCACTTGCAAGTGGGCTTATTCATTAATGTTCCTCTGTTATTCAGCCACTTCAAGAGGAATCAGCAAGTTGCCAGAAATACTAATTTATTGCAATGGTAGGACTCCCAAACGAGTTGCTTGGACCTTTGAAATTGCACTTGCCAGATTGAAAGTTTACGTCACATTCCTCATTCATCAGAGTTCCTGAAGCCATGAGTTTGTATGGGGATATTTCTCATTCGAGTTGTGTAACAGAGATAACTAAGCATATGATTTCTTAACACACCACCTCTGTTTCTATTACATGTAGGGAAGGTCAGCACACCTAGGGAAGCTCAGTCACAGAGGATTTTTGCAGTCATGTTTTCAAAGTTTACTGTTCCTCAGAGAAAGTATGCAGGATAGAATTTTCTTGTCCCTTCATTCTTCCTGATTTCTCTGAGGATCTGACATGGATTAATTTACATTATTTCTTTTCAAAGAATTTGATCTTTTCTCAAGTGACAAGGCAACGCAGTTCATCAAAAGAGCTCTAGTAACATTAAGTTTGGATTCTAGCACTGCTCTCTGGTCTATCTACTCCTGCTCTCAAGATTAACTGTAAAGAGAGGTACGAAAGAAGAGCCTGACAGCAACAATTAAATTATATTTACTTTAAAAATTGAGAAATTGTATATATAATTTCACAATTAATACCAAACTAAATCTATTTGTGCACTTATTTTGATGCATGGATATAGTTATGCACTAGCACGATTCTTTACACAATTTGTTATTTAAAGATTACTTTCCACAGATTAGTGATTTGTTATCTTCAATATTGCAAAGTGCAACATTTAATCATTCTGTGCTATAGGCATGGTAAATGTGGAGTTATTATGAGGAGTGGTATTGCTGCTTCAGTGAGAGAATACTGAAAGTAGCTATCTATTTATTGTGTAAATGGAGATCATTGTATAATAGAACTGCTGCAGCAAAATCTCCATAGGCTAGAGAAATCAAACAGATAACACAAGTATTCTAATGCTGCATTTGATTACTGCAGATGCAAATATCTACCCCATCATCTAATAAAGCATGACTTAACATGATTCTGTATTATTTGAATTTAATTTCTTCCACATTTTTGTTTAATGCAAAACTTTCAGATTTATATGAAACAATTTAGTATCTGCTTGGGAATTTATTTCTGTCAAATAATTTACAAAAATGTTGGAGTTCACAACAAACTGCACTCTGGAGAAGAATAGAAAACAGTAAAGTCTTTAGAAATACTTTATGATGGGTATCATAAAATTCATTATCATTATAAGTGTACACACTGTGCTAAAAAGAAATGTAATTTCTTACAAAATTCCCACAATACAGGTTTTTATCAGAGTGTGGTATACACTATTTTAAATTCTGTGAGCTTTTGCTTACTTCAGAGACTCAAAGGGTTTGATCACATTATTTAGCTTGAGAAGAGCTGTGCTATTTTGAATTAAAAAGAACCAGCACTTGAATATCTAGAATTCTTTATGACTATTCCCCCAGCTAACACTTTTCGGAATCAATATTTACACTACACTTGAATTAGTATAACTGTTGGCTTTAACCATTAGTTTCCCCATCTGGCACTACCTTCTGACAAGAATCAGTGAAATACATTATTTACAAGAATTTACCTGTGAGAAATGAGCTTTTATATACATGAAGGAAAACTTGAAAATTAATCTACTTTTACCTTGATGAAACATTGTAATATGTGTCTTACTGTCTTTTCCTTCTTTTTTTGGTCTTTTTCTCTCCACTTCCATCTCCCAACATAAATTGATGCATTGAAATGCCACAGAAAAGATGAATCTGCTTTGTTAAATTATAGGCTAATATTTTTTTACACAATATTTAGCTTATTTCTATCAAGTTATAACATTTACATAGAGTCTGGGTATTAACTGGATGTGAATCAAATGCTATTCTTTTTGATGTTTAATCTTTGCTAGTGTGCACCCCAAACGAGGAGGTGGTACAGTTTTTGTTATGGTATATGAAAGAATTGGTTCGTCCTTTTATCTACATTATCTCTGTAGTTTCTAGTAAAGATCTACGAGATCCAACGTGACCTCTCCACTTACATCCTCCTTCCATCTTTTGGCCCTTGCTCCTGCCTGTGACTCCATCTCTTCCCACTTCAACACCATGACTTCTTGAGCCCTGCTGTCCTTTCTCCTGTTTCACCTCCTAACAATATAATCATACTATAATATCCAGCAGCTTCTGAAAGTCAACCTTTCCATTCCCCCTTTCTTTTCTGTATCACTTCTTCCCTTCATCGGTGAACTTCTTGAACTCATAGATTATAGCAATTGCCTCCAGTTCCCTTCCTCTCAATCCAACATAGATCCTCTCTAATTTGACTTTTATTGTGCACCAAGGATATGCTAACATCAAGGCCTACAATGACCTCTCCATGTCAAGTCTCAGGGCCTTTGCTCCATACTTGAACTCTGCTGTTTTTATCATGACTGATCATACACTCCTTTTCAAAACCATGCCTTGCCTTTGCTGCTCTGTCCTCTCCTCACCATTTAACTACTCTGACTTGAACATGTAGCAGATGGGTCACAAGTGGGAAAGAAAGGATACTGTACTAGACTTCTAAAGCTCTGTTAAATAAAAATATCAATCTTTTCTGAAAAAGACCGCTTCATATGGCAATGTAAATTTCTTAATGTATGCAACAAAGGCCTGATTATCCATGGCTTCTATATTTCTGTCATCTTCAGCAACTTTGTACTCCTCTTTTCATATAACTTTTTCAGTTGTGGAGGACTGGTAAAGGCAGGCAGAAATATACTATCGACCTGTTCAGGAGTTTGGGGGCTTTTGTTATATATAAAAATAGCCCTAAATTATCATCTCATGAGACAATATAGACATGTTTCATTATCACAACATTTACATCAGGCTTATGAAGAAAACAGAGTTGTAGGTGCAGCTGAAAACAAAATTACTTGCTTGCAGCTAAGTGAATATGTATATTCAAAACTTTAGTTCCCTAAACCATAATAGTTCATAATTTGGACCTGGATAATCAGTGAGGTCCTATAACTTCAGTGTTTTAACTAATTAAAGATAGCTGATAGTTTTGATCTCTCTGACTATCCCCACATACAAGTATTCCATCATGCTGTCAAAATAGTTCAAGTGTTTCTCAACTGAAAAGTATTGCTAAGAGAATGTCAACATGAAATACATTAAACATAAAAGTTCTCTGAAGTCAGAAATAGCGTGGAATTGAGTTTCAATACTTTTCACAACATTATTTCAGTATTTCTTTGATGTTTTGAGCATTATCATCCTGCAGTTAGAAAGATAATGTGACACTTAAAAAAGAAGAAAACTTCATTCCAGTTAATTATTTTACCTGTAATCTAGGAAACACATTTAGATCTCCAGATGAAGAAATAAACCTGTGTTTATCTTTTGCACCCTGGAAGAGAAGATTTACCTATGCCACTGAACAAACTGGTTTAATTCTAATTATTATATAAACCTATTTAATAACTTCCATAGAAGTTCTAAAGAGGAACAAATTTCAGCTGCCAGAGAAAGTGAGGGATAACATAGAACAGTGTTTTAAAGTTTTGCAACATTTTTCATGATAATCAGCATTTCCACTTACAAAAATTACAAAGTAGCTTTATAGCCTGTAAGTAAGATATTTTGCATAAATATTGTTTGAACTCTGATTTGGGGTGGTATGAGTATATAATATGCCATAAAATAAAATAAGACAAGAAGGAAGGGAGAATGGTACAGGAAGAAAGACAACAAATAAAATACAATATCTGACAAGATTATTTTGCACAGTAGGACTAAGTCTGATTTTCAGTTTAAAGCATTTAGTATCACATGTTGTGGAAATATTGTCAAAACAGTAAGATCCTTTTTAGCCACTAATTGCAGTAATAGGAAATCTTGAAATAACATAAAGCCACATCCTTCTTGAGTCCTATTTGTACCTCTTTTGTCACTAGTTTTGTGAAAAGATGCAAATAGTCTCATTCTTGGCAGCTGTGTCAGCATCTTTTCCACTCTTCTTATGTTTCTGTCCATAGCACTCCTTAAATTGTATTCTCTCCCTTTTACTCCCAAGAGCTGATCTACCTATCTGGTTGGCTATACACAGGAATTAAAAAAAAAACAAAACAATTGCTGCCAAAAGAAATGCCAGGGGAAAAAAATCGAAACAAAAAACCCCAACAAAAACAAGAACAAAAACCAAACCAAACAACAACAACAATAACAACAACAAACAACCCCCCCCCAAAAAAAAAAGGAAAAGGAAAAGGAAAAAAAAAAGACCTGTCAAACAGTGATAGGTAGGCTACTAACTCTCTGGAGGCATATCAACTATAAAGCAGTAACATCACCAGAAGGAGCCAACTAAATGCAGTTCTGGTTTTATTTGCTGGTTCAAAGAGGTCAACACACCAAAATATAAAGAAGTAGTGAAGACTGATTCCTTTAAATAAATGTGACTTTCATAACAAGGTTAAAAATAGAGACATCACAACTATCAAGCTGATGCCTGAACAATGTTTTAACTTCTCATTGTTGAAAACACAGAAGAAACAAAAAGCAGAGATTTTAAAAAATGGGCTCTATTTCAACTCCTCAAAAGGGTTATGCAGCATATCTAAAGGAATTTTGTTTCTTTCATGACTCTTTACTAGTTTGTATGAGTAGATCTTATTCATGTTTTCCTCTGACAATATCCATTTGAAATTCTGATTTGTTTTGATACTAATAAGCTAAATGGTTCTAGGGACATTCCTCTGACTCAGATGCTAAATGATATGGCTTAGCCATAACTGTACAGTTAATGTATTCTCCCTTGGGACAAAATAGCTGTGGTCAGGATTTTTGCTTATGGTCTCTGCTAACTGCTCCATTGTACCTGGAAATTATTGAAGACTGTAAATTGCACAGGACTAAAATCATCCCAGGAACCACGCTAACAATTTAACTGCAGAGAGAGTTGCATCCTAGTGCCTCATAGTACTTAACTTTTCAGTATAGTTGAAAAATGCACATCATCATCTTTACCCCTTTAACATGACGAACAGAAAAATGCATTTTAGTGTTTATCAGTGAGCCTGGAGGATGCTTTGATCTGATGGACAACTGAAACAGCTGTACTGATGGAACTTCCCTGGAAGATTCTGAAAAGTTTGTGGGGTTTTTTGTCATCTCCTAACCACTGTTCTTTTGCTTGTTGCCTCTTGTGGTGGCTGCAACCATTCTGGAATCTGACAGGGACATATCTAGCTTGATGTGACTCTTAATTTGCATATACATTTATTTCCCCTTCATATGTTTTATAGTCAAATATGCAATATATTTCTGGATGTTAACTTTTGATTCTCCCGTCAGAGAGTAGTAGTAGAAATAAGATCAGAAAAACCCCCCCATAAACAACAATAAATAAATATGTTTCAAGGTTTATCTATTATGAATTTACATCCATTTAAATTCAAGCTCTAACATGAACAACTCAATGAAGTTAATTAATTTAGAATTATTAGTATTAATACAAATTTTCTATGTTTTGAAGCTCAGTTACTTCTCTTTTAAAACTCTGGTTATGCAAGTAAACAAATATTGATAGGATCTCTCACATCAAAAATCATTTGGAAGTGCGAGTACTTATTAGAAATATATTTGGAAGTAAAACTATCAAGAGAACAGTAGAGAAATGTATAGATCTAAGATATATAATATGTTAGTATATACATTTCTATATAAATCTATATATCTAAGATATCTGTTAATTCATAAGACAAAAAATTAAAAGTGAAATACTTTTAACTTTTCAAAGGGAAATAATAGGGAAGTTTAAAAAAAGAAGATATTTTTCTATTGTAATAGCAAAAAAAATACAACTGAATAAATAATTAATTTTGATTAGCTTCAATTTGTTGTTAGTTTAAATGTGTAAACTTAATTTCCTAATGTTTGCACTTCAGATAACATCAAATATATCTGATTTATAGAAGTGAATATATGACCTTGATGTCAATGTTATCTAAAATTAAATACATTACATTGGGAATATGATGAAATGGTGACATAGTTTATACATATAAGTGTATAAACAATTGATTCAGGGCTATTTGGAGTATTTTGTCAGAATTAATAAATTCTGTATCATGGTGATTATGCTGAGTTTAAATGCAAACAATTCCATAAGTGATGTACTTAAGAGACTTATTAACCTATGAAGATGTTTTAATGGGCTACTTCAGGGATGACATTTTGATCCAAATGTACTTTAAAGTACTTTACTTCTTGAAATTTGGATTGAAAGTCATCTAAGACAGTCACACTCCAGCCCTTTAATTTCACTTGACATGATGCATAACAAAATAATAAAATATGGCTTCAGAACAAATGCAGAAATGAGGAACCCAAAATATAGTGAAGATCAGTTGGAAAAGGGGGGTGGATTCACTGGTTCTAATTTTCTAATTGTGTGTATGGTTGATTTTTTTCCAGTAACTACTTAGTAGTCTTAGATATTGTATGGCTAACCTTACATATTAGTAGGCACATACTTCAGCATTGTCATACTAGTTGCAAGAGAACACCAAAATAAAGACAAAATGATGGAAAAGACAGATTAGCATCTTTGTGTCACCTTTAACACTATGTTACATGGACACTGAAGACTGCAGGTATTAGTTGATAAGGCAAAATTCATCCCAATACCCTTCCCCCACCTAAAAAAAAAAAAAATTTCCTCTCTTCTCCATCTTATTATACTGGCTTCTGGATACCTTCTTTGTTTCCCTTTTGATCTTTCTTGATTACATCACTTTAGGGATCTTATTCAGATCTTGAGGATACATCCCAGTTACTTCAGCTTGTTTAGTTCTACATTTGTCTTCTAAATTCTTGGTTTTGTTGCTGTTGCTTTGTTTTGTTTTTCTAATTTTTTTCAGTTCCTCTACACATGGAAACCAACCTGTGTTAAAGTCCACTTCTGGATAATATCTGTGCATCTAACTCTCTCCCCTTGTCTCGTTCAACCTGATAAGGCTAAGTTCTGATTATCTCACATATATACTTTCTATAGCTTCACTTGAACCCAAAGATGATTGGATATTCATTTACCTGGAATCTTTTGTCAAAACTCAATTACTATCAAGTTAAGTTCATTATACTGCAAAAGTCAGTAGATAAAATCACAGATCTACTTATCAATATGTTCCTGTTGATCAAAAGCTGTCTTCAGTAAAGTCTGATTATTAAATTTGGGATTTCCATTAAGTAGAGTTTTCAAAATGCTAGGATTCCATATTAAGATTCATATCATCTTGACACTTTGCTTTCCATGTTAGTAAATTTTAATGTGAATTTTCCTGTTTGGAAAATTTTTTGTTAATTTCCAATATAATCAAAACTTCATGTATACCAGGAAGAGGTAGCTCAGAAGCTACATTTTTTGTTCCTAAAACAAAACCAAATATCTTTATATTTTAAGTGTCACCATAAATGCTTAAGAAAATTTCATGTTGGAAACACATAGAAAAAGCAAGTCAGGATTTTAACTTCCTTTAAAAGATCTCCATTAGCTATGGGGTTTAACCTAGAAAATGCAGATGACTAAATAAAACTAGATTCCTTCTTCTTCAAATTACATATTGATTTAGTATGCCGCATTTTTGTAAAGAACTGAAAATAAAAGCATTACAGAATTAATTTCAAGACTATAGAGGAAAATACATATAGATACCATTACTGAGAAGAACACAGCAAATTGCTATAGAATGGTACTAGCAGGTTTCAAATATTCCTTCTGTTGTGTGTTGATAAGACAAAACTTAAGTCACAAAGCTCTAGTAGTGCTTTTTCACCTCTTAATAAGGCGAACAAAGAAGCTTTCAGACTACAGGAACAAAGCCACAAAGAGCTATAGAGACATTGAAAACATAGCATTTTAAAATGAGGTTTCATGCCCAGTAAAACCCTTCATTTTTGATTGTTTTCTTGACAAATTTTTTTTGTCATATAGTTGAGGTATGTCAGAATGAAACAAAAATATGGAATGTATTTATTTATCTATTTATTTTTCTCCCACAAGCTCTAAATAAGCTATTATCACAAGCAATATTAGAGAATGTAGAGGTAACCTACTCTGAAATGAGACTGAATAGAAGTAAACAAAGTAATCTCCACTAATGTGTTTGTAGCAATTGCTTGGGATGGAAGATAACAGCAGAGAAAAGGACAAAGTCTCTGAAAAACCTCATGCACTAAATATGAGGCTCAGTCTTTAGAACCTCATTAATGGACTGAACCACATTTTTCAGATCAGCATCCCTATCTCTTCCCTGGTTTGTGATTCCATACCACAGGCACACAGGATGAGTAGGTCTGCGAGTTTTTCAAATACCTGAGCTGGCTCACAGTCTAAGAAGTAAGAGACAGTAATTAGGTAACAGTTTTTTCATGTTAACCTTATGAACAATTGTGCCACAGCCATGTGGTACAAGAACACATTCATTATGGAACAGGGTTGCCCGCACCATCACCTGTCCTCATGCCTGTATCAGGAGTTCTGATCTTTTGAACAGGTCCGGTGTACATACACATATGTGTTGGATCATGCATATGGATAATTGAATATATTTAAAAGTAGTGATAATTTGTATCAATCCACAGCCAGGCACATACCATTAAAAATTCTTACAAATTTCTCACACTGCAATCTCTTCCCTCGTTTTTTAATGGAATTTTCCTTCTGTGCACTTCAAATCATTCAGATATTAGTTTCTTGGAGTGGAGCTTGGAGAAACTGAAATATAAGCTCAGAAGAGGAGAACTATCTTTTTATTCTAAGACTGGCTTTAATTAGCTGTGGTCCTATACTTTTCCTATGTATCTAGAGATTTTAAACATATTTGTATAAAACCCTCCACCCATGTTGCTGAATTGTCTCTCTGCATTCATTACAACCTGAGGCAATATTTAGAGTATTATTGCTCCATGAGTTGAGCGTAAAAAGAACTGGCACAAGAAAATTCTCTGAAACACCTATTTGGCCATATAAGTAGTTTTTCCTAAATAAACCTAAAAAAGAACAGAAAAATAAAGGTTTTGTCTCTCAACACACTGGATTTGAAACATTTTTGCTGTCATGACTTTCTATGATTTATCTAGACATTATGCTAAAAGTTTTCACATTTTGAAGTGTATGGTGAATTTTTCATAGATAATATTCTGTTCTATAATTTGAATTGTCATAAAAAAATAGAAAAATGTAATCTCTAAAGTAGTTAACTTAAGAAACAGACTTTAGGGATTCATGGAAAGTTTACAGAAACTCAGTGGAATGCAAAAAAAAGCAGCCAACCATATTAAAAGAACTCTCTTATGCCAGTAAACAGTGTTACATAACATTAGCCTAGAGCTATGTTAACTTCAAAATATAGATGTATGCATTTAACTTTCCAAGACATTTCCAGACAAGTTTAAGTTTCTTAAATATAAAACTTCTACTGTTGCCTGAGAGTGAAAATGTTGGAATTTTTTGTTTGTTTGTTAGTTGGGTTTTTTCCCAGACAAGTTTGATGTAAGTTCTGTTTGCTATATTGAACTAAAGCTTTTAATAAAATATTACCTTTACTTTCCTATGAATGTCTATGGATTACAAGATAACTTGCACATTTGAAGATGTTCTGTGTCCTGGAAAAAAAAAAAAAAGGTGCAATCACACAACAATTATTTATAACTGTAGCTCTTGGTAATTAGTATACAGGTTAATGTAGAAAGGAGAGGAAATGGAAAGGGTATTACTAATACGACTTTTAACAAATGTGAGAGAGGAACGTGGGGAATTGTCAGGGTTTGTAATTAACAAAGACACAAGGGAAGGAAAAAAGTATGAGAGGTCTATTACTGTTGTGGGGTTTTTTTCTCATAAATATCTTTTTTTTGTCAAACCTTATCATTTTTCTGATTACAAATTGAAATTAAAAAAACTTTTCTATTACTTTGAAAATATGCTTAGTGTTACAGGTAATATATACAAAGGCAAAATGTTGCTTCTCTATTTCTTTCCTCACACTGGTAATTTCAGAAATACACGTTTAACTCCATCTCAACAGCACTTAATTTAATCATTGGAACTAGAAGTTATGTAATAAAAAAGTTTTAGAGACACAGAACAAATACTGTTGTATTTCAGAGCTAATGAATAATATTAAATGTACTGCTAAGCCTACTTGCTTAAGGTCTTCCTTTAAAATATTTTACCCTTTTTAAATCAACCTCATGTGTGCAACGAGAGAAACTAAATTTGATTGCAATGAGCTCTCCGTAAGGTATAACAATAAAGCTGTAGTAAAACTACATAGTAAAAATCTAGCCAACCAGTTACACAAACATCATCAAAGGAATCAAATTTTAAACATGATAAAATAATTTTACAGCTTTTCAGAATTTTTCATCCAACAGATCTAACGAAGAGCCATGGCTTGATTCAAACTCATGATATAAGAATTCCTCATATTCTCTGAGTTTTACTGTCTATTCTTCCATCACCACAGTTTTTATTACCAATCTTTATAAAGCTCATGCTCATGCCAACTTACTATACTTCTTTTTATACTTCAGGTTTCTATTAAATACAACAAACATGCTTTGGTCTGTTAGCAACTGGTCCTTTTAATTTAAATTTCTTGTTTTGCTATTTTCATCCTCAGGTTCTCAAGGAAGTTCCCTTTCACTCCTTTTAAGAGCAAGGCTTAAATGCTTCATTTTTAATCAGCTGAAACTTGATGACACTTCAGCTGTAGAATTTGGTTTTATTGATATATTTGTATTTCCTTTATGATTTTTCCTACAAATTGTTTCAGGATCTTGATACATTATTGACTTACAACATCAGCTGGTACTGTAAAGAAAGTTAAAATATATTCAAGAGATCAAAAATTAGGGCTCATATCCTAAACGAGGGTGTTTCATACAACTTTGGATATACTGATGTCTCCATTCCCCTTCATTAGAGAAGCTTATAAACTGTATTACATTATTAAGATTAGGCTTCTGCAATGCATAATAAAATATTTTTTGAAAACCAAATTTATTGGTCTGGAACTTTAAGTAAGTATTAAGAACAAAATTGCCATTTCTGAAAACAACTAGCATTTTTTTCATCCCTTTTAGTAACATGTAAAAGAAAACATTCTAACAATCATTTTTCCCAATATATGTGAAAAATTTCCTCATCTATCAACAAAAATTACATTCCATTAATTAATTTGGTTGCATTTATTTATAAAAACACTTTTTTTTTTTCTGGAAGAAGTAACAAAGAACAGGTTTCTTTTCTTCATGTAACATTTTTTTCAGTGAGATTACTCATTGGTTGTGGTAATATCGAAAGTTGTTAATAATTTGGAAAGGTGTCTTTTATCTAAATTGAGCTCCAGTGATTCAATTATGTCACTGCTCACCCACAAGCCGCCACAAGACAATCAGCTGCAGGGGTTTTGTATCACAATTTATCCATATTACTGCTTGCAGTGAAAAATTAACTTTGTGCCAATAAAACATATCAATTGGTTACCCTTCTGACCTTTGAAGATCTTTTAGTCCAATTTGCTTGCCATGGTCAGGGACATCTTTCCTAGACCAGATTACTTAATGGGCCATCCAACCTGACTTTATTGAATACTTCCAGAGGTAGGACTTCCACAATTTCTCTGAGCAAGCTGTTTCATTGTCTCACCACCCTCATTACAAAAGTTTTTTTCCTTATCTCCAATTCAAACCTACTCTCTTTCAGTATAAAACCATTGCCCCTTTTTCTGTCTCTACTAGTCCTGGTAAAAATACTCTCTCCTCCTTTCTTCCCTCTTTACATATTGAAAGAGCACAATAAGGTCACACGCTGTTAATTGAGATGCCTTAGGGAAATTTAAATATTTATATTATAGAGAGCATGGTAAGATTAATTTCTAAAGTCAGATAAGACATCATAGGATTGACATTCTCTCCTTGAATGTGCTTGCTACTACCAGTCAGATCCTGGACAGAGCCAACCAAATTCTCTGCATGCTGAGATCTTTTCACTGAGAGAGACATTAGAGACATATAAAATTTGCTGTCAGGAGTGAAGAATAAAGCTAAAGCATACTCTAACCAACTGAAAAAGTGAAAAAATTACAAGAAGAGCAAATGTAGCTTGTCACCTGCAAAAATATTGGGTAGCCATGGAAAACTGTCTCTTTTACAAATCCACGTACACACACACTCTAAGAAATCCTTAAACATTTGTAATGTGGTCAAACGTACAAACCTCCGTATTTTTACTATTCCTGCATGACAAGTTAATTTTTGATATTAGAAAGCCTATATTCTCCTTTATTTCCTGAGACAAAATAAGACCATGTAACAATGGTTTTTTATCCCCTTTTTTCCTCTGGCTTTATAACAAAGCAGATGTTTCTTCCAAGTTTTAGTTCCTTAGGAATTAAGTCATTTGTTCAGCACGTGCCTTTTAATTAATTACTAAAGAGTAGAACACTAATGTATTCTTACTAATGGGAGAAAACCTACAGCTTCTAAAATGGTGTCTTGTTAAAAGTAATTAATAAATCCATACAGTTTTCTTCTTGTAGTTAGTGTAATTGTGAGAAATCCTTGCATAAATGGAACTTATTTAGCTACCTTTAGCTTTATGGTTTTGACCCCAAATTTACCCTTCAATAGCATATTTCCTTGACAAAGCTTTTTCACTGCAGTTTCAATGTCTTCTATGGTATAATAAAGCAAAGTACTGACATATCCATGTGAGACAAACCCATGACATTGAAATCTGAATGTTTAGACTATGTAGTGAATGCAATGTTAATTACACCTCTAATCTAATTAAATTGCCACATTAACATGGCTTTTAGAAAAAGAAAGGAACATGTCCTGTAGCTCAACACAAATCATTCCAACTTGGCTGTATTTTATATTATTTGTAAAAGTAGTTTCTCTTAATAGTATAGGTGTATACATCATGCATTGCTCTGGATATATTTTTGTACATGTGTACTCTGCCACCATGCTGTGATTTTCCTCTGTACTTTATTTATGATCTCTGAGTTGTGATCTCTTTCTCTACAGGGAGCTCAAGCACATCTGTGAGAGTGCCTCCAACTTTCTGTAAATACCTACATTATCTCTACACAGAAATTCTATGTCTCAAAATGGACAAAGGATAAACAGCAAAAGGCATAATGCACGGTTTCCCACACTGATATCCTCCAGGCCTTGGTATTCCCAGCTGCAAGGTCACTTGAGCAAATTTACCTCCTCCTCACTAATCTTTCAATTTTAACCCTTTCTTCCCAACACCAGTGAACCAAAGTACAATTAGTCTTAAATAAATCTTTATCAAAATATATGTTATGAAGCAGTGATAAAGTAGTGAACAAAATGAATGGACTCTCTTAGATTTGCTGACCATTGCACTTAAAACTGCTTCATAACTTTCTCATAGCTCAGACATCTTCATTATGGGCTGCAGCAGCTGGGGTTGAAATGCCTATTCTGCCTGGAAGTTAGGCTGAATCAAGAATTAACTCACAGGCCAAGCTACTTCTAGACCAAAATGATGATGTTGTTCCACTGCAGTGAATAATAAGCTAATAGTTATGATGAAGCTCATGCAAAGTCTTTGTACTTTTTTTGGCTGAGATAGAGTTAATTTTCTTAATGGCAGCTTGGATAGTGCTGTGCTTTGGATCTGAAACTAAAAAAAGCATCAGTAACACACTGATTTTTTTACCTGTTGCTCAGTAGTGCTTACACAGCATCAAGACCTCTTCTGCTTTTCATCCCACATCACCGGTGAGGAGGTTGGGGGTGCACAAGATATTGGGAGGGGACACAGCAGTGACAGCCAATCACAACTAGCCAAGGGGATATTCCATACCATGTGGCATCATGGTCAACAATAAAAGCTGGGAGGGGGAAGAAGGAGGAAGGGGAGTCATTCAGACTGATTGTATTTTTTTTTTTTCCAAGTAACAGTTACACGTGGTGGTGTAACCTGCATTCCTGGAGGTGGCTGAACACCTGTCTGCCATTGGGAGGCAGTGACTTAATTCCTTGTCTTGCTTTGCTTAGTCATGCAGCTTTTGCTTTAACTGTTAAACTGTTTTCTCTCAACCCATAAGTGTTCTTACTTTTACTCTCCCCATTCTCTCCTTTATCCCACTGTGGGAAACTGATGAAAAGCTGTGTGGTGCTTAGCTGCCTACCAAGGTTAAACCAGAACATACTCAGGTATAGAAATCCCTTTGTCCTGGATTTCTATTCTCATGCTGATACTGCTGAAATCTATGTTGAGACAATAAGACTCTATTAAAGGGTTAAGATATAATTTTTTTTCACTAATATCCATACATCCATACACTCTTCAGAAATTTGTGGCTGCGCCAAAAGCTGACTCTATCCTCATCTTTTTGGAGATCTTTTTTACCATGTTTCTATATGAATTTTTCTCTTGCACTTATTCACAGAGCATGTGTTTACCCCTTAAGAATATTTTATTCTGGTGGAAGTTGATAAAGGAGGCATTAGAAATATCTGATCACCTTCCACTGCCTGCATTCCAGTACTGTGATGCCAGTCACGGACTCTGACTGGCGAGGAATACAAATACTGGACTTTCTTACTAAAAGGCCTACCATACAGAGGTAGCCTTTAAGCTCCTAAGAGCTAAGAAGAGCTGGTCTTATACTTTTTTAAAGATCAGTGGAGGAAAAAATATATTAGGATTGATTCATCTCCTTCTGAAATGGTTTCTAAAAAACCTCCTATGAACTCTATTTGGAGTCTTGAGAAAAAGAAGTAGTCTAAAGTCAAATATTCTTACAGACCTACTCAGTTGCCTAAATTTTTGCATTTCATGGCATTTGAAGTGCCCTAGAAGACACTTCTAATACTCCAGCTGCCTTCCCAAATAAAAAAATAAATTTGCCACAGTCTTTGTAACCCACTTGGAGGTATTAGATCCCTAGGGAATTTCAAATTGTCCGAGATGATGAAGTGTGGGAAACTGAAACAACCACCCGGTTATATACAAGAGATATAGAAATTTTGGTAGCAGAAATGTGAAGAGTTTAATCTTGCTTATGCTATTTGATTACCAGTGCAGATAAAAAATGCCATTTAAAAAAATATATATTTTTGTGAAATATCTTAATTTTACTGACACACGCTGGAGGAAGATTGTCATTATGAATGAAAGAAAAATTAAGAATTGTATAAACATGCAGTTCTTTTATCCAGTAATCAATCCTATCCATGGGGGTTAGGATTCATCTAATATACTTTTGCTCTCCTTGATGTTATCCTCCAGTTTGGATAAGTCATACGGGTAAGTTCAATACTGCTTAATAAAGAGGATTTCTCATCCTGAAGCAGAGTTGTACAAAGTGGTTTACTTCTGTTCTGATTATTTTGGAAAAAAATAAATGAAAAAATTTAAAACAGAGACAGAGAATGAGTTACCTCTTCAGTTGTGTGGATGATAGGGGTCCAGTATTATAGATAAGCCTCTAACCTATGTATGCCTTAAATGACTCTAGAGACAATTCACAGGTTTCTTTAATATTCAGTAGCAGGAAAAGGTACTTTCAAAAAAACATCTCTTCTCTTCTCTTCTCTTCTCTTCTCTTCTCTTCTCTTC
Source organism: Origma solitaria (assembly GCA_013397895.1). Taxonomy (NCBI): domain Eukaryota; kingdom Metazoa; phylum Chordata; class Aves; order Passeriformes; family Acanthizidae; genus Origma; species Origma solitaria. The sequence goes on from VZRL01003199.1 coordinate 196,075, forward strand.
TCTTCTCTTCTCTTCTCTTCTCTCTTCTTGGGGGGGCAGTGTACACTGCAAATTTGATTTTTTACTTATTTTATTTTATGAAGTTAGAGTTTTTGTTAAAAAATATATCCAAAAAAATTAGTGCATGACCTTATGGTTTGTGATCAAGATGTACAAATTAAAAAAATGATGGCATATTGACACAAATAGGAGGAACATTTTGATTTGCTTTTTTATCCAGAAAGGCTGCAAGTAAAATGGGATAAGATAGAGGAAAAGATTATCCCTTAGTAGATATTATTGTAGATGAATACAGTGCCTTTCTGTGATGGATATCTACCTTCTTTAAAAACGGAATGTAATGTAATTTGTCTATTTCTGCTTCAGGATTTTCTGAGGTAATATGCAGCTAATAAAATAACTAAGAGGTATTTGGTTGAAGACAAGAGATTATGGTTACCCTGTGGCAAGCCTGAAGTAGGAGATTAGAAGAGAGTTACCAGTGAAATAGTGACAGATTAATTATTCTTATGTAATAGGCTTTTGTTTGGTTTGGTTTTGTTTTTTGGTTTTTGGTTTTTTTTTTTTTTTTTTGGTGGTAAGATCATTACTAATGAAATTTGATAGTGGCAAAGTTTGTTAAATATTCTTACTGCATACATGGACATTCCCCTTCCTTTCCCCCCAAAAAAATTAATCAGATGACCTTGAGATGTAGAATAATAATGAGAAGATTAAATTGAATAGTACAGAATACAAACCCATGTGCTTAATTTGAATTTTATTTCCCCTACTGTTCAAGGGAAAAAACTATTTACCCCTTGTGATTTATGTCAAATCAGGATCATGGTGGTTTATTGATCAGTGACATAACAGCAATCCAAAAACTACACATTCAGGGTAAGCGTAACCAATAAAAGAGCTAAACCACATACTAGACACCGAACAAATTTTAGTAGCTATCTACAAATTCCATCTGCCTTGAATGGAGCTGCTCGGTAAGCGAAAGCATGCTGGGAGCCACTTGGGTGTCCCGAGGTGGGACAGCAGGACCTCTCCCAGCGCCTAGCCTAAGGAGCAGGGCGTGCTGAGAGGGCCATCAGGGACAGGAAAATGACAGAGTTTACGTGATCTTAGGAAAGGCTGGGCAGGATGAACACAACCTGTTCGTGACCCTCAGGGCCCTGACACTGGTCCTCCATAAATAATGCCCAAAAGTTCTAATAACCCATGTATGCATTCACAGCTCCACAGCCTCGGAGTCTCTCATAGGTGCACACTCTTCCTGAAGGAGACATGCAGCGCCGGTTTTTGCGCTACCTTGCTGCTCCAGACACGCTGTTGATGCACCCACCAGTGAGAAAGTACCCCAGGAGATGTGCCTGCTCTCCAGAATCACCGCTACACTGCCAGCCTGCTTTTGGGTAGCATCTGTGCTGTTCTACCTAGGCAAGGTTCAGGGTGACCCAGGGGCACAGCTAGTGGGGGCAGAATCTCTCAGATAGCTGAAGCTGATAAGTCTAAACTCCTTCACAGTATGATGACACCCGTATTTAAAATTTCTCCAGGTAATTCCCTCATTGGTGTTTAATTCTGCTAATATCTGTTTTAAACTCATACTATCTTCTTCATATTTTTGCCGGTTTTTGGTGAACAAGCCATCCAGAATAGGCAGTTTTGGGTATTCTATTCACACATGGTATCTGAATTTAGTTTCTATCATATCATTTATTTTTATTCAAAACACATTACCAAGAGGAGGTATTGCAGAATTCTCCCACACTTTGTATGTAGATATCAAAAACTGATGAAAATTGTATAAATCAGGTGCCTGGGTGTCCTCTATAATCATTGTAAGGACAAGTGTATTACAACGACTAAACATTTATTTTTGAGTTAGTTTCATTACACTTATTTTTTTGACTAGATAAGGAACAAGACAAATAGACAGTCTAACTTTTAGGTAGTTTAAGTGAGAGAAAATATAGACTGCATCGGGGATGATCAAAACCGCTTTTGCCTGTGGGTTGTTCAGCAGGAGTAAATAAAAGAGGTAAAGAATGACCTGATTGTATCACGTGATGAGAAAGAACTGAATCCTGGATTACAAACTATTTATTGCTTTCTTTGATTTAAACACAAGAAAGGTACCTGCATCAATCTCAGACATGCCAGGGTGCTCCCTGAATGGAGCCCGCAATGAGATGAATCCCTTTGTAGTTAGAGAGTGGCTCAGATAAACACATTGTTAGCGTCCATCAGATCCAGGTTCTGCAATAGGAACTGGAAAGTATTATTGTGATTGTATAAAGCACTGGAGAGAACATGTTTTCCATTAACTTGTGTTCAAAACAGCTCATTCAAACAGAAGTGAGTAAATACAAATGTTATTATAACAGTCGCAAGAATGGGTATTCCGGCCTCCAGGAAGACTTTAAGACATCATCGTTTACCAAAGTTTAAAGTGGGGCTGATAACAGACACACCAGAAAACATTTGTGCTGCAAATCAGACATCTAGTCATCTCTTGTACAAGAACAAGATGAAAAATGTATTTACTTTAAAAGTAGAACTTTGCCAGCTTGCAAACAGAATCATACAAAATAAGGCTGGAATTGACAACGAAAATTCACCCAGACCATGTGCAGGCACCATGGTAAGAACAACAACTCTCATGATAGGTTTTAATTTATTAAAAACAAACAAACAAACAAACAAAATTATTTAAAAGGTACATTTTCCCTTTGAAGTCTATTGCACTGTTTACTAGACTAATTTTTTTATTTTTTCACTAATGTCTAGGGAAAGAAAATCTTAATGGCATTAATTGATGTCTCATTCTTCTTGATAAGGAAAACACTACTATTGATTTTTTTTGTGGCAGCTTTCCATAGAACACTTGTCATGTCCTGTGACAAGCTCAGTCTTTTCTAAACCAACAGAAACCTAATTCTTTCAGTCTTCCTTACATTTAGTTTGGTTTTGTCTAGACTGTTGTTAGATACTGTATAACAGTTTCTTGCCATAGTTGAGATCTTGAGTTGGTGACATGAGTTATAATACAGTATTTAGTACAGACATGGCTTGTCTTCCTTTTTCATATCTACTTGCATTTTATCACCAGTACTCTATTTGGCCTACTTTTTTTTTCTTTTCATTTGAACGCAGCAATTTATGGGGGGAAAAAAAGGAAAAGAAGAGATAATTTTTCCTCACATTTGTCTCTTGGGCTTTTGTTCGTTAATAGAAGTTACAAATCCATATTACCTGATCTGGTAATCAGGATTTTTTTCTCAGATATCTTAATCAGTAAAGAGCATGGACACTGGTAACAACATACTTTGTTTTACCACACAGGTAATTAACATCTATAAAGTTTAGACTTTAATTTCCTCAACAGCCTATGAAAATAAAATGGTTATTAGATAATTTTATAAGGGTCACTCTCTAAAGATGTTTCAGATCATGGAAATTCCACATTTGAGAATTAAATGAAGAATTTCCTTAACACTATTCTTTCCTTTTAAATTGAGGATGATGTAGCTCTAATTTTCAACAAAAGCCATATTCCCAGTGAAAATACTATCAAGCTTCTAAGTCTACTAGTAAAAAGCTACATCACCATGATGAAAATTAAGGACAGAATTTTTCATTTAGAATACAGCTCATAGGATTTTACACTTTCATGTTTCTATGTCACAAGATTTCTAGTTTCAAGGACAGAAAACAGAATGTAATCTTTAACAAAACAATTGCCTTCAAATAATAGCCTAGTGACTGGGGTTTTTCCCCCATATTTCTCATATCACTTGTTTTGAGCAGGTTTTTGCAATGTTTCAATGAGATTAAAAACAAACAACAGAATATATATATCTATATATTAAAAAAAAGCACCATCAGGATAAATATTTTCCTGTGCTTTTAACTGAAATGCAATATACTTGGTTTCATTTTTATTTCTCCCTGTTCATATTTTTGCTGCTGTTTTATACTGGCCTGCATCTTGTTCTACTTGTTATTTCACTAAAGTGGCATCTTGTCCCATACTTAAATGATAAACTAAACTGAAGGTGCCTTCCTGGTTAATATATACCCATGAGTATGGGGACTAGAAAACAGGGAAGGTTATTGGGGCTTTAAGTTTGCTGCTGATCTAAATTAAGAACTATTTATTGTTCTCCTGAAGCAAGGAGAAGTAGAAAAAAAACTGACCATGGAAATGAAAAAAAAAAAACAACAAAACAAAAACCCCAAACCCAAACAAGTCTCCTCTTTGTTGTTTGAATTACTTAGAATCATGTGATGTCTTCTAAGGCTGCATGTAAGACCACTGTTTCCACTTGAATGATTCCTGACTGTTAGCCAGAGTAAATCTGACCAGATCGAGTTTAAAATTTTAAGTTTAACAAACAGATTGGTGATACATTTTCATAGTATCTATTATGTGAAAGTAAGAAGTGTTTCTAAAATGCAACACAATGATTAACAAGAGCTTCCATTTTCTATAAATATTAAACTACGATAGTAAGCTCATGCAAAGGAAACAAGTAAATAAGCAATAAGCTTGTGCAAAAGTAAGCTAAAAGATTCCCGTAGGGTTGATTTTCAGGTTGTTATTACAGGAATAACAACTTTTTTTTTCCTGGGAGTGGCAAGCAAAAGGCACTTCCAGCAACATGTCTAAAACCCTTTGGTACTTTGGTATATCTATCTTTATGTCTGCTTTTTATAATCTGGGGTGTTTTTCCCCCAAAAGAGAAAATTAAAAAGCACTATATTTGAAAGAAAGGCAATTACAAACATGTGGTCACAAAAAAATTCAGGTTGGATGGGACCGTGAGAGGTCTCCAGTCCAACCTCCTGCTCGGAGCAGGGTAAGCTCTGAGGTCACAGCAGGATGCCTCGATATTTGTCCAGCTGAATTTTTTAAACCCCAGAGGATGAAGCCTATGACTGTTGGCACCTGTAAGGACTTAAAGAGCACAGTTGTCAATCTCAAAACACTGCTAAAGACACACAAGGAATTAGCCATAAGATGAGCCACCACAGAGGGAACTTGAGATAAGCACAGAAGGGAGGAATTTGCATCAGGAAGGTGCTAATTCCAGGCCCAGTGGAGGTAGGATTTGGTTAGCACATCCTGGTTAACGCATCCAGAAAAAAATTCCCACTGTGGCAAACTGTGGAAAAGGAATCAACTGCTCATACATATATCGCCTTAAGTTATTTGAATGGCATCTGCGCCCCATGGATACCAGGAATTTGGACTGTATAAAGGTGTTACCCCTAGAAGAATGACTCAGGGACCTTCACCACCAAGAAGCCCAGGGTGAAGTAGGATCAATGGGATGCTGCTGGGTCCACAGGTGGTGACTGTCTTCTGCTTGATCTCGCTCATTCTCTCTCCCCCCGTCCCTTTTCTTTCTATCTCTCTACCTTACCTTTACTAATTAATAAGACCCATATTATTGCTTTCAGCATATGATCTCATTTGCACTTTAATTTGGTCAGAGGCATCTCTCACTAATCAGATCATATTAGCACCTTGATTACTTTCACGGTTCTTATTTCCAGTCAGAACCTTTCCTATTTCAATGTATGCCCTTGTCCTGCCACCACGCAGGTCTGTGAAGACCTTGGCTCCCTCCTTTCAGTGACCTTCCCCACAGTCCTTCACTGGGGCACTACTTCCAGGTTGTATTCAGTCCCTTGGAAAACTCTTGTGTGATTTTCCTTGGGGCACATTTCTGGAATCATGGAGGATAAGACTTTGGGAATAGCACAAAGGTAAAAGGTAAATTACACCAAGACAATCTGATTGTCTTGTGCAGTAAAATAACTGGGTCTGTGGAGAAGGGGAGAGCACAGAGTGAGTCACTCTCCTGCATCCTAGTTGCAATATACCAATGTGGGTGAGAGAACAACTAGAGGTAAAACACAGGATGAATGAGGGCAGTGGATAAGGGGTTCAACTGTTCATGAGTGCTTTAATATTTGGAGAGGGTGTGTAATACAGCTAATATTGCACATGAAAGAAAATGCAGTGAATAATTAAACACACTGTGGGTCTGCTGCAGCCCAGTAGGGACAGAACAGGGCAGGGCTTGCTCAGGGTCAGGGGTAGTATCTGCCAGTTGGAGCTGGCTGGAGATGCTTAAAGCCAGTCAGAGATGGTTGAAGTAGATTCTCACTCTCCTGTTCTCATGTTGCTTCCCGGTGGGAGCTGGCTTGGGGACTGCCTCTGACTGGCAGGGGGCAATGGCTTGACAGAAATGGGGAGGAGGAATATCAGCCCTTTGTGTCACAGGGTAGGGGACACCTGCACCTCCCCACAGGTGCCTCCAAATGAGCCAACAACAGGCCAGGGAGGAAGAAATGCCATCCCAAATCTTGAGCCTCTGGGATGGCTGATGGAGGAGATCACACCCATGACTTCGGTGATTGCCTTCTACTTCACCTTAGATTTGTTGGCACAGTTTTTTGAAGACAGACATTTGAAGAAAAAGCACAATGTCAAAGGAAGAGAATAAATACTCACTCTTGGGTCTTGGCTTTTTAAAAATTTATTTTTATTTTTATTTAATTTACTTAAAGCCTTTCTAGTGAAGATTCTCTGTGCAAATAGAGAAGTTGTCTAATAGATACAAATAATGCATATAGATAAATTAAAGTGTTAAAGCATTATTTGGTTTAACAATAAATACTAGCTCCAATTATATATGCTATATTCCCTTTTGCCCATGACAGAATTTTACAGAAAGATTTGAATCTTAATTTCTGGAATTTTTTATTTTTTTTAAGAGATCAGTGACATTTCCATTAGAGCTGTCAGCTAGTATTTCCCCAGTCTTAATTTTTCTGTCATACCACCTTTCCTTTCAAAAAGCTATTACAAATTTGATGTTAACAAGCTGCATTCCATTCCTAAATTGAAAAATCCTAAAATCTGTGGCAGATTAAAAAACTGTGGTCTTGAAATCAGAAGAATAGAAGAAACTTCTCAGATAAGTGCCCCCCAAAGTAAAACTTTTTCTGCTACTTCTTGCATTTTTTCATTGAGTCATATCTTCTTGAAACTGCAGTAGCTGTGAGACAGTGTAAGGAGTGGAGAACACAAGTTACCTGGATCCTGCAGTGGCCTCAACTACCTTGTCTAGTACTTAGACAATTTTCCTCATCTATGGGAGGCACAGGCTCAATCCATTTTGGCTGCGAAAGGGCTGGGATTTACCTATTTTAACTCTTCTTTTGCTTCTCTAACTATCAGATTTTTACAACATGATGGTACTGAGAATAACTTTTTGTTATGGCTTTACACTAAGGATAATTTATCTTTTTTCAATCAAGAGACTGATATCAATCAATGCAAGAAGTATAATTTCAGATGATGGAATGGTGCTCTGGGACAGGAGCACATCTTTTGTGAATTAGAGTCTCAATAAGATACCTAAATTAGATGTACCAGATGACACAAATTTTCAATTTTATTTTACCTCTTTTTCTCCAGTCTTTTCTCTAGCCAGTATTTTGAATTATTTTACAGAGCTCAATTTTATGAAATCTGTTCTATATATAATGACTACTAACAGTCAACTGAGGACAACTGCTAACATAATATGTGCCAAAATTATACAGAATGAGATAGAATATGTATAATTCACTTTATTCCTGAGAATTTTCTATTTCAAACTCAAGATATTTAATGGGTAGCACCCTTTATCATCCTTAAAATTAGTATCATAATATTAAAGGGATTTAAACCTCATATGATTTGAACAGCGGCGCTGAAACAATATTCTTCTAAGGGCAATCTTATGTGCAAAGCTCTTGCAGAAGCAGAATATAAGGAAAGATAAACCGTGTATTGATCAACCTATCTTTATTGAGAAACTTAGCTCTCCTTGTATGGCTGGTATCACCCAATTAAAAAAAACCCAAACAGCTAAGCACCTCAATATTTCTAGTAGGTAAACATTACTTAGAATTAGCTTATGCAAGCAGAATTAACTTCTGCAAGCTCACTTTCTATCTGAACTCATTCAAGCCATTGCCTTAAGATGTTAGTCTGAGATCATTAATTGGTCTAGTCTCATTTATTTTAAAAAATTAGGATTTTTTTCTTTTTCTAAGCTTCATATTTCTGATTCATATTAGAATATATTGTCATAATTCAAAGAAGAAGCTGAATTTATGACATGTACTAATATTATTATCATGAATGCACAGTAGGTATGGCCATTTTCTTCATCTTCCATCTTCAGTGATCTCACTCCATTATGGAACTCAGTATAAGCTTGACCTGCTGAAAACACTCAGAGGGAGCATTTTTAGACACTTTATGATCTCATACTGCAGTATTTTTCTTAAAGCTAATAGTTCTAAAAATACCAAACTATCAGACAATTTTCTAAAATATTGATTATGAAGGCAATAACAAATAGTGTCCACTGGTTATTTATTAGAAAAACATACGTGATTTTAAATTTATGAAGCAAAAGTTGATACAATCCAAATGAAAAAGAAAATACCCAAGTATATAAACAATATTAACAAATCAATATTCTAGATAAGATAGGTCCTGAAATAAAGAATTAGCTGTATAAGATCTAGTTCTGTCACAGACGTCAGGTCTTAAGAAAAAACAGATACTGCTGCAATACATTGTGGCAGAGAATTAATCTACTGGAAAAGAAAAAGAGGTGAATGCTATGTTTCCATTACCACTTCTCAGCATTCCTATAATAACAATATGGATATTTACACCATTCTGATTGCAATAACAGTCTGATTATTCTTAAATGCTTTCGAGTGAAAATACATAGTAGCATATCCACATATGTTCCATCCTTTATTCATTTTTGCTTACTTCAGTCATGTACCTATTAAAGCACCCACACACCATTTTCCAAAAAGTCTTTTCAACTAAAGAATATGCATTTTTTTTCTTTTTTCACTCTTACCAACATACAAAAAGTTGTTACCTTGTATTTGCTAAAACTTATGAAAAGAGTAATCTAGTAAGTCATACCTTCATGAAAAATCAACAAAATGTCTGTCTCTAGAGAACTAAAACTACAGGAACAATTGATATTTAATTTCTATTTCTCTTTTTACTCTAATATTTTTACTATTGGGATTTAAAATGTAAAATTAAAGCAGCTAGTTATGACTTGCATTATAGGTAAAATATGGAAAATATGCTGCTATTTTCAAACACCATATTTTATGTTATTTTATTTCTCCTTCAGATTGCCAGCGAATTTTATTTACTAAAAGTTTGTCGAGATGCTCCTTTTTTCTTCTTTTTTTTTTTTTTTTTTTTTAATAAACGTTACTGTAACATTTTGCCACAATAATTACAGCAGGTAGTAAACTATTTTGATCTGGATTTAGTCCACCTAATTTTAGGCTCATAAAATAGGTGCTTATACAATGACTACAGTTTATGCTGGGAAGTGATAAGTTGTAGAGGATAGTTCAGATAAGCAAAAATTAATTCTTTCCATTTACCCAATAGTGAGATTATGACAACCACACTCTAAGCTCAAATATTCCATTATAGTACTAAAAGTTAGATTAAACCCATCCAAACCAGTTTAACAGACTGCAGGAGGGTTGGGGCCAATTGCATTCCTTTGAGAAAATGTTTCTATTCAGTAAAGACAAGGATAGCAGATAAAGGATATAAAGTATTTTAGATCTTACTCTGACAATAGAAATAATTTTATTTACTATCTTTTTTTCTAAGAATGAAAACTGTTCACACATGTTTTTGAGATACTCCTAGATTAAATAATTGAGAAATTTTTAGCTATAAAAGCCCTCCTTTCTTAAGAAGAAACAGAAACTCTAAGCCTTAAATTGCATTACTTAAAATATTGCAGAGCATTCTCACACACAGGATTGCATAGCATTTTTGAACAGTGTCTCATAGCTAATTGAAATAATCCTGTACATAAAATTGTTTTCACCTTCATAGACAATAAGGAAAATTCTGCTTTAAAACTAGAAGACAGGACAAAAAAAGTTGTATCAATTTATTTCATGTTTGGCTATATGAGATGAAACAAAATTTATTTGCAGGTTCAACTATTCTGTCAAGGTTACATTCTAAAAGTTGAGACATCCATTAGCCAGCAACTGAGTTAGAGAAGTTACATTATTTTAACAGAAACCTAGAACCAGCAGGGAACAGATTCTGGGTGACCTACCATATATTGAAGTGAACTTCAATATATGGTATTGAGTTAACTGAAAGTGTTTCCATTAGTTGCGCACTGCTACAGGGCCGGATGGAATAAAGTCATATTCTCAGGGCTAGAGGTTATTGATTTATTGTTATTTATATCAGTGTTTTAGTAGTATGTTTAACAGTGTGAAGCTAATTTCAAAGGTCGAGGGGGTTTTTTGTTGGGTTTTTTTGTTTGATTGTTTTTTGTGTTTTGGTTTTTTTTTTTAATAGCTGGCTCTTTCATTTCATATATAAACACATGTACAATACATAAACAGTGATTTGGTGTTACATTCCGCTCTGGTGCCTAGTCTCTAGAAAATGGGGTGGTCTAGTGTAATTGCCTATTATAGAAGTCATTCCTTTAGTCCAAGAAGCAGGCATTGGTTCTCTGTGACTTAATATTGTGACAGAACTCTCATTGAAAACTTCACAGAGGGACAAGTGGAAAGACCCCTAAGGATTCTCTAGTTTTTATGTCCTGATCCAGAGGTCTTCAAACACATAAACCCCGATTTAGTGAGATTTTTCACTTGAAAATGCTATAAACATTTTCCCAATCTTAGATCTCAGAGAAACTTATATAACATAGGTATCTCAGGTGGAGAGAGGGATAGAAGAGAGAGTGTAACTTACTTGGTCAGGACAATTGCAGACATGAGTACAGACTGGAAGAACTCATTGAGAGCAGCCCTGCAGAGAAGAACTTAGGGGTTCTTGTGGATGAAGAGCAGGCCATGAGTCAGCAGTGTGCACTCACAGCCCAGAAGGCCAATCACAAGCTGGGCAGTATCAAAAGCAGTGTATCCAGCAGGTCGAGGGATGTGATTCTTCCCTTCTACCCTCATAAGACCCCACCTTAAGTGCTGCATCTCCAGCTCTGGAGTCCTCAGCCCAAGAAAAGCATGGACCTATTAGAGCGAGTGCAGAGAATGGCCATGAAGAGATCAGAGGGCTGGAGCACTTCTCCTATGAAGACAGGCTGAGAAACAGGGGTTTGTCCAGCACAGAGAAGACTTCAGGAGCAACTCATTACATCTTTCCAGTGCTTAAAGGGGGTATAAAAAAAGGACAAACAAACAGGAAAAAAAAAAAAAGTGGGATATAAAAAAGAGACAAAAGAATGTGATTGGCTTGTGCGATTTTCTTTCCAAAGTAATTATGCCATAAATACATGAAAGCACACAAAGATAACCTCATATGGACTTCCTTGCTCTTTCTTTCCATTCTTTTCTTGGTTTAGCACTCTTTTTTCCCTGAAAATTGTATATTTAAGCGGATTTCTGGTTGTATTTAATGTTCATATTACCATATTTGCAAATCGGTTCTACAATATATAGACTATAAAATGGCACTGCGCTTCTTTTATTGAACAGCTTTCTACTCTACAAACTTTTATAAAGACGCTTTCTTATAACAAATGTTATTTGGGCATTTTTTAAATTTTCTTTTCTGAGTCAACAAGATTTACATTTTCCTGCAAATCCTTTCAGCATTACTTGCCATCATTAGTTTTTGGTTTAGACTTTAATGGTGCTTCTCACCATGACATCTGAACACTTGAGAAATGCACATGGATTTAATCCCAGAGCACCACTTCCATTCTACAGATGGAAGCAGACTTTTCCAAAAGGGCTCATAGTTCAGATTCCATCAGAATCAATTCTTTTAGAGACTCAGGAATTACACAGTCAGTTTAGTCACTTTTCAAAAAACATGTACACTCAATAAGAAGTATGTTAAAGACTTCCAGCTGAATTTGGTTTGAAGGTTCTGGAATTGCAACATGCAGAACAATGCTGAAGGAAAAACAAATGGCTCTTTCAGAGTCCTTCATGTACATAGCTAAAAACTGGTGGGAGTTCATATGCTGTTTCATTGTTAGATGGGGTTATACTGAGAAAAGGAAAAACAAAGACAACAACAAAAAGAGAATGTGGCTTGAAAAACCACCTCTCTCTGCAGCAAACATTGCCCACAAATCAGAGCGGATTAACAAGGCCACGAATCTTTCATTGCCTTTCTTACAAGCCAATGAATAACAGCTGAGCTATTGGACAGCCTAACATCTCTGGCAGCTCTATCAATTCAACTAGTGGTCCTCAACAAGGAAAATGGCTATTGGATATTAATGTCACATCCATGACCATTCTTTCTTCATCTTCTTTCTGTGATACCTCTAAAATTTGTAGCTCTCATGAAACACGGTATATACTCCGCATGCTCTGCGCGTATTGCTCTTTTTATTTTTTCATTCTCTAAAGTTTGCCATCAAGTATTAGGATGATAAAAATCAAAAATATTTCCTTCAAACAATATTTAGAGGAGGCATTTTCAATAACTTTGCTATAGGCGTGGAAATTCATAGAATATCTGAAGTCAGAAGGGAATGGACCAAGTCAGGTCACCAAATAAGTAAAACTGTCCCCTCTGATTAGGAGTCACCTGCCTCTCCCACTTAGTGTGCCGCAATTGTCTGAGGCTCAGGTGGGTCTGATGATGGCTTTGACTAATCTTGTCTCACCTGTTGCCAGGACACTATCTCTGCCATCTGCAGTTCTGGAGGAAAAAAAGGAAACTTTCATCTGTCTCAAGAAGCCACAAGTTTCCAGCATAACTCACACTAGCAGTCTCCACTTTTGTTCTGAGTACAATTTCTCTCTGTTTTTCTTCCATGCACTGTATGGTTCAGGCTCTTGCCTCTGCAGCATCTCTGGGTAGCCCAGATAAGTCACCTGTTCCCGCACTGGGCTCTGTTGCTTATCAACATTTTCCCACCATTCCTATTCCTTCTGAATGTGGACAAAGTTGGACCACAGCTGAGAGGTGAGAAGCCACTCTTTCCCCACCACTTGGCTTTCCTCCAGCCCAAGGCCTAGACAATGTCATCACCTCTTTAGAACTGTGGCAGGCCCTTGGCCTTGAATACCAAGGATGTCACCAGTCACTGAAGGTGTATAAGGCCTTTTATTCAAAATTTTTTTCTGTGCAAAAAGAAATTAATTATATTTGCAGAACCAGATTTATTCTTAACATAATTAATGTTACCACAGTCCAATCAAAACCACATAAAACTGCTATTAGTAGCCCAGTTACAATGCCAGTGGCAAATATAAAAATCAATACGCAAAATTCTCGTTCATGCCATATTAAAAATAGTTCGGCAATGCCAACCTCTGACCAAATTTCTCTTTTACTCTGGTACTTCGATTGTGCTTCCACTGTTCCTCAGAGGTAAAGACTGACAATTTCAGATTTCCCAGGAAAATGCAGCTTATGGAAGGGAAGAATAAACAATGTGAAGCTTTAGAGTTCTCAGAAGAAACACAGTGAAAGTGTCAAATGCTGACCACAGCCCAAGAGGAAACTTGGCACTGGGTAAAAAGGTGTTCATCCCCATGGCATTCCAGATCAGAAAGCTGTAAGAGCAGCAATGCTGGAAAATTGCAGCGATGGTCTAGTCACAGTGTTCCTGGAGATCGAGAGACTTTACATCGCTGAACCATAACCATAAAAGTAATCCTAACACTAGCTCTAGCCTGTAAGCCAGATGTAATACCATGGGGTCACCAGACCAGAGAGCTGTAGGAGCAGCAATGTTGTGGCTTTGCCATGATTGTCTTAACATGGCTTTCTAGCCCCAGTGTTCCTGGAGCTCGAGTCACTTTACATCTCTCAACCCTAACTTTAGCCACCACAGGCAGCTTGACACTGGGCAAAGAGGTGTTCCTAACCATGGGATTCCAGATCTGAAACCTGTAGCAGTGGAAATTGTGTGGCCTTGCTGAGATTTGCCTGGCATGTCTTTTCCACCCCAAGTGTTCCTAGAGCACGAGGTTCTTTAGATCTCTCAACCCTAACCTTAGCCCCTACAGACAGCTTGGCACTGGGCACAGAGGTGCACATCTCCATGGGGTTCCAGATCAGAAAACTGTATGACCAGCAATGTCGTGGCCTTTCCACAATCATCTTGGCAATCATTTTCCATCCCCAGTCTTTCTGGAGCTCCCGGCTCTTTACATCTCTTAACCCTAACCCTAAGAGTAACCCCATCCCTAGCATTAGCCCTTAAGCCAGACCCAGTACTATGGGACCTTCAGATCAGAAAGCTGAAAGAGCAGCACTGTTGTGGCCCTGCCACAATCGTCGTGGCATGCCTTTTCCAGCCTAAGCCTTCCTGGGTCTCAAGGCTCTTTACATCACTCAAATGTAACTGTAGCCCCTACAGGCAGCTTGGAACCTGGGTCGATAGGTACTCGCCCCCATGGAGTTCCAGATCAGAAAGCTGTAGGAGAAGAAAAGTTGTGGCCTTGCTGCGATTGTCTTGGCAAGACTTTTCCTGCCCTAGTCCTTGTGAAGCTTCAGGCTTATTAGATCTCTCAGTCCTAACCCTAGCCTTAGACTTTAAGCTGGACCCAATACCATGGTTTTTGCAGATCAGAAAGCTGTAGGAGCAGCAATGTTGTGGCCTTGCCACGATTGTTATGGCATGACTTTTGCAGCCCTAGTGCTCCTAAAGTTCGAAGCTCTTTACATCTCTCAACCCTAGCCCTAAGCGTAACCCTAAGCCTAGCACTAGTCCTTCAGCCAGACCCAACACCATGGGTTCTCCATGCCAGAAAATGTGTAGACATAGCAATGCTGTGGCCTTGCTGCGATTCTTTTGGCATGCCAATTCCAGCCCCACTCTTCCTAAAACTCAAGGATCTTTAGATTTCTCAACCCTAACCCTAGTCCCCACAGGAAGCTTGGCACTGGGCCGAGAGGTGCTCATCCCCATAGGATTTGCTGTAGGAGCAGCAATGTTGCATCATTGCCACGAGTATTTTGCCATGCCTAATTCAGCCGCAGTCTTCATAAACCCAGCTCCAGACCTCAGCTAAGCCAAATATCATGGGTTCTCCATCCCAATAATCTGTACAAGCAGTAATTTTTAGGCCTTGCTGCAATTGTCTAGGCAAGCCTTTTCCAGCCCCACTCTTCCTGGGGCTTGGGGCTCTTTATATTTCTCAACCATAACCCTAGCCCCTACAGGCATCTTGGCACTGGGCCAAGGCGTGCTCATTCCCTTGGCATTTTAATTAGAAATCTGTAGGCACAGCATATTGTGGCCTTGCTGCAATCATCTGTGTATGCGTTTTCCAACCTCCATACTCCTGGAGCTCATGGTTCTTTACATCTTTCAACAATATCCCTAAGGTTAATCCTAACCCCAGCCCTAGCCCTTAAGCATGACCAAGTACCATGGGTTCTCCAGACCAGAAAATCGCAGGAGCAACAGGGTGTGGCCTTGTTTCAGTCGTCTGGGCAAGCCTTTTCCAGTGCCAGTGTTCTGAAACTCGAAGCTCTTTAGATCGCTCAAACTTAACCCTTGCCCCTACAGGCAGTGTGGCTCCAGGCCCCCGAACGGTTATGTTTAGTGTTACATTTAGGGTTAGTGTTTAGAAATTTATCGTCTGGAATCCCTTCTTACTGTGTGTGTCTTAAAAGCTAGGGCCATGATTAGGTTTACGCTTGGGTTTACGTTTGAGAGATCTAAAGAGCCTCGATCACTAGCAGCATTGGGCTAGATATGGTGTGCCAAGATATTTGTGACACGGCCCTAAATTTCTGCTCCTACTGCTTTCTGATCCATCAAACATAACTCTAAGTGTAACCTTAACACTAGCCATGTCCCTTAAGCCAGACCCTCCAGGCAGCTTGGCACTAGGCCAAGAGTGCTCACTCCTGTGCATTCCAGATCAGAAAGCTGTAGGGGTAGCATTCTTGTGGCCTTCCTGCAAATGTCTTTGCATGCCTTTTCTGGCCGCAGTGTTCCTGGATCTCGAGGCTCTTTAGATTACTCAACCCTAGGCCTAGCCCCTACAGGCTAACCCATGGTATTAGGTCTTGCATAAGGTCTAGTGCTTGGGTTAGGGTTACGCTTATGGTTAGGGTTGAGTGATCTATAGAACCTCGAGCTCTAGGAGCACTGGGATGGAGGGCAGACAAAAAGGCTGACGCTCAAAGCAGTGGCAAGCTTCTGTTCTTTATTATCCCATGATACAGTCTTTTATATCCTTTCTGCCACACCCATAACAGGTGTTCCTTGTTACCTTATATTACAGTTAACTATAACAGGTGTACCTTGTTTCCTTACAGTTGATTAGCAAACTATCTGCATAGGCCTTTTCTACTTAATTCCCTTATAAGGTTGTTTATTCCTCTTGTTTGGGGGCCCAGCTGTAACTTATCAACGTCTAGGCTGCCTGCAGCCTTTTCCTATTTTAGCACACTGGGGATGGAAAAGCCATTCCAAGACAACAGCATCCAGGTGCCAACAGTACTGCTCTTACAGATTTCTGATCTGGATAGTCCATGGTATTGCATCTGGCTTAAGGGCTAGGGTTAAGTATTGGGTTATGCTTAGGAGATGTAAATAACCCTGAGCTCCAGTGACGCTAGGGCTGGAAAATGCGTGCCAAGATGATCACAGCCATGTCCCAACAGTACTGCTCTTACAACTTTCTCATCTGGAGCCGTGTGGGGATTGAGCCCCTTGGCCCAGTGCCGAACAGGCTGTAAAGTCTAGGGTTGGGATTGAGAGATATAATGAACCTGAAGCTCCAGGAACACTGGGGATGGAAATGCCATCAAGTCCAACTCCTGGCCCTGTACAGCATCATTCCCAAGAGACACACCATGTTACTGAGAACATCTTCCAAATGCTTCTTGAACTCAGTAAGCTGGGGCTGTAACCCCTTCCCTGGGAAGCCTGTCTCATTGCCCAACCACCCTCTGGGTAAAGAATATTCTTTTAGTATCCAATCTAAACCTCCTTTGGCACAGCTGCGGGCTATTTCCTTGTGTCCTGCCGCTGGTCATGAGAGTGAAGAGATTAGTGTCTGGCCCTCCTCTTTCCCTCATGTGGAAGTTGTAGACTGTGGTAAGGTATCGCCTCAGTCTTCTCTTCTCCAGGCTGAACAGACCAAGTAACCTCAGCCACACCTCATATGGCTTCTTTTTAAGGCCCTTCACCATCTTTTTGCCCTCCTTTTGATGATCTCTAATAGTTTAATGGTCTTTCTTATATTGTAGTGCCCAAAACTGCACACAGCACTCAAGGTGAGGCCACACCAATGCAGAGCAGAGCAAAGCAGGATAATCCCCACCCTTGCCCAGCTGATGATACTGTGCCTGATGCACCCCCAGGACACAGCTGGCTCTCCTGTCTGCCAGGGCATGACTGGGTCATATATATCTCTGTATTCACTGAAGGTGACATTAAGAAAAAGTAAATTAAAACTACAAGTCATAGAACATTGTAAGAGTCAGGCTTATGTGAAAAGAGGGGTCAATTTTACTATGATATTTCTCTGCACTAACAGCTTTCATACAAATAACAATTTAGTTTAGTTGCTTTTCACTGTAAATAACACTGCTTCCCAATCTCTTATACGGGAGCAATGGAGCAGAGCTGTGTGAAACATTCATTTCACACCTGAAACTTGTTGAAATGGAGCCTGATTTTTTACTTACAATATGTTGTGCAAATTCCAACAATAAAAAGAAAAAAATCATATAGGCAAATGATGGTATCAAGGTACACACTTCACCACTAAATTCAATATTATTTCCTGGATTTCGGAACAGATAGCAACTGACTTCTGATTTCAAACTGTGGTGAAACCTACCATTTTCCTCCCACCTAATCCTTTGGCTTCTAAAGAAAAGAAACCAGATATATAGGTCAGGTAATATCAGTAGTGTAGTTTAAAAATGTGAGTTACTGGAAAAACTTGGAGATGAGTTCAGCTTTTCTCAGTAGGCAGTCATACAATATGATATTGTACCTCATCAAATCTGAAATGTAATATGACACACATATTTACTTACCATCAATATGTAGAATAAGTACATGTTTTTGAATGTGTGCTAGAATAAGACTTGTTAGATGTCCAGAGGAGGATCATGAAAATGATCAGAGGCTTGGAAGCTGGAACACCTTTCCTGTGGAGAGAGCCTGAGGGGATTGGGGTTGTTCAACCTGGAAAAGAGAAGGCTTCTAGGATGCTTTATTACATCTTTTCAATATTTAGAGGGGGCTTATATGAAGGACACAGAGAGACTTTACCAAGGTCTGTAGTAACAAGAAAAGGGGCAATGCTCTTAAAATGAGAGAAGATATATTCAGGTTGGACATAGGGAAGAAATATTATTATAGTGGGGAGCAAGACGCTGGAACAGGCTGCCCAGAGAAGCTGCAGATGCCCCATCATTGGAAATATTCAGTCATGCTTGAAAGGACTTTGAACAGGGATAGGTGTCCCACCCCATGGCAGGCAGGGTCAAACTAGATGATCTTTAAAAATTCTTTCCAATCCAAACCACTCTGTGATTCTATTAACTTTAACTCATTTGAAGCAGAGTTATTTGAAACTTTCTATAGTGAAGGTCTTTAAACTGAACCCTTGCTTTTTTATGGACTTCTATTTCCCTGGAGATTCTGCTTCAGTGAAGAAACAAACTTGCATTGCACACAAGAAAACCCTCAACTGAGAATATACAATGCATAATTTACTAAGTACAGATATTTAGGAAGAGTGACAGCATAAAAAAATGAGCAAATGAAGATAAGAATTTATGTGTAAAAGCAGATTCACTACTGCATCTGGAATCCAGATTTTAAAAAGTTAGACTCTATAGCTGTGCCTCCAGAGCAGAGTTCCTTTCAGAGAATTGAATTTTCTTGCTTGTTCATCTTTATTGACCTGAAGATTCAGACCGACAACCAAATTGCTTCCTGTCATCTAGGCTTTGATACTTGTCATGTGTCTGTTCCTAAAAACTGTGAAATAATACAATATTGTTTAACTCATTCACTGTAAGTCATTGACCATTCTAAACTATCTAAAAATAAATAAAAAGTAACAAAATTAGGGTATTCACATAACCATATGCCCTTTCAAAATACACGTTTAATTTGTTACATCACACTAAAGTTTTCTAAATGAGAAAGGTCTGAGAGATGGGAAGGATTGCTGGCTTGAAACATTTTGGGTGTGAGTATGGGGGAAGGGACAGGTCAGCCCTTGTTCTGGTGAGGCGATGCCCTGCTCCGCACGCCCCACATCCCCAGGCCTGTATCCCAGACCTGCAGTGGCTGCCAATCCATGGCACACCAGAGGCAATGCACCACATCTGGCCCTGGAGCCCCAGTCCATCCCCAGAGTGGCCAAATAAGTAGAAGTTGAGCCTGAGGGAAGGGCCCAGGAAAGCCAAAGAGTATGTAAAGCAAGACGCAAGGCAAGCACATCTCTACCTTACCTCCTCTTGGGATTCCTATCAGCTGAAGACTGCTGGAACCAGGAGTGGTAGCTATATTTGTTCTTTTCCATGTTTCTTCTGTCTTTCTCTCTCTCTTTCTTCTTCCAATTCCTTCTCCTTGGAGTTTTGACTAACTTAAAATTGGATGGGTTTGGAGTTTGCTAAGTTGGATGGGCTAAGTTAATGCTTTGTGAAGTGTTTTTTGTTGATTGAATACTGCTCTAAACTTTTGCTAAAGTTCTCTGATTTTCTGAAGTTGCCACTAAAGCTTTTTATTGTTTGACCTCTCAAAAATATCTTGTTGGTATTTCTTCCATTTCTTCCACTCTAACTCAGAGTACGTGAAAAACCGTAAGCCCTTTTACGAGTCTCATCAACAGAATTTTTTGGGGCCTTACATAAGGATATTATATTGGGTTTGCATGGCCAGATTTNGCTAAGTTGGATGGGCTAAGTTAATGCTTTGTGAAGTGTTTTTTGTTGATTGAATACTGCTCTAAACTTTTGCTAAAGTTCTCTGATTTTCTGAAGTTGCCACTAAAGCTTTTTATTGTTTGACCTCTCAAAAATATCTTGTTGGTATTTCTTCCATTTCTTCCACTCTAACTCAGAGTACGTGAAAAACCGTAAGCCCTTTTACGAGTCTCATCAACAGAATTTTTTGGGGCCTTACATAAGGATATTATATTGGGTTTGCATGGCCAGATTTTGGTAAAGGTGGGGGACTACCGGAGTGGCTTCTGTGAGAAGCTGCCAGAAACTTCCTCCATGTTTGGCAGAGTCTATGCTCTGAGACAGACCCACCAGTGACCAAGGCTGTGTCAATCAGAAATGGTGGTAATGCCTCTGTGATAACATGTTTTCTATTAATCAAACTGATTCAATATTTAATCACAAAACTATTCTAATATTTTTTAGCAAATAATGTTTTAAAATAATACATCTACATTACATGCATCAAGTGGTTTACTGAAGAGTTTCAGAAACAAGAAAAAATATTCAATAATCCTATTTTTTTCATAATACATTATCATGGCTTCTCTCCTTGTAAGAGCCTGGTAATGAAAGTCTCAAAAAAGTGCTTCATCATTATATCTGCTTATCATAATCACACTTGAACACCTGAGAACTGCGTGCAGGGTGGACTGTGAGTAGCCTGCCTTGAGGCCCATAAAAAGGAAGGCAAAACTGGTGCAAATGTGTGAGGGGAAAGCGAAGGGCAGAATCCCTGGTTTTTGCCTTCCCCCCCTCCACCACCATCCCCTGCAGCCTGACACGGTGAGGCCTCCAGAAGCCAACAGCACCTGCTTGAGGGAATGCCCCCGATCCTGCATCCGTGGGCCGAAATCACAAGTGAGTTGTGGAACCCCTACCCTTTGTGATAAATACATATTATAATATTGGTTTTTCACAAATATTAAAATGGATGTTATGTGTATAATTCTAATTCTTACAAAAGTAGTCTTGTTATAAAGATATAGTTGTGTTACAATAACTAATTCCTTTATTTCTGTTACTAACTAAACTTAGACATAGTGGTGAAATAACTGGTATAGTTATCTNCATGCGCGTGCCGTAAAAAGGTGGATCACAGGAGGAACTATGCCAAAGAGTTCCAGGAACATGCCAACTCGTTTGGGGGAAAGTATGAATATGAATAATTTCTTATGAATAGGTGTAAGGCTGAGGTATGTAAAGAGGGTCTCCATCAATGATAGGTGTGCTTCTGGCAAAGTGCCAAGCACCCAGCGCTGTTACTTTTGCTTTATTGTCTTTGTCCCGTATTGCCCCTTATTAAACTTTTACATTTTAACAGGAGAGTGAACTCCTTTTTTCACACCTTGCTCCTGCGTTCTGTGGTGTGGGCACTGTGAATTCCCCGAAGTTTGGCTGCAGTGATCGGGCACTGTGCCTGCATTTTGGAGGACGGAGGACTGGCTGCCGCATTTCATCCTGACTACTCTCGAGATCAGAGGAGTTCGATAAGACACTTCAAACAGCAGGAAAAAAAAAAAAGGTGCAAACTGCTTAGCCCCCTCACCCCGTTTCAGCAGCAGCAACGATAGCAAGTGTGGTGGTGAGCTGGCCTATGCTTTTTAATGTAACCTCGGCTTTTTTTTTCTAACTTTTCTCTGCTTTTCCCTTTATTTCTCCTTGCCTCACTTATTAAAAAAAAAAAAAGAAGAATTTTTTTGGCATCAACATTTAACCTCGTTTGGTTTTTATCTCGTTTTTGGGAATATTTTGAACTTTCAAGAGTTCTTTCCATTTTATGCACAGAGATCTTGTTTTCACCACTCCTCTGTGCTTAAATGGGACCATAACACTCGTGAAACCTTTCTTTCAACATTTCATCTTTTATTGAACAAGAATCTTCTTTTACAAAAAAACAAAACTAACAGAATCAGTATTTAGGTTAAAAAAGTCCTTCCAACATTGGTTTGAATGAGCTGTGGCATCTGTAACCTTGACTGTACGGGGCTGATGGTAACACAACAGGACAGGATAGGATGTCAAGTTTATAGTGAAGGGACAAAAGCTTTTTCTTCATATTAAGTGAACACCTCACCCCGAGACACTGGAGATTCCCCCATGTAAAATGGTCTCTGCACCTGCGGTTCCTTGAGTCACAAGCTGGAATTCACAACAGACAAGAAACAAGTTTTGTTATGGGTAGCTGAATTTCAAAGACTTCAGAACCAGAGGATTTTTCCTTCCTAGTTCACTGCAGTAGAAAATAAAGTCAAATTGTGTGGACTTGTAGGCATAGAAGGTTACTCTATCACAGCACAATGGATGCATGTGTTTCTCTTTTCCTACATGCAGTTTGTGGTGAAGCTGAAGGCACATTCCTGTTTAAAAACACATATAACAAGCATGTATAGAGAGGGGGCAATGTTTGGCTTATTTTTAGGCTGATCAGAATCAGTCAGCCTCATTTTCTTGATTCAAAAGCACAAGCACTGATAGATCTCTCAAATATTAAAACAAACTTCAGGTCTTACCAAGACCATGGACCTCTTATGCAGTCACTGTCTCTCACATCAAGCTTTCTGGTGGTGACACGTCAACTCATTCCTTTCGACACTTTTCATCATGTTTTCCCATGGTTGTTCTTCCCTATTTCACCTTAATCTCTGCCTTTTGCCCTTACCCGAGACACTCCATTTTAAGGTTTGTATAGTACCAAAATTCATTTCCTCACTGAATTTCATCATAAATCCTATAGCCCTTTAGGCAGTAATCCCATTTGGTTTGCATGGTGTTTCAAAGAGAGACTTTATTTCCTTGACCCTTTGGCGAGTTTCACACCAAGGATAATGGTCTAATCATTGTCCTTTGATGGTTTTAGGAGCATCTGATTCAGTTCCTAGGGTTCATGGTCCATCATTGTTCATCTGATCCTAGCTAGGTCTCTGCGTTTAACTGGATTAGTTTTTAGTCACAAAACTAACATTCCATATAGTGAGCCAATTTACAGTGAAGTGATGCCAGCATTTACTTCATGTTAAAGCAATACCTCACCTCAAGACGTTGTGGAAATGTGCTTCTGTGAAATGATCTGTGGTTGCCATGCCTTTCATCACTAATTTAAATTCACAGCGGACAAGAACTGTTGTGTTTCATGAAATGCATTTCATTCTGGGAGATAGTACAGTGAACCAAGATTAGCACATTTTGTGAATTTAATTCATACCAAGGAAGGCTTGTAACAGGAATCATCTTCAGTTAATCCAAACAGATTAAAAAGTCTGGGTGATTCTGTGAAAGAAAGAAGGTGTTAGAAGCTACTGTACCTCAATGAAAGGAAATTCCTTCGTGGTGTGTAGGACTGTCCATCAGAAGTGAATGTGCTGCATGCAGTTTTGAGTACTATAATATAAAAAAGATATTAAGCTATTAGAGAGTGTCCAGAGGAAGGCCAAGAGGATGGTGAAGGGTCTGGAGGGAAGCTTTATGGGGAGCAGCTGAAGTCAGTTGGTTTGTTCAGTCTAGGGAAGAGACTAAGGGGAGACCTCATTGGGGCCGACATCCTCACAAGGGTAAGAGGACAGGCAGGTACAGATCTCTTCATCCTCATGACCAGTGACAGGTCTAGAGGAAATGGCATGAAACTGAGTCAGGGAAGGGTTAGGCTGGATATCAGGAAAAGATTTTTCACCCAGAGGTTGATTAAGTACTGGAACAGGCTCCCCTGGAAAGTGCTCACGACACCAGCCCTTCTTTGTTCAAGAAGCATTTGGAAAACACTTCTATAATTAAAATCCATAACTGGAGGATTGAATTGAGTTTTTTGTGAATTGGACTGTTCTGCAAAAAAAGTAGGGAGCAATATATTTAGTCATATGTGGGAGGGAGGAGGACCTGTGCACTGTTCTGAAAACATAAATCATGGCTATTGTGAAAGGCAGCACTGAATACCAAGAAATGTTTTTGAAAGCTGTAGAAGAAAACTTCCATGATTTTGACAGAATACTGAATAGTGGTCCCTGTATTGCACTAGCTAACAATAAACTTAGAGCATTTAAAGTCAAAGAAAATTTCTTGTGTCTACATTCTTTTTTCCTGTGAGGGATATGTTTTTGTACAGCCTCATCTGATTGAGGCTAATCAGGATAAACACAAAGACCAGGAAGGATCAAGAGAACAGTGACAGTCAAGAAACCATATTAACCCAATCTGTGCAAACCCAGGTCCTGGAATTGGCTACTCTTTCAGATGATTAAAGAAGAGGATTAGATAATTGTTCTTGATGTGAAACCTGTCAAGTTGACACAACTAAACAAATTCTCTAAGAGTGTACATAAGATAAAGGGCACTATTGCCTCAAGGGGTATAAAACCATTGTGGTTTAAGATGAAATTGATAGTGTGAGGACTAAATGAATTTGTCACCAAAACACATTGTCACAGATATATGCAATTTTTAAGAATTGCACAGTTTCCCTGTTACATAGGGAGATGTCAGGTTTCAGAAGAAAAATCAAGAACATCAGTGAGGTGGTTTCAACTGTGGAGTGCACAGTCCTTGGACTGGGCCAAGGATCTCTGTGGTGTTTGTTGGGTGTATTTGGAATCTCAGATCTTGCTCCTGGTAGCCCTCCTGGAGTAATACTGGACACCATCGAGGAAAGGATGCATCAGGGAACACCCAGTTCCTGACAGTCCTCTTCTCTGTCACCCAGAACCTAGCCACGGTCACTCATAGTCACCATCTGCCCGTCTGGGCAGCTCTTGGTCTTGTCTGCAACTTCACAGTGGTTGACAAGTTGTTTAAGGTCAAGATACTCTGTACTTCTATCTAGGTTAGTCCCTTGTCTGGTAGGGTAAGGTAAAGTTCACGTGCTAACATTGCTGCCAGCAAGGCCCAGCTGCCATGTCACATGCCCATACCATGAGGTGGGCGTGGGGGGCAAGCAGATAAGTTTGAAACTATTAAAATTTATCATGGCATTTTTAGGGATGTTTATATAATTATTTTATATAATGTATCGTTTCTTTAACGACATGCAATGCCTATATTTACAAGCACAACATACAATATATGGATAGCTATAATTTAAATAAATTGTTTAGTTGATTATTTTCAGATAATTCTATAATAAATATAATCAATTTTTATGATTAGGCACTAGAGTTTTGACATATTAATCTCTTCATATGCACTTAGCTGCCTGTAAGAAGCTGCATGCATGTGAGGTAATGGCTGCATAATTTGTGGATTCCAATATATTTTGTTATTACACAAGTTCCTTAGGACTAAGCTTGCCTCCTGATGAACAGGAAATTAGTCAAAGGGGAAGGAGATCTATATGGACTCACCAGGAAGATTCACGTACATAGACTGGTAGCCCACAATCAATATGATTTATCTCTATTCCATCAACAATATAAACCAGATAATTTAGCAGGAATGCTGTAATAGTTAACTAAATCATTAGTGTGAATTCCCTGAACTAAAGACCCAGTTCTGTGAAATAGGATATTCAACTGTTATATAGATCCCCATAAGAGTCTCCTCAGTGGCTTGAGGTTGCTGAGATTCAAGGATTCCCTATAATTAATCTATTACATAAAGTAAGATAGGTTGTTAATATAAGATAGGTTATACACAGGAAACACAGAATGATTTTGGGTGTCTTTGTCATTACCACTTCTCTGAAATGACGATTGAAAATTCTACAACCTACTCTGAAGCTGGGCTGAGGATCTATGTAGTAGAAAATATTTACAGACTGATCAGACTAACAGCTATTAGGGGAAAGATTTAACTTCCTGAATAGATATTGGCATTTTGAGCTGCCCTGGTGTATCTGAGAAATGTCTCCTGATCCAGCAGGCATGCTTTAGAAAATCATCATGCCCTGTGTTAGTTTGAAAGCAAACTAGCGGAGGAGTTAACCCCACACAAATACGTTGTGAAAGACTCCAAGTCAGAACTACAATTTAATAGGAAAAATTAAAATAAAGGCAATCATACAAAAACACCAGCTTAAACTGACCAAATCAGAATACAACGTACCACCCTGTTGGTTAGGGTGGTGGAAGCAGTCCAGTTAAATGGTGGCTGCACTCCCATTGGAGGGATGGATGTGAAGTGGTGATCCTGAAGAAAGGTCTGGTCTGTCTGTGGAGGTCCAGCGGTGGTTCTTGAGCCCTTGTCCTCCGGAAAATCCAGTGGAAGTGCCCTGTACTGTTCCAAGCCTCAGCTTATATAAAGGTAGGACTGTTTGGTTCCTCCCCCAGGGCGGAGCATCTCACAATGGAATGATGTAATTTTAGGCATCATGCTGGGAGACCTTGATGGCCCCATTAACAGAGATAGCCCCCCTGAGGCTGTTGCCAGGTCTGAGTCATGGAGAAGATAAAGAAAACTTCCCCACCTGCTTTAACAGCTTATGAAGATGGTAATAAGAATACATACTTTTGGTTACACCTTCCATGTAAACCAAGACATGCCCCTAAAGCCTCAGCAGACTGTGAGGTAAGTTGCCAAAGGGTATCTCAAATCCATCTACATGGATGCAACTGAATCAATCCTTAAACTTTTAGATGAAATTACATTTCTGATCCAATAACTGTGTTTACTATAGTGACTACTATAAGAATTTAAAGTCTTAGTTTACATGTAAGTGCATGCAAATGCATGCAATGCATGTAAAGACACCTAATTGTAAGTGCCCTATTCCAAAATTAATCTCATTACTGGATGACAGTTTTCTTTCAAAATAGTAAAAGCGACATTGACCTTGCCCTACAGCCTATGTACTTGGGCACATGGGGTTATTGTCTGAGGAGGACATACATTCAAGAGTAGTTAGTGATGGAATACCTTCGTGTTTAAAGCAAATTATTGTGTAGGCCACTGGCACTGCGAAGGTGGGTTTCAGATCCCAAAAACTCTTCATGTTCTTAAACTTCTACATAAATTTTCTTGTGAATAAAGTGCTCACAAAACATGTAGAAGTATTGTGATGACATGCAGTAGAACAGTGGCATAGCAGCACTGTTATAAAGACAGAGCAATTAATAAATTCAAAGTGAAACCATACGAAATTACCTGGAAAATAATATAGACGTTTTTTAATATAGGTTTTAAAATAATTCAGCAGTTGATTTCTCAACTTTAATGCGCTCTTCATCTTGTATGTAAGAAGTTATGTATGATTGTTATTCCCAGGCAATTATATTTGTGTCAGGATGATGTAAAGTCAACCTATAGTTTCTAAATTTTTGTTTAAATAAAGGGGTTATTTACTTGACTACCACTACGGGACTTTTGACAAACAAGAAAACAAACAACGAACAGTTTGAATGGTCAGGCACTGAAACCGTCTCAAAACAACAAGTTCATAAATAATTTCAACATGGATGACACTTTAATAACAAAAGAAAGCAAAACATGAAGTATCAGAAAACAGGAGTACAGTAGTTTTGCTTGGCCCAGTTTTTGTCCAGTGAACAGGGTGGGAAAAGAAATTTAAGGAACTAGGGCTACAAGCCTAAGATAGCTTGTGTGATCTTTCTTTATACGAAAAATAACACATCTTGCTGTACATAGATGTTACATATTTTTTATGTGTTCTACATATTTATAAATGTATTCATATGATTTATTTAAAACACAGAGTGATTGAATGGAAAAGAAATATACAGCTATTAGATCAGCTATTAGGTATTTGCAGCATATATGTGTAGCTGATGTGAGATGTGATAAATCACACTGTTTCTGAATAAAACTCTCACTGCCACCTTTTAAGATTTTTCTTACATTCAGCAATATCCAACACTTTAAAAAGTATTCAGATTTTTTTAGCCTCTGTCCCATGTCTGCAGCCAGGGATAGGAATGTAGTTGTCTGAACCAGAGACCAGCAATTGATGAAAACAGTTCCAGTCTGCAGTGAAAAAGTTTTCCTCCATGAAAAGTATATAAAATTTTCATCCTTTGAAGATGTCTTAGGTTACATGGAAGATGTAACCAAGAGTATCTATTCTATTACAATCTTCATAAACTGTTAAAAGCAGGTGAGGCAGTGCTTTTTATCTTCAGAATGACTCAAGCCCTGATAACACCATTAGGGGGGCTATCTCTGTTAATGGCCATCAAGGTCTCCAGGAATGACTCATAAAATTACATCAGCTCATTGTGAGATACCCCACCCAGAGAGGAGGAACTGAACATTCCTGTCTGCACATGAGTCTTTGGAACAGTGGGGTACCCCTTCCCCTAGATTCCAAGAGGAGAAGAGCTCGAGAATCACCACTGGACCTCCAGAG
The DNA here is from genome assembly GCA_013397895.1 of Origma solitaria. Classification (NCBI taxonomy): domain Eukaryota; kingdom Metazoa; phylum Chordata; class Aves; order Passeriformes; family Acanthizidae; genus Origma; species Origma solitaria. The sequence goes on from VZRL01003199.1 coordinate 224,370, forward strand.
ACCATCCAGATTGTTATTCAGGATCGCCACTTCAACCAGACCACATCCATCACTCCAGAGAGACTGCAGCCACTATTTAACTGGACTGTTATCACCACCCTGACCAACAGGATGGTGGGTTGTATTCTGCTTCTATCAGTTTAAACTGGTGTTTCTGTACTATTGCTTTTGCTTTAATTTTTCCTATTAAATTGTAGCTCTGACTTGGAATCTCTCACAATATATTTATGTGGGGTCAATTCCTCTGCTGGTTTACTTCCAAACTAGCATAAAAGAGAAGCAGCTTGATATATAAGAATATACTGTAGCAAGTATGTATAGAGAGAGGGAGTACAAAATATTTGGGAATGATTGTGGAATGTGAGTTATGAACTAAAAATATAAAAAGAAGAAGGAGTGCTTCATGGTGATTTAGAGAAATAAGGAAGGCCATCTTTAAAAAGGGATAGATCCTGAAGGCTGATAGAATTTGATATATTAGACAAATAGTCTATTCATATTGAATTACAGTGAACATTGAGGATGAGTCAACCTAATTATTTGCCCAGGAGAATTAATGTTTGTAGGAGAAGAGTACACACAGAATTAGGGTTTCTAATGACTAATGAGCTTGAGGCTGCTGTAGCCCTATTCATTTGAGGAATTCTGAATTCATGGTACTTCAGTTTCGATTTCTGCAACATTACAAAAACAAATCCACTTTCTTATGAAAATGTCAGGTTTCTCTACCCTTTCTTCAATTTGAAAAGTGAGTTGGAGAAAAACAAACACAGAGACTAAAACTCTCAATGCCTGAGTAGAACTTCCTTATCGAAATAAGAGAAAAATGGTAAGGGGAAAAGAAATGTCTGAATCAGTATTTGTCATTAAGAAAACCTAAAAAGTTAAAGCTATGCTTGCTCCCTCTGCTGAACAATTTTTCCTCCTATGTAATCTCTTTTCTCTGACTGTTGTACATATTTGTTTCTAGAAAATTCCTTTTTTATGTAGTTAGTTTGAGGTATTGTATCCTGCTCTTGTAGAGAAGAATTCACACATCTAAAGCATGAAGTAAGGCTTATGCTTCATTTAATTGCTCAGTGTTCTACTTGCTAGAACATGAAGGTGGGATTGATCCGTGAAGCAATTACAAATAATTACTCCTTGGTTTCTAAGGCTAATGAGACCAAGATTCTTCCCTAAGAATAAATGTATTTGAATTATGCTGCAGTTCCCCGTTCTCCTTAATAGGGCATAACTGACAACTGCTCTTCAATCTGCCCTTGTTTTATCTTACTTTTTCTGGGAGCTAGGGGATTTGTTTTAAAAATTAATTACGTAACAAATTAACAAAACTTATCTAAATTAAACTATAAAACCAAACAAAATAAAATAAGGCAAAATAAAATAAAATAGATCAAAATAAAATAAAATACGATAGTAATTTCTCAGGCACCACATACTTACAGATCTGGTTCATGAAGCAGCTGCACAAAGGCTAAGAGTAGCAGAAGAAACCTTGCAGGTTAGAGGAAGTTCCCTTTACCTGCACTTCTGTAGTGTTAAAGTGGGAATGGAATCATGGATATTGGATCCAGATTCATATGACTTGAAATCAGTAAAGTGTTTATGTGCTTTAAAGACAGCCTGTATATTTAGATTTTCAATTATTTTAAATTAAAATTTTATACTCCTACTTTTAAGTATTTATTTTAGATTAATCAATTTTCTAACGTTACTAGGAAATATGAAATTACCATACCATTTTTGAGTGGTATAAGAGATCTATATGAGCAATGACTGCCTAATAATTTAATTGTCTCACTTGAAAAGAAAACTTGGTAGCATAAAACCAGCAGCAAAACCTACAGTGAATACCACAGCAACTCCCATGGCAAGTTGGAAAATAATGAGATGTGGTCAAGAAGAGCTGTTAGTCTGTTTTTCTCAATGTGTATTTCTTGATATTGGCCCAGATATGTTATTTATTTATACATATTGCATCAAGATAACTAAACTGAAATACAGAAAGGATACAGCTTCAAACAACACGAAAGAAATACCACATTTTAAGCAATATATGAATAATCCAGTTAATGTAAAGATTTAAAGAAAAAAAAAGGAAATATTAAGAAGAAGAAAAGAGTTTTAAGAAAATGATTCATAGCCTTAAAAGAGTTAGGGCAGAAATTTTAAAATACTGTATGACAAGTACTTGCATTTAACTAATAAAATTAACTATGGAATATAATTAAGAAGCCTAAGTGTATGGCAACAATAACTAAACCAGAAAATAATAAAATACTAAGAACATTCTAGTCTATTAATTTTGAAGAGATTTGAGGTTAGATAAACAGATTACTCTGTGTGCTGCATGAATTGTTTTGTCAAAATACTTGTGACCATAGGAACAAATTCAATTTCATGTACATAAACAGTCTCTTTCATCTGTGGGAAAAATAACATTTAGAATGAGTACTTATGAGGAATTAAAAAAGATTGAAACAGTCCATTAGGTTTTGTGTCTGCAATTTTTTTTTTTTTTTTTTTGGCAGAAATGTATTTTGCACATAGTTTTTCTGCAACTTAAGTTGAAAAGAACTATCATCTCAGGAGACTTGGAAATATCTTGACTGTAAATCTCAGACTGCTTTAAACAGAAAGAATACCCATCTTATCTCCACTCCCTGAGAGACTCAATGCGGTATGCACATCCAATCACACTGACATCATTGAATTTCAAATAAACAATTGAGCAGGAATTTTCCTGAAGGTGCAGAAAGTTTCCTTAACATGAAGTGGAATGAATGGTAGTATACATTTTCTCAATAGCTAAATGTTTAAAGTATTTACTAAGGAGAGTAAGTCCTGATTACCAAATCTCTCTCAGTTTGATGGTTCAGAACAATTCCTACATTCTGAGGGGATTTTCCTGAAAACTGTTTCTGGGACTTCACCTCAGGAGAAGAGCCTGGAATCTTGCTCTCCATTTTTCAAGTAAGTGCTCCAATCATGAAACTATATAGAAACATGAAATGTTTCTAAAGGAAAAGATAGGTGTAAATGAGCAAATGAATAAGCAAAAAACCCCCAAACATATTTAGGTATGAAATCTCACTCTTGTGAATACTATTCTAACTGCCAGAATTATAATTATTAGACACTGGACTGCCATTTTCAGTGTAACATCTGATGAATTAATATAAGAATTTACTTTCTTCAGTTTAAAATGGAACTGAACATCTACTTCAGTTTTGTGAAATGTTAACCTTACAGTGATCACTATAAATCTCTAAGCTTGAATTGTTCCATATCTTCCATTATTCTTTCAGCCTTCATTTTCTACCAGCTCATCTATCATGACTGTGATCTATATTCTTTCTGATATAGAAGGATGCTCCAGCTTCTTTCTGACAAGAGTATTCTTTCTGAATCTGTCAAGTTCATATGTTCATTTCTGGTGTTTCTGTAAATACGTAATCTGTTATCTTTTATAAACCAGCAACTGTTTCCATAGAAACTAATGAATTTAGTACTATACTTGAAGTATTTCACTTACCGAAGGTGTCCTCGTAGCTTTGACATTGCCCACATTAGTGCACAGCCTAAGAGAAAAGAAATCTACACATAATACTACTACTACTACTAATAATAATAATATAGACAGTTGGTCTCATTGAATGCAATGAATGAAAAAAAGTACAGTCAAAAGTGACCAAAAAAAAAGCATGACTTAAAATTAATTTCCTCGTTAATTAATTGAAAATATTTAATTCTGTGACTTTTTTGGTTAAATCTTAATTGGTTTACTTTGGAGCAATTTTTTCTGAAGGGAATATACTGATTTGGATGAGACAGGAAGATGGAATTTGGACTAACCCTCTAAATGCTTATATATTTTTAAATAAAAATTTTAGGTTTAAGAAGAATAGGAATGCCTCAATTCCCTTACAAATAGTGATTTTTATGTAATCCAGGACAAATATATATATGCTGTATATTATTATAATGATCAACTTAGAACCAAATCAAAGTTATACTATATATATAGTTAATTAAATGAATAAGAAATTTGATTTCAACATTATATAGAATATAATTTATATTAATACAGAATTTTTTAAGAATGTGGGGTTTGTCTTTTTGATTGCATGTGATAATTGTATTGCTTTTTTTCCATAAACAGAGTTAAATTTAAAGATGCTTTCCAACATCAGTTTTCATTAGCATTCTTAAGATATTAATCTGTGAATAAATCTGTAATTTTGGAATTTAAAAAATTTATAAATACCTTACCTAATGCTTAAATCAGAGGAAACTGCTTTATTTCCAACCTCTTTCTGACTCAAGTCAAATTTGAAGTGAACACTGCATTTTTCTATTTTACAACGTATATTTTTTTCTGGAAAGTATCTTTGTTCTGGCTTTAATATTTTGCTAAATCTTCAAAAATAAAAGGAGGTTTTTTTTTTTTCTTTTTCAGACCAATTGAAACTATTATAGTTGAAGAACACTTACTTAAAGTAAGCTTTTGGTTGCTAGCAAGCCTAAGACTTCCATTTGCTGTAATAGCTTTCTTCATATGAAGTGGCTTACTACACTATGTTCTGCATTTTTCTTGTTGAAACATCTAATACAATAATTTTTCTTTCCACTCATTTACAATTTTTGGATAGTTCAAAATTACTTAGAAGTAATTTCTAATCTAAGGAGAAGAATTAGGGGTTTGGGTTTGGTATATTTGGGTTTTTAAATAATCTTTTTGTTCTCAAATCAGGAGGGAAAAATAATATATAAAATAATCGATATATTTTTAATTTATAAGGGTCCATCTAAGTAAATATGAGACTTTTTAAGAATTTTTGGGTTTTTGTCATACACATGCACAAGGACACATATGGGATCTACATAAAATCTGGGGACTCTACCAAGCTTGTGTAAATAATATTTTATTACCTGGAAAGTATAAGACATATTTTTGAGGTGAGGGAAGGTAAGAAAGAAAGAGGTGAAAAATAGATGTCTACTTCACTTAGAAATTGCTCACACATATAAAAGACTGAACAGAAGAATCTATTTTGTAGTGAGAATTTCAAAGCCAAACAAAATTAGAACATCACTAGACTGTTATGGTTCATTTAATTATGTAGGAGATGGAAATGCTGCTGTGCCAACCTATTATCTTATTCATTCATGCTATTAGAGTCCCAGAAAATGGTATTATAATCATGTCATTTAAAAATGTTACTTTTTAAGGCAGTAACAAAGAAGAAACTTATTCAGCTTCAGATCTGTACATCCAAATGCCATTTTTTTACAGTTCAGACATGAACAAGGCACTGAAGTTCCCTTTCAGAGTCAATGGTGCTCTGATCAGCACCGTCAGTAGTCTGGAGACATATTCAGCTGACAGTGTGAATTTTCGACTAAAATGGGGCACTTTAAAGATGGTTCCACGTCACTGCCTTTGAGAGGTGAATGCCATGTTGCAAAGAGATGATAAAAATCTCCTGAATTCAAAGCCAAAAATAATTAAAAGGCAAAGATACGATGAATAACCTAAATCATAATACATCTATGCCCATCAGAACAATAGAAAACATGACCGTATGTCTCAACAACCATTTGCTGACTTGGAAACACAACCCAAAACCAGTAAAACTACCACTACATGACACAGTATGCCTTTAAAATTTGTGCTAGAGCACATTTTGCCATGTAGAAATATCAGTAAACTAGGATAAACATACATGTGTATACCAGAGAACATAAATAAAAAAAATTTATATATGAACTACTTGTTTCACATGAGGTTTTAAGGGTGGAATACAAAATAGCTGAATTATGTAAAATTCCAACTGCAATATTTTAAACAGGTTACTAGAGAAATCCTTTGGAATATACAGCATTATTAAAAATATACCACGAAATAAATTTAGTTTTGTAACATGACAGCTCCTTCATGGTTTCTGAATTGTTATTGTCATCCCTAAGTCTCTTATTCTTTTGTTCTCTGAACACTTTGTGGCTTTGCTTGATAATTATCAAGGACAACCATGGTCATGGAGATGCATAGGGGTTATTCAGTAATTGTAATTCTTCTTGCATCACATCAATAACTTGTTCCTTGGCTTATACCCAAATAAAAGAAGGGCTAAGGATGACTCAAAAGAGAATACAATAGATTTTTCTTAGTGGTAAATAAAGTTAGGAGATGTGGTAAGAAAATTTTATGCCACACATGCTTTTAATAGTCTAAATATAAAATGTAGTCATAGAAAAATAAAAATAGGGCTATAGTAAATAAATAAATAAATAAAGTATCAAACAAGTACATAAGAATAGAGTTTGAAAATTGAGCTACAACTTATGGAGAACAAAAAAAGTGAAGAATGTAAGTAAAGAGGAAGATAAACTACAAGTACCTTAATTAACTGTGGAGTACATTAAAAAAATACGTGATATAGAAAAGGTCAGTGAATCAGTTGCTATATTCTGATCTCTAGAACATGAGATGAGTTGTAACTGGCCAGTAGGATAGTAGCACAGACCAGAATATGGCAAGAAGAAATTACTACTTAAATGAGATTGTAAGATGCCCTGGTGAAATTCTGGCATGTAAAGACCTAACTACCACCAGTGATGACTGCTCAGCTCTTCTCTTGTAACAGGTTTAGGAGAAGCTTTAGATCTATAAATAAAAGTAAGAAAAAAGAGGATTCAGTAATTAATTAATAACAAGTTTCTTTAGCTTCAACACTGCAGAAAAGGAGAAAAAGCCTATGAATATTCATTTAAATATCTAAATTTGATAAAAATATACAGAGAGGATAAAAATAGAGTTGTCAGGAATCATCAAGTAGGGATTTGTCAAGAATTGACTATGTCAAACTAATTTAATTTAGTCTTTTCATAGAAAACCTGGCAGAGTTCATAAAATAAGTAATAAAACTGATTCACTTTGACTAGCGGAACTTTAATTTAAATGATATTTTAATAGAAAAATACTGAGGAAGAAGGTGACATAACAAAAATGGTGGATGTATAATCAACAAAATAACTTTAGTTGAAGTGCATTAAGGCTATCAGACTGTCTTCCTAGTGGGGATTCACAGGGGCATATGCTGGAATTTGTTTTGTTCAGTATTTTCAGCTCTAGTTTGGATAGCACTGGAGAGAGCACTTAAAAATTTCCAAATGACATGAAACAGTAGGGAGTGCAAGCTCCCTAGAGTGTAGTTTTTGAATTCAAAATTTTCTTAATAATATGGAGGAATGGTCTGAAATCAGTAGGTGAAATCTAAAAAGGATGACAGGAAGCGAAGGGAGAGAAGAACAGGGGAGGGGAGGGGAGGTTATTTCAGCTGGGAGGGCCTTTCAGTGATCATTTAGCCCAACATCCTGAAGATTTTAGGACTGACCAAAAGTTAAATCATATTGCTATGAGCATTGTCCAAATGCCTATTTTACACTGACAGGCTTGAGGCATTGACTACCCCTCTAGAAAGCCTGTTACGGGACTTGACTATCCCCTCAGTAAAGAAATGTTTCCTTACATCTTGTCTGCACCTCCCCTGATGCAGTTTTGAACTATCCTGTCACTGGATGGTAGGGAGAAGAGGTAAGTACCTCCCTCTCCACTTCCCCTCCTCAGGAAACTGTAGAGAGCAATGAGGTTTTGTGTCAGCCTCCTTTTCTCCAAATTAGACAAACCCAGAGCCCTAAACCACTCCATGTAGGACATTTCTTTCAGCCCTTTCACCAGGTTTGTTACCCTACTCTTTTCACAGGCTGGTTATACTCCATTTGATACACTGCAGGATGCACTTTGCAATATATGTTCCTATCACTCTGTCAATAGGATGACATTTTTTACATTAAGAGACAAAAAGTCAATAACTTTTTGAGAATTATTGTAATCAAAACTTCACAAGTGTTTGGATATTTATTATAAAGTTTATTAAAAAGTAACTGCAATCAGCATGCATTGCAGGATTTTCTAAACCTAATTAAATTTTCACCTAAATTTACACAGATTCATTCAAGTGATAGCAAGCAAAAATATCAATCTACCACCAAACTCAGATTAGTGATATCAAAGACATATAAAAATGGATGTTGTATAACACCGGGTAAGAAAATCTACCTGACTGTCAGTAAGACTTCTGAGGATCTCCCTACTGATTATACCGTTTACTACTCTGTGTTAATTATTCAATGCTCTCTTTACCTTGTCAAATATTTAGAGAATATTTAAATTTCTTCAGCATTCCCTAAAATGCATCTGAAAGAATTAGTAATATTTTACTTTGCAAACTTTGCACATAGACATTTTCATAACTTACGTTGCTGAAACTCCGTGGTATATAGGAGGCTCACCTGTATGTTCTGATTTTCCTTTTCCCTTTAAACTCTGCTAATCTATAACGTCTGTAAATTGTAGGTCGCAACTACATTAACTTTAATTCAAATCAGCGGTCCCATTCATAACAAATGGACTATGCAAAAGTTTGAAAAACACTTGCACAAAGTTTGCAAGACACTATTATATTCATATGTGCATCACTAGAAAATTACTCTTTATGTTTGGTTTTTTTTTTCAAATTTTTTATAGTGGTCACTACTGATAAGAATAATAATTTTTTACATAAAATGTTCAGTATCATTGATTTTTCAATGTCTCAGTATACAGGATTTAGTAAAATACCCATTCAGAAGTGGAAATGTGGAGTTCCTTTGATAAAGTTTTGAGTCCTGAGACTTTCTGCTATGTAAGACAGTTGTATTCTTGAAATGTTTTTATTTTAATTCTCATATTTACTTTTAGAAAAATACATCAATTTGGAATGAGTAATGTTAAGACACTCTTTTAAACATACTATTTCACGAAACTCACTGCAGGCCAGAATTTCCAAAGAATATGGCTAAATCTTCAAAATGCTTTCAAGATTTACCTGTCTATTCACATGTTTAGATTTTTGTTACACACATGGTCAGAAACCCAGAGTTTCACAATAATGTGCATTTGTTTCTTGCCCGGTTTTGGGTGGGGGTGCATGTGTATAGCTAAGGGGAAAAAAATGGGGGGGGAAGAGAGGAAAAAAAAGGCAGAAAGAAAGAAAGAAACTAGGAGAATAAAAAACTCAGCTGAAACAGGGAAGAAGAAAGAAAACAGTGAGATACTCCAGTTCTCATACTGAAGTATTTTTGTCTTACATTAGACCAATATTATGCTATGGAAGTTACGCATGACAGCCACCACAGCTGGCATGAATCTCTAAACTATTCTAGGTTTCCACTGAGTCAATAAGATGAATGATAGATTCCTCTATAAAATACTTCTTTTTAATTTATCAGTGGCATTACAGCTTGAGATGTGTGCCTCCAGAGGGACCTTGAACAAAAAAATCTGTCAGCAATTATACCCTTAAATCAAAGCTCCCTACCCCTCACACGAGAATTCGGACCAATAGTAATATTGGAGTCAGGGGTCCTCCCTCTCTTCATTGGGTCCTTTCATAATCTCTAGGTGGGGTGTTTCTTTTCTTATATCTTAAAGTTTATAGCTTCTGATGATGATTATAGCTTCCTTATCTTCCAACTTGAACCAGCTCTGGGGCCTTCTTCTACTTAACTAAGTAAATGATAACATAGGTGAAAGTTCACCATCTAAAGACTTCAGCAAATGTAGCTGCCAGTGCTAAGCAGGGTATACAACCGCTAAATAAAATAAGCAGGGACCGAATTTCAGGCTCATTTCCTAGATAAGCACAACATTTAGGTTATCATTAGAATTTCCATTGTTCTTCTCTGGCTCCTATGAAACATATAGTCTTACACAGACAGTATTGAAATTCAAAGGTGAATGATGGAGAGTGAACCTAGAGAGAATGTAATTTTGTGAAATAGGTTCTAATCTGAAGACCACTATGGGTTTGAAACTCCTGCTTCCTAGTCTGAAAAGAAATTATCACTATGCATCTAAATGATTCTGCTTAAAATTTACTGAAAGGATGAACTCTGAGACCATCACCACAAGCCTAAACTAAGAAGAAGACTGGATTCTGGGTGGGTTCATCTATTGCATTTTATTGGCCACATCCTTGTTGAAGGAGTGAGAACTTTAAGACGCATCATTTCCTTCTTTCAACAGGGAGTATTTATATCTACCCCACTGCACCACTTTCCAGGGTGAACAAGCCTTGATCATCATACTTTAACAATGCCCTGCACAGCATAAGGTTTTGAACTGACCTGAAGCAGACTAGGCCAAAAATAATATTTTCATATGGAACATTTCACAGGAAAGATCAGTCTGCTTTAGACTGGGACATTTTCAGATACTGTAACCCTCATGACCACAAAAGTCCTAGAATAGATATTTAAATATTTTCATACTTAAAAATGAGAATAACTACGTTTAGGACTCTAGGTGACACTACAGCCCAGCATATCCATCAAATTTCACTTACTTTACATGGGAAAAAATCATAATTCATCCCACCTTCTTTAGAAATGTAGATTGTAGATTCCAAAACATTTAAATGAATATTAGTTGTTTCTGGTACATCTTACCTAGGTAAGATGGATACATTCTGGGAGTGTCAGGCCATCACAACAGTTATTTTATGAGATTCTCTACAGCTACAATGCAGCCACAGGTTCAATGGCATTTATCACACTCTAGGATTAGAAATACGTAGAGGTCAATTTGATAGTCTTTGAAGTCCAGAGAAGAGATGATATTTCCTGTACTTTTTTTGGTAGGTTTTAATAAGATTTAGAAATCTTTTGTCCATATCGCTATAAATACAAATTCAATTTCCTCACAGTGCTAATAATCTGGTGAAAACATCCTTCTGAAAAGGGGGCCAGAACCATATATAGGGGTAGAAAATGAAATATAGTCACAGCAATCATTGCATATCAGTACATGACAAGAATTTTAAAAAATTGCTCATAAATTACTCACTTGCCTAGATATAAATAAATCTTAAGACATTTTAAAGGTCCAGCTGAATAAAGTGCTAAACTACTTCAAGCAGGACATTGGACTTTGGCATACTTAAAGCTGAAATAAGTAAAGGAAATGCAGAAGCCAAGGATCCTTCTATTTGAAACAAAATGAAAAGGTGTAACCTTCCACATACTACTAACTTACAGTGTTGTGAAATATGATCTGTCTCTGATGTAGTCCTATACATGGAGTTAACTGCATAAAGAAGTGTCATATGAATATTGTGTAATGTTAACATTACAATGGGTATTTTATGCACAGTTTTAGGCCAGGTCTTGTCTTAATAGAATTTTAGAGTATGATTTTATTTAGTAAAATTACACTGGGAAAACACTGTAATGAAGGAATTTTTTTGTTGTTTGCTTGCTTTTGGTGTGTCCTTTTTCTCTTCATAAACTACTGAAGTCTAACAGCAATGTAAAAGTGGTAGTAAATTATAAACTAATACTACTTTACTGGACAAATCTTGGTTTGGTTGTGTGGTATAAACAGAGAGTTATACATTGCCTTCATCTATTCTGAATACTTATAGGTATATAAATAAAATATTTAAAGTTTTGTAAGGGAGGAGGAATATTTTGTATTGCCAGACAGTAGTTTTCATTCCTTTCTGAGAAATATGCAGAGGTATTCTGTACCTATGGTCCCCATCCTGAAATAGTTCCTCATGGTGTGTTTGCTGGAAGGAATACCAAGGGCACCACACAGAGCAGTTAATAGTGTTCAAGAGAAGTAACAAAAATGGTCTTCAGGGACACTTTCTTCCAAAAAAGAAAAGGAAAAATCTCAAGTTTTCATGAATCAGAATTTTTTTTTCTTCAGTTTCCTTATGCATGAAATCTTTCTGTGGAGAAAAAAAAAAAAAAGACAAATTCACTGTATTAGTAGAACTTTTTCCAGGTTTATACTCTTATTATTCATATTTTTTACTGCATAAAATGATGCTTCAGTTCTGCTAATTAGCAGAGGTTCAAGGGATGAGTTCAGGAACTCAGACACCTACTTATCCACAATTATCTCAATCCTTGGCTGGCTTCAGGAAATCTCCAACTAACTCCCCAGAACGAAATTGCTTTAGAGGTACTTCTTAATGGAATGGATGCAAGCTAGACACAGACATTTTGCCTCAGGGTCAGAGTTTTACTTCTAGACCATCTTTTATCTGACATTCTATACATAGCTTGGCAAAATATTTTAGCATTTCAAAATTCATTATAATTAATGTATTTTTTTGTTTTGTTTTGTTAGTTTTAAGAAAGTTTGACACCATCAGTGCGACATATGGAAAATTATCTTCCTCACAAAACTGTTCTTAAAGGTCAATCTGAGCCAATAATTGTTGTAATTAAGGCAGTTACCTAATAACCATGGGCAGGGGCAGTTTCCACTAGACCAGGTTGCTCAGAGTCCCATTCAACCTGGCCTTGAATGCTTACAGAGATGGGGCAACTTCTCTGGGCAACATGATCCAGATCCTCACCAACCTCGCAGTAAAAGACTTCTTGCAAATATGTAATTTAAGTCTACCCTCTTTAAGTTTAAAAGCATTACCTTCTGTCCTATCACTACAGGACCTTGTAAAAAATATGTCTCCATCTTTCTTGAGGCTCCTTTTAAGTACTGGGAAGTCACTAGAAGGTCCCCTCTAAGCCTTTGCTTCTCCAGAGTGAATATCCCTAACTCTCTCAGCCTGTCATTATAGGAGAGGTGCTCCAGTCCTCTGATCATCTTTGTGGCCCTTCTCTGGACTCACTCCAACTAATAAAGAACTGACACAGAATTCTCTGGTCTAAAGCAACACATGGGAGTAAAAATGGTAACATTTCAGAAGTCTTTCCCAGTTCTACTGTGCTTTTGCAGGATTAACTCACTTCCATTTGCCTCCATTACCACTTCATGTGTTTTCTTTCCTTGGCTTTTTCATAATTGTCTGACAAGCAGAAAGGAAAAACAATGTGTTTTCAAAGTCTCCAAATCCACATGCAAAGTGCTTCCAGTACTGAATGTGCACATTATTCAACGATCTTAATTATGAAAGAGAAGTAGTAGTCCCTAAAGAATCTGAATAATGGGAACAATTTAGGCTATATGTGCATTGAAATCCATGTGAAGTTGGATTCCAGTCTTATATGAGCCAAGAGACTAGATGCCTTGCTCAGGATTCTCAAGACAAGGTTTAGAACCTTTCATATTAGGAAATAATATATAATCTACAAGATTTTCAAGTGCAATTTACCGTTTAGGGAAAGTAAGCATTATATGAAAAACTGGGAAGGAAGAGACATGAAATAATTTGAGTTTAACTTCTACATACTGTTTGAAGGTTATGGGTGAGATAGCAGTCTAGTAGTTTTGGCTGGGATAGAGTTAATTTTGTTCACAGCAGCTTGTATGTTGCTCTACTTTGGACTGGTGACCAAAACAGTGTTGATAACACACTCATACTTTATTTATTGCTAAGCAGTGCTCAGTTTCAAGGCTGTTTCTGCCTCTCACAACACCCCACTAGCAAGGAGGCTGGCGGTGCACGAGAAGCTGGGAGAGGACACAGGTGGGACAGAGGACCCTAACTGACCAAAGAGATATTCCATACCATATGACATCATGCTCAGAAATAAAAGCTGGTGAAAGAAGAAGGAAGAAGGGGCTGTTTGGAGAAATAAGCTTTCCTGGAGATGGCTGAACACCTGCCTGCCTTCCTGGGAAGTGGTGTATGAATTCCTTGCTTTGCTTTGCTCATGTGTGCAGTTTTTCTATTACCAATTAAACTTTTTCTTGAGCTTCTTCTTTTCTCACTTTTACTTTTCTGATTCTCTCTTCCATCCCATCAGGGGGAATGAATGAGGTGCTCTGTGGTGCTTAGCTTTCTACTAAGGGTTAAACCACAAAAACTCTTTATATTAGAGCATTAGAAATTAATTTCAGTCATTCAAAATTCTCCCCATCTTGGTGAGCAGGATTTCAGAGAAATACAGGAAAAGCACAAATTTAAATATTATCCTTTGGAGGAACAAAGAAGCTGCAGCCCTTTTACAGTAAATACATTAAAAATTTAGGCAGTTTGGATCATTCTGGAGACAAGTACTTTTTGACGTTCTTTTGCTATATATATTTAGAAATCTAGATCCTGTCAAGTAACATTTGTTATAGAAACATAGAGATGCAAAAAAGGCTGCCATCCTTTGAGTAGCATTGTGGGAAGTAAAGACATGGTGTTAAGAAATGTGGAGTAAGCTAACCATGTAACTGATATGAATTTGACTTGGAGCATAATGGGAAATTGCTGACATGTTTCGAGTGGTATGGGGAGAGAGGTGGGCAGAATGACAGAGACGATAAATAATTTTGGCAGCAGCTTTTTGGGCTACAAAGATATGGGAGTATGTTTAAGTTAAAAAGAAAGACCAAGAAATATATGCAGATATTTTGGAATAAAAGCAAGAATATGTATTACAAAAATGAATATATATCCATAACTAGAAAAAAAAGATTATGTTTAGACTGCTTTTGCACACAGATCATTCCTTCTCTCACTGACCTACACTGTCTTATTGTTTCTGAGTATTCTCAGGTCAGTCTGAGTGCATCTGTTATCTCCTGTACTATATTTAACTCATAAATATCATAAAGCAGAGACGATGCCTCTGTTTCCTGCTTAGAGGGCTATTCACACTGTAAGATCCTGATACAAGATTGGGCTGGTTTAGTGTTATAGTAATAATTATACTGATATATTTGTCAAGAAAAAACAAGTCAAACAATTATAAGTCTTGCTTCAACAGAATTTCTGGTTTAGTGGATAGGAGGAAAAAGAAAAATGTAACTTACTTGCTTTGGTTGACCTTTTGTTTTTCATGGCATCTTCATAATTAGACTTAGAAAATTAGGTGGCACAGCAGTAAAATGACTGTACAGCTCAATTAAAGCACGTACTTTAAAGAGTAGTTAGTCTCTCAGAGAAAACTAGCAGAACATTTCACGTGTAGTCCAGTACATCTACCAGGTTCAATTAAATAACTCCCTGAACTATTTAGACAATACAATAAAAAGGATGAATAGAAAATCTACTTGCTGGTCAGAATTGGAAATGGTTGCAATTTCTGAGGACAAAACTAGAATTTTAACTACCTTGATTAATGGAGAAATTATTTAAAATCAATAATTATCAATAATCATTATTGATCAATAATCACTAATCAATCAATTAAATCCAGTAAAGACCTGGGCAAAGTTTTGTGTTCAATCAAGAAATATTAAAATCACAATTGGAAAGTAGGAAATAACTGATTGGAGAAAATGCTCAAAAACTATGAGTGATAAACTGAACTGAGCCAAGTGTGATCCTATTGCCCAGAAGTCAAATTTCATTATTATGCATGTTTTAAAGACTATCATATGTAAAACAGTAGGCTATTAAAATTTCAGCTGAAATATTTTAGTTTTAGTTTTTTAGGTCTACAAAGTATGATTGTAGATAAATGTATTATTACCAAATTTAGAAGTGGCAAGATGTAGGAAATGATTGAAAGTGAAGCTTAAGAGATGTATAAATAAACTCTGAACACTTTTCCTCTGACTGAGATTATTTATTTCTATGCAGGAAAGAATAGGACCAGAAACAATGTAATTATCCAGAACCTGGGAATTACACAGTTAGAAAACCTTCTAAGCACAGGAATTTTTGAGTGTTACATGAACTATCTATTGCTGCTGTTTTAAGGGGAGTGTAATGAATACCCTCAAGACACTGAAAGTATGCTTTATGTCTCAGAAATGGAAGAAACCGGACATTTGCAAACTTTTTTGTTTTGGGTTTTGTGTTTTATTTTTTGTAACTCAATGCTCATCTTTGGAATTTAAAGCAAAATAAAATTAAAAAATCTTTTGAATATTTGTATTTTTGAATTTGGAGTATGCAAATCTTGAATATGAAGACTTGTTAAATGATTAATTAATAACAAAGAGACAAATTCTTTAGAAAGCTACTATTACATCTCAATTACTTCACCCTTTTCTCATATGAAAGTCAACAGAATAGTCAAGGTTGAAAGGCCATTTGGTCCAAACCTCCCTTGAATTTCACCAAGGAAGGGGTTCCACAGTCTTTGTGGGCAACCTGTTTCAACCTGTTTCAACCTGGTTAATCTCACAGAAAAGTACCTGTTGTTACTCTGTCCCCTGTTGCTGAATGTCACTTGTCCCTTTAAGAAGTTGTATGTTGACCTCTGGAGGGGTTTCCATAACTAGGTAAGACTACATGTTGTTTGTTACTAGAATTAACCAGACAAACTGCTCCACCACCCATGGAACTGAGAAAGAGCTCTCTATCTGCTAACCCTGTTTGTGTCCAGGCTGGGTGAACCTATCCATGGGGTTCCAATCTCTTAACCGTCTTTGTGGACTACTGATGGATTTTTCCAGTATATCCATAACTTTCTTGTACTGTCTAGCTGTGACCTCACCTGTGCTGAGCAGAGGGGAAAGGTCACTTCCCTTGACTCACTGGAAATGTTCCGCCTAACACAGCTCAGGATTCTGTTGGTCTTTTTTGCCACAAGTGGGTATTATTGGTCCCTTGTCAGGTTGCTGTCAAACATGAATCCAAGGTCTTTCTCAGCAGAGCTGCTTTCCAGATGTCCACCTCCAGTCAGTTCCTAGCATGTACCAGTGCCTGAGGTAATTTCTCTCAAGGTGCAGATTTTTGCCTTTTGTCTAGCTGAACTTCAGGACCTTCTGCTCAGCTCAATTCTGTAGACTGGTGAGGTCCATCTGATGTTAGTACAGCCCTCTAGTGCATCAGCTCCTCCTCCTAGTTTTATATCTGTGAAAACTTAGCGTGCACACTGTCTCAGCATATAGGTCATAAATGCAGATGTGAAACAGCATTGGTCCTAGCACTGACCACAGAGTACAGAATTGATGACTTTCCTCCAGCTGGCCTCTGCCACTGATCCCAACCCTCTGAACCAAGGCCATTGAGTCATTTTATAAATTAACCTTGCCATGCATTTATCTAACCTGTGTTTTGCCATTTTATCAATGAAGATGCTATAGGAACAATGTCAAACACTTCACGAAGGATAAGCCTTACTACTGTAAAGAATGGTGGACTCCTCTATTTATGTTCATCCATGCTTTATTCTTCATGAATTAACCTTTCTCAATTTGAATTTTGTTGGTTACACACACAGTATGAAATTAAATCAGAGCTTGGTGTCAGTTGTCTCGTAAAAATTATAGGAACTGAATTTAGTTTTTTGTTCTGAATCAAGTATGAAGATGATCCAAAGTAAGTTAGTGACTTAATGACATCATCACCATGGTGTAATACTGTTCTACATTCAGGTCACCAAATATCAGGTGGGACAGCATAAAGAGGAAGGCCCATATATGACTCAGAGCAGAAGGCAGGGAATGTGTAATAAAATTCATTCAGTTTGTCAACGCATTTAAGTAGGATTTAAGAGTGGTCTAATGACTGAGTGATATGTTAAACTGGCACAGTCAGCGCTGTCTCTTTTTGGTTTTGGCCTTTATTAAATATGCCCCCAAACACTTAAGAATTAAGTGGAAGAAAACCAGAAGGTGAATTTGTGAATAGTAGAGGCTAGCCTCAAGTAGACTGACTATCTTTCTTTCAAGAAAGGATGAGAAGGTCATGAAGAATTGGAAGAACAAGGCTGAAGTGATAGCAATAACAATGCATCATAATGAAAGAGAATCATTTTAAGGTGGGTTTTACCAGTAAAAGCCGTATTAAATTTTAATATTACTTTCTATTTATGTCTAGAGAGTTTTCTGCTATTAAAATTAAATATACCCTGTCAGATAACTAATAGAAATAGACTCACAATAGTTCAGCTATAAAGAAGTTGCCTAGCTAAAGGAAAATGTGTATTAATACCTAGAAATTACAAAAGTTAGGCTTCCAGAATTATAGTTTCATTGTATTAGCTATTCTATAGTTCAGTAAGATATAAAATATAGGTAACAGGTAGTTTCGTTCAGAGATTTTTTGAATTGGAACTATACCTTCAGGGGTAGCTGTACTACATGAGCATCTGCTGTAGCTTCTATATAGAATAGAGTTCTTTCGAGTTTTGACATTCCAATCCGAAATAGAAGGTGCTTATTAACTGGAAGAATCATGAAGCATACCAATCAGGAAAAAGAAAAAGCAAAAGAAAAGGGAAAATCAAGAAGAAGGAACATGGGCTTACAACAGAAATTACCTTGACGTCAAATTACCACAGTCATTTGAGGAAGATGAAGTATGAAATTGTACAAGATAAATAAGAAAGAGTCAATCTATATGAAATTTATATTAAAACTTGAAATAAATAGCAATCTCAAACAATAGATGCCTTTCATTTTGTAAAATATAAAAATACATGCCTTCTGCAAAATTAGCATATATTAACTAACACAAATCTTGATATTCATTACTTTCTTATGTGTCAAAATCTTTTGTGAATATTGTTAAAATTAACAGGTAGAAGAATGAGAAGAAATTTTACAGTATGAATATTAGGATATTACTTTTTAAACATAGACTAGAGATCCATTGTGTCTTGCTGCATTTTGTGGGTGCATTTGTGTTTTGATTTATTTCCAACACTAGCAAAGGTGTTGGAAAGAAAAATTTTAAAAAGCCAAGTAAGGCAGAATCTGATGAAAATAAATTAATGTGGGAATATTGGGAAAAACAGTTAAGTGACACAAAGCATGGAAACTACTGAAACAGAACTAAAAATAATGCATGAAGTTGCTCCTGAACTGCAAATAAATATTTTAAATATAGTTGCCTTTTTTCTTTTTTTTTTTAAGGAATGGTATTCTGAAATAAAGAACAAAGCATGACCTCATTTATGAGGTTGCTTTGAAGATCAAATGGAAAACATAGCTACCTAATCATATAAAAAATGAAAAAGGAGAATTGTAGTTTTTACCTTTGGGTACCAATAAATATTCCTGCTGGCTACTTATTCTGTCTAGAATAATGCACACTGGTAGCTTACTGGAACTCAAGTAAGTAATGTACTTAATAATCTAATCCAGTGAAGTGAATGTCATTCTTTGTGAAATGCTAATTAGACCCTCACAGATATTTATTACTTTGCAAAATTACAAAAATTACATTAAACTATACTAGTAAATGTTAACAAATTGAACACAGCTGCTGGTATATAAAGGTATGATAAATAGGTCATAAATATTATACAACATTTTTTAGTGTTTGGTTATATTTAAAAATTGTCATATGGTGAAGCTTACCTAAAAGCATGCTCAAACAAATGAGATCTCTAGTCCATCTGTCCAGCTCTAACTCATTAAATGGTTCTGGCTTTTGCTAACAAATAAAACAAGGTAAATTTTTAAAGGAGGAGGGTTTCCAAAAGCTCTAGACTTCATCTGCTGGACGCTAATGATTTAGGTATGTCTGGGAAAAAAAAAGAGATAGAGGCTCTTAATTTATTTCCTTCCAACACACCGAGGGCAGGAAAGTAAAAACGAGATGATGAACTTTTGACTATTAACTACTAATTGGCTTTAGATATCAAGAGAGTAAGAGATATTGGCTTGGAGTTACAGGAACAAGGCTATTGTGCATTTATGCTGAATATCTATGTGAGAAAGTGGTGAAAAATAAAAACAATAGCCTCTTGTTGAGAGAATCCTCCATGAGTGTCCAGCACCATGCTGAAGGCTGAGTCCAAGGAGGAGCTCAGCCATGTAAAGGCCAGAGAGCAGACCACACTTTGACCAGCTGTAGTCAGCATCCTATTCCCTGGAGACCACAGCAGCAGCTGTACCTGGAGCAGAGGCCTTGGCTGATTGTGAGCATGTTCTGTGCAGAATGTGTGTGTGTATGCATGTACCTGGGTTTTTTGGAATAGAAATTGCTATCCACCCACTATGACCCTCCAACTCTGAGAGAAAAATACGAGATTTTATGTCACTAGATGGTGTGCTTCCATTCTTGAGACTATTTTGCTGTTAATTTTATCTGTAACAGACAGCAATATAACGCTATGAGAAGAAATTTTAAGTGAAACTTGTAAAACAATTGTAAAACTAGTTAATTAAAGTTAGTTTGAAAAAGTTTTCAGAAGCTATAAAGTCCAAAACATGGAACATACATGGAACAAGGAAATGGATTTCACTTATGGATTACACAATTTTCCCTAGAGAAAACAAACAAAAATCAACCAACTAAATGCAACAAAATCTAAAGATCTACATTTAAAGTAACATATCTGTATCAACCTAAAAATAGTTTTACTCAAATAAAATGCAATTCATTAAACATTTTCTTGACTACAACTTTCAGTTAGAGATAACTGTTTTCTTTCATTCTAGCCTGGAAAATCAGTTAAAATTCTTGGTTTTGTTTTTTTTTTTTTTAAATCTTTAATAACAAGTTTTCATTTATTTAAATTCAGAGTGAAGTGAAATTTTGTGTAAACTATTTGATATAACAACTAAGACGGTCATCTTTACTGAGGGAACAAAATAAATGCTACAACTTTCATAACAAAAACCAGAAGAATGTCCACAAAACAAATGTGAAATGTAAGCCTTCTCATAGTGCTAAATATTTATATAGTTTACTGCTTAAATAAATAGAGCAATATTCTCAGTCACAATCTAGTATGCATTAAGGTGCTTAAATTTGAATTTAAAGGCAGTTATCACTTAAAGAAAGAATGAATAATGTATGTCTTTATATGGCTTTTAACCCCAAGGAATAGTTGTCTGAACTTGGAGAAGTGCTGGAGCAGAAGATGGATACACTAATTGTATAAATCAGTATTTTTGCCTAGTAGAGCTGGCAGCAGAGAAGAGAGTATGGAAAAGATAACATATTGATGCAGAAGAAAGGATAATCAACATTTTGAAAAATTAGGTGATAAACTGCAAAAAAAAAAAAGAAAAATAAGTAAATCCACTTATGAGCAGTATCAATCACAAAATAATTTCATGTAGCTTCCCAATCTCATATACAATGCATAGTATAAAGCTAAAGAAAAAGATCTATTTAAGAAGATGTGACTGAAAAAGCAGTCATTATTATGCATTAATAACTGGACAAAGTTTAATACCACTGTTTTGGGGTCAGTTTTGTATGTCTTCATTCTTTAAACAATTTTCCCTGAAAAGAGGAAAATGTAACATAATATGCTTTTCTAAAAATAAAAAGTAGCTGCTCATTCAAAAATACACTCTAGTCTAATTTTTAATAAATATGTTTTAAAGAAATATGACCAACTATATAGATGGATATTTGGAAAACATTCCACATTTATGATTGTGATTTATGCCCTTATCACAAAAAAAAGAAAATTTCAAATAAAATAAAACTTTTAAAAATAATACAAGCTTTATAAATAAATAAAATTTAAATTTACTTGTGAATAAATAATAGAAAATTTAGTTCATCTAGTTTATTTTTCAAGGCATTTCTACAGCTGAGGTGGAATTGTTGAAAACAGCCAAGGGAAGAGAATGTGATTAATATAAATTAAATTCTTCTTTAGGCAAAACCAGCAAAACCAGTCTCACATTCTGACGCAGAGTTTCTAAAAGCAAGACTACAAAATTAGTTAATTTTTAAAAAGTAGTTCCTCCAAAGAAAGCATTCTCAATAACCCTCCAAATGTTAACTTTAACTGCTTTATTAATCTTCTTAGTTAATTCTTGTTATCAGCAATTTACCTCCAGTAAAAAATGAAACTGTACTTTGAAAAGACGACTGTCTGCCCCAGCACTGTCAATGTTATGGATGCTGATGGCCAGGCCTGACCTGACACCAGCAATCTCCAATTAGTCCTGGACAAGACCAAGACACCTTCCTGGCCTCCCTGTCTTTGTTCTTTTAGGGTTTTAGAACTGGCCTTCTGGTATTTTCTTTTGTGGATCCTTGAGGTACTAGTGATCCTTCCCACCAGTCCCACCACCAGCTATACCTGTGACTCTCTGATTTTGAAAAAGACTCTCACTATTCTTTCATCAGCCCATGTCCCCATAATGTATCTGCACAGTACCGGAGCTGGGGCTGCTACAGTTCAGAGAGTAACCAATTTTTTTTTTTTTTTTCCTTCTTTTTATTTTATTTTTTTATTAGATGGTCAAGTTTGGGCTCCTCTATGAGCTCTTTGCAGTAAAATGGAGAGAAAGGTATTCAGGAAATGTTTCACCTCACAAGTTGTATCTAACTTAGAGTGAGAAAACTGTTGCCTGGTAGCCCTTATTTCACTAGCATTGACTACCCAAATATAGTTGACCACATTTCATCAGATGATTTGAGTGTTTGAGAAAACAGAGTGAAATGGTTGGAGACCATCAAATAACCACTCTCAGAATATGCATCACACCCATAAACACGATAGAGATCCTCATAAAAATGAGCTGAGATGTGCTAGCATGTCAGCTGAAGCCCCCAATATTCCAATAAGTGGGGAATATCCTTTACACAGGGATAAGAGTGAAAAAGTTGTATAGAGGAATAGTGCTCATGGAATCATGGGAAGGGTGCACCACCATTTCCAGTTAATCCTGTCAGCTGTGTATTGATAACCAAACCATTAGCAAGGATTGATCAAGTGTCCTTGCTCCGTATTTAAGAATCTGGAATAGACAAACTCACAGTATTTTTCAAGAAGCACTGACCCAACAGTGCAGCGCTATGCCATGTAACTGTATTCCATAATGCTGAGTAGGACATGCATTCTTGTGAGACTGTTTCTTGAGCAAAGTGCATTCAAACATATTTAAGTGATATCTGACTGGATTCCCTCAACATTCTTTAGCCATTCACGAAAATTATACACACAGGTGATGAAATAAGAAAAATACTTTGTTTTATTTCATTGGAAAGAGGCAATAGTGAAGGTAAAATGCAGCATCTGTTTCATGGCACACAAAAATATAATCTATAGTCAGTTCAGTGAAAAAAATAGACACTATTTTTTGTTACTAATGATTTTTATTATTTATTACATAAAATATTAATTTGAAAATTTTCTGTTAGGTCAACTAGCCAAGTAGGTCACAGCACTCCTGTTAAAAACCTCAGAAACATTTGTTGTTATTTTTAAATAATTCTGTCTTGTTTATAAGAAAAAAATGCTTAAAAATTAGGAAACTGACTTATTTTAATTTCTGTAAGTAAAACAAGCACTTGTACAGTTAGGTAAAATATATTTATCTCTTATTTTTATGGATTTCTCAATCTCTTTCTCATTATTTGACCTTTTCTTTCCTGGGTTTTATTATTTTCTGATAATAGTTCTAGAGAAGTCTGTGCCAAGCCTTATACTTAAATGTCTGAATACCTTTAGAACTTCTGAATCAACAATTTCTGCTATTTTATCCATTAGCTCAATGCATATAATTTTTACATCTCTACTGTGCTAGTATTGTATCTTGAATTTCTAATCATGCTGCTGGGAAATATTGTTTCTCTGATAATTTATTAATATTAGGTTTATTTCAAAAGACACATCACAGAATCAAGGGTGCATTATATATCTGTACACAGACACAAAAAGCATGCCAGTTCTCTAGCTGTTTTCCTCTCTATATCATTTAATTTCAATCTTCCTTTGAGATAATGAGATATACTCACAACAAAATTCTTAGGAATATAGCTGTAAGCCTACCAGTGCTGTTGTTATAAATTGTATTTTTAAAAAATTTTGTATGTTAACCTTTAAGGCTTAATTCCAACTTGAAAAAAAAAGGAGAGAAATGGGGGCTTTGTTCTTTACGTATGAGGCTTTGGGAGGTTTTAGGGGTTCTTTAAACCTGATATATTCTGTAAAAGTGCTAAGCATTCCCTAGGAATGTGTAATATGTGACCTCAGTAAAGACTTTCACATTGATGGCTATAATATTTATTAGCAATATTGAATTTCTTTTCCAAAGTTTGAATGGAATGTCCATTTCCTTCATTATAAGAGCAGTGTCATATAAATTAGACAGATTTCAGAAGTGGCCAAATCATTTCATAGGAGAGGACAAACCAGTCCAAGGAGAGGACCCAACCATCTCAAAAGTGTGAAGGCAAATAAAACCGACTTCAAAAGTGGGCCCAAAGGAAGAGCACTAAGATCACAGACAGTCTCACTTCAAAGATTATCTGTCAGGTCTGGAAACAGTCAAGTGTCCCCAAAGAGAGTCCAAGATCTGTGGATAACTTGTGTGGAGAACTCAGCCTGTTTAGGAAAAGAAAAGTTCATGCAGCATGGGAAGTTCCGGGAGAGAAAGATGGTCAGTTTTGCATAAAATATGTCATTTTTATGTAACAGAGACAGAAAAGGGCGTAGGACATAACCCTTCTGAACAGACAATAGACATTAATTTCTACCTTTCTACCTATAACAGAAAATAGATGATGATGTTTTCTGTTCTTACAGTTCAATTTTAGTTTCCCAGGCTGTTTTATACCATTTTAGATCATACCCTGCTGTTCCAGTTTCCTGGTTTTGCACCAATTAATAGTCTCTTGTGATGTGGAATGGTTACAGATAGATTTGCGTGAGAGCTGGTAAAGGCTTTCTTGTATTCTATCCATGTCCCATTTGCGATCC
This sequence comes from Origma solitaria, assembly GCA_013397895.1. NCBI lineage: Eukaryota > Metazoa > Chordata > Aves > Passeriformes > Acanthizidae > Origma > Origma solitaria. The sequence goes on from VZRL01003199.1 coordinate 248,958, forward strand.
ATAGCTGTCCTTTCTTCTGGTCTAGGAAGAGACACTCAACCCTTTCCCATGTAATATTTTCTTTTGTTTTGTTAAGGTTATTTAGTTCACTTGTTAATGTCTCTGAAAGATTAAGCTAAGTCATCATAAATCCAAAGCCTTCCGAGGCAGAACTGGGAAGGTTAATACATATTCTTTCATTCAAGTGATTCCAAATATGCATAAATCCTTCTACCAAATCCCATGCTAAATGTCGTTAATTCCCTAATTCTCAATTAGTTGAGACAACATCATACCTCCATAAGGCAAAAGTAAAACTTTCCCCCACCCACTATGGATCAAGATTGTGACCATTATTTCTATCAATGGACATCTGAATTGAAACAATTAAGTCTTTTCACTGGATCCACAAGTGGTGGTATCTTTCCTCTCTGCCATCTATTCTTATCTTTTCTTTCTCTTTCTTTCTTTTCTTTACATATTTTCTTAAGAGATATTTTCATACTTTTGTATTGTCATACTAACATAGATAATGACCAAAATGACTACAGACCTCCTTTCCATTGCAAATAAATTGTTCTAAAATACACATTAATGTAAAATACATTGGTAATTCAACGTGATTTCACTCTAATATATTATTATATTATATGATTGATATGATATGATATGATATGATATGATATGATATGATATGATATGATATGATATGATATGATATGATATGATATTATTAACAAGTACCTCATTTACCCCACTTCAAGGGCAGGTCATAGCAGTAAATTGGATGCCTCATCTTGGAAGTGTTTAAGGCCAGGTTGAATGGAGCTCTGAGCAACCTTGTCTAGTGGAAGGTGTCCCTCTCCATGGCAAGGGGGCTGGAACTAGATGGTCCCTTCCAATCTAAATAATTCTCTGATTCCATGTAGCTGGTTTCAGGCTGTAGATCAAAGAGGCCAGATGTACTTCTCAAAGATGCTTTTGTATCCAAGGTCTAGACCCCAAGCTCACAACTCCCAGTCTGCTAGGCAATTTCTCTACCACTATTTTTCCGCAGACGTTTTCTTTTCCTTCACAATTTTCATTGCTGATCTGGCTGTTCATATCAAAAATGTAGGTAGCATACTCAGTAAAAATACCAAACTTCTATGAAACATTGTTAAATTATATTATTACACTTTTCTTACAGTCAGGGATACAATATCAATTAGGAAATGTCCATCACAGCAAGGACCAAAGAGACTGAATTCACAAGCCTTAATCTTGTACATCAGAGAAAGTTCCATGTGTTCCATGTCTTGAGAAAATTTCTCCATGACAATTAATTTATTTCCTTTTATGACTTTAAATCTAGGAGTCTATATATGAGTCAATAAACATGTGGTGTCATTTCAGAACAGAAGCCTATTAGCTAATATTTTTCTGTAAACAACATAAGGAATGGTATCAATGTCATGAAGAATAGCAGTAACTTTGAGAATACTCCTTGAAACATTCCTGCAGATTTGTATCAAAAGCACATATGCCAAAGCTGGTTTGTGTATCCCTTAAATTCTCAAATGCCTGCTTCCTTGATGAAACTAAATATTTGAGAGTATGTTATTCACCCATTACTTCCACTAAATGTTATATCTCAGACTTAAATACTGAAATCCCTGGGCAAGATTTTCAAAGGCACAAATAGTGTTTATTACACTCCACTGTTTTGCTTTGACAACTCAATAATTTCAGATGGCAAACCTTCCTGCTATTGAAGTAAATTAATTTCCTATCTTTAAAATCCTATTTGTTAACCAGTAAGTGGTGATTTTCTCTTCTGCATAATTTCTGTAGTAATGGCACCTACCTTAAAGCATTTTCTACTTATGATAACCCATATCTTTATGATTTTTACTATTTTGTTAGATTTATTTCTGGGAGGCTGTGTTTTATTATAAAGTGCATCCATGGACAACATGCTGTCAAAGCAATGTAACAAGCATTTGTAATTAATTTTTCTTTCTTCAGTTTGCTCATGTTATTTCTTGGTTTTCCTATATGAATTCTAGTCAGACCCTCAATATGAAAAGTATTTACTGTAATCTGTATTTGTAGACCTTTAAGGATTGTTGGAAAAAATAAAATAAAACAGCTTTAATAAAGCTTTAAAAACTCACACACAATTACATGAACATTTATTTCACAACGAAATTTATATGATCAGTCACACAATACGCACATAACAGGCTGAAAGCTAAATGCCAGTAATTTCAACCTCAAGTGCTAAGTTAATATTTAAAAATACTTCATCATGATAGATAATTTTCTTCTATGAAATAAACACAAACACACAAAACTCCCAAACTAAGATACTTGTGAAAATAAACAATGAAATGAAGATATTTACTTCAGTTTGGCCTTTATATGTATTCGATATAAGTAATTTTTGGGACTTGAGTTTTGAAACTTAACACACAAAATGTATCTGCCTTTATGAGACAGTCGAATGGAAAATTCCACGGTTTTGGGATCTGTAAACTTTTTTCTAGCTGTATTCTCTATGGTATTACAAACTTATTGAGTTGATGGAAATGCAATGTGTATGTGCTTTGAGAGAATGAAAACATTACCATTTCAACATTATACTACAAGATAAATATTACCACTCTATCATATATAAATTGCTGACATTTTACTGGTAAAAAAAAGAGATGGATATTCGTACTAGTTACACCCATTCATATTATGGGCAGTGCAGTTCTAGTCAAACTAAAGGGAAAGAAGCTAATGAAAAGGCAGTGGAAACAAGGGCAGATAACCTGGGAAGAGCATAGAGAAGAGGTTTGGTTGGGATGAAGTTTGAAGGGAGCCTACAGGAAAGATGGAGAGTGCATGTAGTGACTGGACAAGGGCTAATGATTTTAAACTGAAAGAGGATAGACTTAAAATGGGGCTCTGAGCAACCTAGTCTAATGGAAAGTGTCCTGCTCATGGCAGAGTGCTTGGAACTGGATGATCTTTGAAGTTCCTTCCAACCCAAGACATTCTTGTTGTAGTTGTTTGTTTTGGGTTTTTTTTTTTCCTTTTTGTTTTGAAAAGAACAATAGTAATATTTACATATACTGATATTTTTTTTACTGAAGATTCATGTACACTCTGGTGTTCAGCAGGAGTAATTGGATTTCAGGATCAAAAAACATTCAACAATTTTATTTACGCACAGTAGTTTGTACCTTCTCTAACGGCTGCTGACTGCCACTCCTGACAAGCTAATTCTCTCAGAGAGTCCTGACTCACTCTCATTTCTGCCTGGAATGAGCAAGAATTTACTGATGAAGGAACAAATACAGATGAAATAATCATTAAACTAATAATTCAAATTTGTTTTCCTTGGGAACACAGTTAAATATACAAAACCCACTCTTTAACGTGATTGCAGTCAACACTTGATAAAATGCTGTTTTGAATAAACATAATTGTATAAAGCCTGTTAGGGTTTAATTTTATGAGGGAAAACATATCCTCACATAATAGTGTCTTGCAACTAGCTCCTCTATGATATACTTTTTTAGCTTTTATGACATAAAGATGAGACTTTAGTAAGCCAAAAAACAGCCTTAAGCACAAGCATACGTTGAGACATTTCTAAGCTAATGAAATCTGTAGATAGTAAGTAATTTATTTAGGATCCTGAATGGCTAGCAGAACCCGACTTTGGATTTCATCTATTAATGATAATTATAACTAAAAAAAAAATCTTCTAATTAACTGAATATTAACACACACACACTTTAGATGGTGAGGGTGGGGGGGTGTTTATGTATTTGTTATTATGACTTAGCTTCACACAAAATTAAATCGTGTTTTGGGGGTGGGAGAATCAATATACAAATGTTACAATTTTAAAAAAGTTTGATGAAAAGTGGCAGAGACAAATACTTCTTCTATTAGCCATAGTCATGGAATTATTTCAGGCAGAAGAAATGGTGCTGGAACAGATGTTCTCATTCAGAAAAAGAGTTCTTGAAGCTCAGAGAAATAAAAAGGCTTAAAATTAGCCTATTCAGTTATTCTATACACTGAAAAATAACCATTTAGCAAACTCTTCCCTTCCCACCCTTCATCCCTGCCTCCCATTCCAAATACCTACAACAGAAGTTTCAATTTTAATGAATAAATCATAGCTTTCAGTAAGGCCTGAATCACAGTATCAGCCTACTTAAATTTAACACTACTGCTGTTGAAAACCAAGAAACCTTTACCAAAGTCAGAGACAAGATGACTGCTGAAGAGAAGCATAATGCATTATGCACTGTAGCAGAAGGTGAACTTCTAAAGATAAGCTGAAAAAGCAGAAGCAGTTGTGGTTTGAAAAAAGAGTGGCAGTATTATTCTCGCTGTCAGTGTGTGTCTTCTATATCACCTCCACTGAATACGTTCACAGAAAATGTTTGCTCTTCCAGATGTAGAAATAAATATTAGATAGGAAGTGTCTTGATGATTAAAATAAAAATCAAAGATTTAAAAAGCTTGTAATAAAAGTGTGTTGAGTAGTCATACACATTCAAGGTTAGGCTGAGTCATAACAAGAAAATGTCAGCTCTTATCTCATTAAGGATTCCTACTATAAAGACAAACATCTTATTTTTTGGGTATATCCTGCTAGCAGAGATAAACCTGGTGAAGCTTAGAATACAATTTTGATGAATCAGTAAGTTGCACAGTTCCTTTTACATCCTTTTTGAAGGCCGGTACTACAGAGTGCCCAAAAGGGATGTGTTAGATATGCCGCTAGAGAAGCAAATACCAATCAGAAATCCACATCCATAGGAAAGGTCACAAATCATGATATCTTTTCACAACCACTAGTATTAATTATTTGAATTAGTAAGGATTATAACTGAAAAATATCATACATTTCTACTTGAAAGTTCCACAGACTGCTGCTTGTTGGTTTTGCCCTCTCAGAGAATGATTTCCTGGTTGGATGTAGCTGTCAAACAATTTTGATAAAATTTTCACACTTGTTTTCTAAGCTTTTTTTCTGGTAAACACCATGGCTATGTAATAGTATCCAGATTAAGAATGTCCCTTTCCCTAAGGCTTGTAATTGATTATAGTGACTGAAACTTAAGCAGTTTATTTGAAGGTGTCTGTTCAATCATGATGGTTTCATTCTGTCTATCCTTGGCAGAGAAGATTAATTTATGGCATCAAAATGGCTTCAGAGGATTTTAAAATTCAATATTGTTTTGCTGCCATGGAAATGGGCATAAAATGGAGAATAAAGTGCAGGATTTGGAGGGCACAAAACTAGGAATATTAAACAACATACATCTTATTTAATTTTATCTTTATCTGAAACTGTTATAGACAGTATCTGGTAAAACATATAAGGTTTTAGATGAACATCAATGTAGTCTGTAACAGTGAGATCTAACAAACAAACAGCTCAATAAAACAAATTATAAATGAAAATATTTTAAACTAAAAATTGAGCCTTTGAGAGTTAAACCTGTCTGAAAAATGCAAATTCATAAATGTATTGGTTTTATGCAGAAAGCTGTGAGGCCTTGACTCAGCCCTCTGCACTGCTTTGGCTTAAGGGCGAAAGGACTCAGAGACAAGAACCCACCTCGCGGTCATGGTGACTACCCAGTGTACTACCCACTGTGCCCTGCTTCTCCATGGTAATGTCCTGTACCCAACTGGCCAACCGACTCCTGTCCCACCCCCTGCCTTCCCCATGAAAGAGCCCCTGCCTCGGCCTTTGGGCAGTGTGGAATTGGTGTCCGTGGCGTTTCGCTTAACAAGAGCTGCTGACAGTAAAGGTTATCTTGTGGAATTGCCATACGGCGCCTGCCCCTCCTCTCTCAGTCCCCTAGTCGGCCCTCGGGTGATTCTGCAAGATCTGACTTCACAAGGAGCTGAAATCGCTTGCTGAAATCACCCTGTTGCTTTGGGGAGTTGCTGAAGCCTCTGGAGAAGCTGTTCTTGAGGGGACACTTTCTCCAAGGAGGCTGCAGCACACCGGGACACCCCGGAACCCTGCCTTGAAAGCAACAGTTTTACATCTATAGTACCATAGGATCTTTAAAAGTATTTTTTCTGATTAACATGTATCTTTTGTTCATTACATGCTCCTTTCATTTGCTTACATTGCACAGTGTATTTTAACAGAGAATTACTGCCATTTCACATCAATCTAAATGCCAAAAATACAACAAACAAGTTAAATAAATAAGGAAAGTTTTTGTACGTTTCTTAGGGTCTATATAATAGAAGTGTCCATATCAAATAGCGTGTTCATAGCTGTGTTTAAAATAAAGGAAAATTGTACAAACATATGTATGGAATAATGCATGTATTACATTATTGAAAAATAATAAAAGAAAAAAACACACAGAATTACTATTAGGAAAGTCTACAATGGCATAGCATTTGCAGAGAGAGAAGACTTAACAAAGGTAAGCAAATTTAATGGGATGACGTTATGCATTAGTCAAACATTGCTGTCGATAGTTCCCATGATGGAAGCAAAGAAAGCCAATCACCTTTGAGAACAAGGGCATTGTACTCTCGTCCTGGGTGACCTTGAATAGACTTTAATAACTTTTATTAGGATAAAGATGAACATGATTTTTTAGGATACTTCTGCATATCAGAATAAAAGTGTGATCAAGACTTAGCATAATTTTCCTGACTTCTAAGCCTTTCAATATCGGCAATAAAGACATTAATATTTATGAATATACCGTGAGAAAGCAAATTCTTCAGGACTATGGATTTTTCTTCAGATTTTTATTTTATGACAGTGGTGATAACCACTTATTCTGACAAGACTGTGACTATGTGGTATCCCAAAATATGTGGACAGTAGCAGATTCATACTTTATTTCTTCACTGATTCAATTGTTTCTGGAGCAGTCACCATCCATCACAACTTTTTTCAACTAGATTCTACAGATTCCTTTCTCTCTGACAGAACAATAGTCAGTCAATAAACTTCCCATCATCCAGACATCACCTGTTTTATGCAATATATACAACACATCTATACACCTTGCATATATTTAAGGTTATATTAATGCTCCTCATATATTTTATGGTAGGTGTACACTTTATGTATTGCTTCATCATGGCACTTTCATTGACAAAGAAACAAATTATTTGGATTTTGTGTGTTTCCTAACTTATTTCCATATGGATATTTTATATGGTAACATAGATACAGTTTATTATGTAAACCATATATATAGTTTATATATGCTCTCTCTCTCTCTCTCTCTCACATATATATATATATATACACAGTTTATGTACTCACATGAGAATTAAGAAGCAAAAGTATGCAGTAGCCTGTACTTTCCTATTTCTTTTCTTTATGAATATTAATTACAATTGAGAAGTCCAAGCATAAAGTAAAGATCGACATAGCAGACCTTAAAAATTAACTAAACATTCAAGTTCAGTAAACTTTTTAGAAATCTGCTGATGAGACAAATGATCAGGTAAATAACATAAAAATGTATAAATTGTTAACTAGAGGGCTGGAATCCATCTCATTGCACTTGTCTTCCTTCTTCCCCAACTTGCTCCTCAAAACTGTAATGCCACTAAGTGGCTTGAGTAAATTGAGAATGCTTAGAAATATATTGTGAAATTATTATATTTAATTACTTAATATTTTTCATTAAAAAAATTAACTCCAAACATCTGAATATGGCTTGGTTAGAGAGGATGGGATGATTTTTTTTTGTAAACACAGATGTGCTTCAAGCTAGCCGACACTAAGTGTTAGTGGGTTTACATGGCAAGGTTTTGGCAGAGGGAGAACTACAGGCCACAGGCATGGCACCTGTGAGTAGAGGCCAGAAGCTGTTCTCATGTTCGAAAGAGGCAGTTCCAGTCAGGTCCAAGACGGACCACACTAAAATGATACAATCAGCTGTTTTTGTTGCACCTCTATTATAACATATTTAAGAAAAGGTAAAAACTGCCCTGAAACAGCAGATGGGAGAGAGGAGTGAGAAAACTTGAGAGAAATAACCCTGCAGGCACCAAGGTCATTGAAGAAGGTGGGGGAGAAGGTGCTCCAGGTACCAGAGCCGTGATTCCCCAGCAGCCCATGCAGAAGACCATATTTACGCAGACTGCTCCCCTGCAGTGGAGGTCCACAGTGGAGCAGAGTAATTGGTAGGGAAGTTGAGCCCAGGCATAAGAAAAGAGTCAGGGGAAGGTGTTTTAAGGTTTGTTCTTCTTTGTCATTATTCTGTTCTGATTTGGTTAGCAATAAACTAAAATAATTTCCCAAAGCTGAGTTTGGTTTTGTCTGTGATGCCAGTTGGTGAGTGATCTCCCTGTCCTTGTGCTGTCTCATGAGCTTTTCATTGTAATTTCTCCTCCCTGTCCAGTTAAGGAATAGGAGTGAGAGAGCAGCTTGTTGGGCACCTGAAGGCAGCCAAGGTCAACCACCATTATGTATTTCCCTCTGACGGTAGCATGAAATGGATGTGGAGTTGTGTGCTCTCAAGAAAAATTCTAATTAACAAAATTAAATAGAGTAATGCCATAAAGAAGAATGCCATTTTTGTACTGCTATGTTCTTTAGTCTGTGTTTTAAATGGGAAATAATTGTAAGTGAATTCCAAGTTCATTCTTCCAGTGTTCAAGAGAAGTGTTATATGCTACTATTGAATCATGGAGGTTTTATGGGATTTTACTCAAGAATCATTTTATTGTAACTACAATAAAAATTTAATACCACAATAAAAATTTAATACCCCCTCTGGCTATGTACATTTTATTTGCATTTGAAAATAAAATAATTCTTCCATCTTACCAGAACTTTGGAAGAAAGATCAGTTTTCTTTTAATCAATGTATTTTTGTTTAATCTTTATTACTTTAATTAGGGTCATTAATTCTAAATATTTATAGCAAAATTCAATTATATCGACTTGCTATTCAACATGTATGCAGTTAATGCCTGTAAAGAGAATGGAGTCAGATCTTTCAGAAATATTTTGTTTCTTGTCTTCTGTTGTTGGTTTTAAGAATTAAATGCTAGAATGGGAAGTATTTCATCTGAAACATTGGAATAATAAATGGAAATTCTCTGTTCAGGTTATTTGTATCAAAGGATTTAAAGCCACAGTTAGTAGGCTAATCTAAAAGGCTCCACGCTAGCAAACTGAACAAGTATTCTATTCAGGCACAGGAAGATACTTTTCCATAGTGTTTGGCTCTAACTAGCCCTTTTCTAGACAGGGCTTGGGAACAGTTAAAGAGGTAGCACCAATACTCACTCTATCAAATAGACAGCATGAATAAGGCCGTCCTGCTCTTGAGGGAGTAAGTTCGATCACAGAGCTATATAAACTGTGGCCTACTTCCTTTCCTCAGGGACAGAGAAAGAGACTGATAGGGGTTTATTTATATCCTAGTTTTATTCAAGATGATGCAATTTCCAACACATGCCTTGCTACTGACTCTGTGTAATGCTTAGCAATTAATTTGAAACTAGATTCCTGGGAGAATCAGCCAGTCAAAGGAGTCTAGAGACCTGTCCAGCTGATAGACATGACTCGTTCAAATTGAGGCAACATGAAAAATCTTCTAGACTCCATTGAATATACTGATTATGTTTTCTTAGACTATGACAATTCCTCCCTGTATAAAATGTTTACATGCTCCTATTCACCCATATTTATGAAACTGCATCAGCAGCTGAATCCCACCCAAAGCTCTGAAGTGTAAAAGTATCTTTCAGAATGTATTTCAGACTGTAGTATTGAGATCAGCATTTAAGATTATTCATCCCATAACAGTTTACTCAAACTAATTTTCGCTTCCTAATCTCCACAGATGTCATGATGGGAGTCTGTTATAGACCATCCAATCACTATGAAGAGAAAAACAAAATATACTATAATTAGAATTCCTCAAATGTTGTGGAGTTATTCAGGAAGATTCTGGAGTTAAGTGTCTGGAAAACTATTGTTGTGCTCAGTTATGTACAAAATTATTCACTTACTAACATATGTCATTTTCTAGAGCATTCTGACCTGGAAAAGTAAACAAATGCATACGGAAGGAAGAAGTCTGTAGGTAATCAATAAAGTCTATATGAACAGGAAGCTGACTGATAGAAAGGCATTTTGAACTCTAAAGAAATTTGTAGCTAATGAATGACACCTTGTAAAATGTTCAGAAATTGGTGCGATTCTGGAGGAAGTTAAAGAAATCCAAGATTGAAATTGCTTCATTGATGTCAAATCATCTTACCTATGAGAAAAGAGTCAGTTTTGAGGCCTGCAACATGTACCTGAAATATGCTGCTTCCTGGTGGTGCAGAGAATAAGCAGGAGAGTGCCACATGAAACTGACTGCACCCTTTATTGGGAATAAAGGGTGGCTAAAAGGGTTTGCATTGCATGTTTATACAATTAAGCTTTTTCAGTCACATAGCTCTGTATGTCTGAACCCTATGGATTCTCAAAAATTCTGCATATCATCTTTCTCTTTTTTTATATATAGACCAAAAATAAAAACCTTACTTAATGAATAACATAAGTTACATATTATAAGAATTACAAAGCCAGTAAAAACCTGATATCCAAAAAATTACAATGTCTTAAAAAATAAATACATGGGAGTCAATACCTTAATAGGAATCACTGTCTCTGACAATATAATTTATGGATAAATTTTGATTTCACAGGGATGCCAGCTCGTACTGTGGGTTTTTTGCATTTTGTCTTTTTTTGGGGGTGGGGGGTTTGTTTTGGTTTTGGGTTTTTTTGGGTTCTTTTGTGTTTGTTTTTTTTGGTTGGTTGGTTGGTTTTTTGTGGTTTTTTGGTTTGTTTTTTGTTGGGTTTTTTTGGGAGGGGGTTTGGAAACTAATTTGTGGCATGAGAGAAGAGAGAATGATCCGATAAACAATATCAAGAAACTTTCCTGTCTCTCAGATATCAGTTGGACATAGCAGAAACATAGTAATGTTACTTTGAGGTCCATAATTGTTAATATATTTGCAAAGGTAAGAAATAAGATTTATCTCTCTAAAGATTAAATGTTTACACTGGAAGGAAAAAACACTATAACAGTAATAAAATATTGCTTGAGGAAAAAGAAAAATAAAAAAGGGAACAGAAGAACTTCTTGAAGACTTCTCAATTATTTCTTAATTTCTTGGCATGAAATATGAGGAGTCCTTCCAAAAAAAATCCAAGAACTTTGTGAAAGACATATAGTTAATTAAATTAAAGAAATTGCTAAACTGCTTTTTTTAACACTCTGCCTTCATACTTCAAAGTTATGACAAGAAGTCTCAGCTTTACATTATATTGCAATGGCTTATTAAAAAGAGGTCTAAGACATTGATATTCTGCTACATAAAGCATTTTTATAAGTTGTTTTATCTAAACCAGAAGGCACAACTCTTTTAAAATACTTAAATTAAATTTGAAATATGAAGTATAAAATAAAATGCAACTTCTGCACTTCAGTATATGCTTCTGTTTCTTCATCCAAACTTTTTAACCAATTACTTTTTTGAATATTGATGGGCCTCTATCTTCTCTGCTCTGCCATGAAACCCTATAATAGTCAAAGAAGAAAGTCTTTAACTGTGTCTTTATTCAAGACATTTTGTTGTCTTGAGATGAGGTATCAAAGAAATTATCTCCCTTTAAAAAAGTCAAAACAGCAAGATATCATAGCTATGTAAGCGAACTCTTTTACATTCGATATGAACTGCCTCTGGTTGTCAAGTGCTAGCTCCTTCCATCTTAACATTTGCCGTCCTATCAATATTTGATCTTTCTTTCAATATATTTGTATTATTATAGGCTGGCTAGTTCTCAAGACACTGTGTGCATCTTTTTATCTGCAGAGTTATTTTATGCAAATCAATGCATATAAATAATCATTCACTTCTCTATTTTATTATAAATGCTGACAGTGTTATTTCAGCAAACTGGCTTGTTAGCTCCAAAAAACATAGATTTTTACTTGTTAAAGGTGAGGAACCATAGGCTTTAGGTACTCAGGTCAAAGCCTGCCTTCACTAAGAAAGGTCCAATAGGATTGAAGGCTGTAGTGTAAAGTTTGTGCGCTGCCAATGGCACACACCACCGACTTCAAGTAAAATCAGGTTGTTCATGTTTCCTTAGCATTTAAACCCTGGCCTATCTTCTGAGAACTAACTGAAGTTTACATTAACACCAGCAATGGTGGAAACCTTGGTCTACTGGAAACATGTTTGAAATATCCTGCATAAATATTGTGGTCTATGAGTAAACCATGACAACACAGGCTCACTGACTTTAACCAGATGAAGTGAGATTCATGCTGGGAAAAGAATATTACAAAAATCTCAGGAGCAGCATTTTGACATGTTTTTTGTTCTCTAGTAAATTTTGGTTTTTCATCTACCTGATTGTTACTTCTATGAAGATAAAATACCAATAATATGGTAAGACAAATCATAGATTTGTTTAACTATTTACCAATCATTATCTGAAAATTAAACATTATATACCAATAGCAAAAGTCATATTCCAACTTATTAGCATGTGAAAAAAATAAACCTGTTTGCATCTCAATAAAGTAAAACTCTATGATTTCAAGAACTGGAAGAGACCCTAACAGGAAAGATGACGTGTTCAATAATCATTTTTCAGGAGTGATTTTGTAGTCTGAAAATTTGAACTATATGAATAAGAGGAGGTCAGAGCCAAACATTTTATTTTAGGGACAGTACTGTGAAGACAATCCATATAATATCTGTAAAAGAACTATAAATGAACACCTGGAACAATTCTGAGCTATTCCCATATCCTTTAAAATGTCTTGCACTCACCTCTAAACTGAAGTGGAAGGAAGAAACCAGAGCTGTAGCCTCCAGTTAGAAAACTCTTTAAAAGATTTAGATGTTTGAACCAATGCTCAACTATTAAATTATGGGAAAACAGGGTAGAAGATCTCACCAGTAAAAATAATAAATGTTGACATTACTACAGAAAGTGGTTTAAATTATCATGCTTCACCTTTCCCAGAGTTCTCAGTTACAGCTGTAACATCATTTAAGTAGGTGTCAGGTGTCAGTGGAGAAACAGCAAATTAAACCTGCTTAGTCTGATTCATAACAGTCAAGGAAGGTTACTTTAAGCAATGTCAATGAAGGTTCCAATTCATCTACCACTGCACTGAAGCACATTTTCAGTACTCATACAATCAGTTACAGCTGACATACAGCTGCTTTTTATAGGCTGTTTCCTACCTTGTCTCTTTCACAGCAAGTACATTCTTATGCATCAAATAGTGTGGTACATTTTGCATATTAATAATAATAGCATGAAAAAATTCTAAACTGTGAATCAAAATTTGAAAGGGATATCCTGCCTTTATTAGATTTTCTCTTCATCATCTACAAGGTGTGATATTTCAGTGAGATACTTAATTCAGAAATAACATGTTCAAGCATGGAGTAGTAAATTGAAGGAAATGAAATAATTTCTATTGTTTGATGTCAAGAATTCAATGGGTGTTCCTAAATGTGAGTTAAGAAAAAAATGCGCAAAAATCCAAGCTCTTAGTCACCATTTCCATTTTAATCAATGGAAATAATCTTTTTACTACTAGATTTCTCTATTTGCTTTATCCAATGCTTATTTTAGACAAAGGTCCTCGTGCCCTTAAAAATGAAATGTTCTATCCTTTCCTGGGTCAAGATCTATTTAAAATGTCAGTACATAAAGGAATATACGTGAAGAAACTGGAATTCTTACTCTGGTGCCCTTTGAAAGGCTCATATCATATTGGGAGAATAACAGTTGGGAGATGAAGTCATGCTAATGTATCAGCTTAAAATGTATCTAAGTACAGACCAGTGTACCCTCAATAATAATAAAATTATGAAACAGTCATGAAAGGGGTCACTGTTAAGGGAAGCTGACTTTTGCAAACGTAAAGGCTCAAGGGATTTCCTCTCTTCCACTTCCTTGTTGGTGTTCCTGGTTGCAGGTCCATCCAGTAGCAAGGTAGAACACATATGCCAGAGATCTACATACTCACAGTATGTAGCTCTTGTACAGATTATGTATGAGAAATGCCTACAGTCTCTTCCTTCCAACTGAGTAGAATACAAGCTCATGAGTGGACTTAAACATATTCTCCTTTGATTTGCAGTCATTCCCAAATTTTTGGATCACTCAAAATCTGTACCAGACCATTACAGAACCATTACATTAGCCTAGACCTTATTTATCCAGTCTCTAGTTTCAACCTCAAATCTTTCCAGACTATGTCTTCTTCCTGCTTTACCACCGATATAGGTTGAGGTTAACTAGCAAATCAAACACACAGAATGCAGAGCAGTATCTCACCCCAAGTAGGAATACAACTTACTAATTGAACAGGACAGACTGCATTGGTCAGGAACAATGCTTGGCCCTACAAGCATATTCATCTGCAACATATTTACATATGTATGGCCCCTTTTAACCTCTCTCCATTTTAGCACACTCAAATCCCCTCCCTAATCCACCTTGATCCCTCCTTTCGACTTCTTTCCTGAGCATCCATGTTTTGTACATTTGCACAGTTAAATTTCTCATATTGAATTTCATGTAATCACACAAGTGTGATAGGACTTCCTTATTAAGCGTATTGTCTCCTATGAGATCTGTGATCATTCTTTCCCCTCTCTTTCTTACCAGATGCAAAATTCTGGTTCAATACCTACAAGGCTACAGCTGAGAGGTTGCCTCAATGGCACTCCAGTCAGTAAAATGAGAGATCTGATATTTGAGTATATATGTATATGAAAAAAAAAAATCTCACTGGGCTTCACTTTTTAGGGATTCATTTGACAACCTCAGTCAGCTGATTCATTATCTCCTTACTTGTGAGTACAGGTGAATTGATTTTCCAAGTTCACAGACAATTTATCCACTTAAGCTGTTTTAGAAGATTGGAGTCCCTCTTTAATGTTAGCTTTTCATTCACATCTATTGGAATTTCACACACACAGAATTCTCACAGTGATACCCAAACATTAAAAAAAGTAGTTTTCTCTGTAGCATCTCAAAACCATGGAGCTACTCCTTTGGAGGACATAATCAGGATTTTCTTTAATAACACTGCTTTATAAAGAACTTGAATGGTGAGACTCACTTTGAAAATGTAGGTGCCTGTATCTAGGTATCTAAATGTGCACATCTACAAATATAATTAGAATTAAATGTGTTCTGTCCATTCAGTATATGGAACCTGTGAAGTCCTTGACCTCCCCTTAGACACCTGCAGTTTGTCCAATAAAAAGCCCTCTAGACTTTGTTGACTGTTCACTTGGGATTAGCCCCACTTGTCAAAATGGAGGCATTCAAGAACTCTCTAAGGCATCGCTCCTGGCTTCCAGGTATGGAGACAGAAAAGAAAGAATCTCTGCTATGTCCTAAGGCTTGTCAATTATCCCTGTATCGCAAGCTAGGGTATCCTGTGTCAGTTCAGAGACCACTGGGTGCCTAACTGTGGCAACCCCACTGACTCTCTCAGAGACTAAATTAAGCAGCCTGAATCACATACCGTAGTGTGGAATTATTGCTCATCATTTATTAAGAATGAAGTACAAGATAATATCATTTAGAGTTTCATTTGCGTTGCCAAAGCACTGACGTCGCAGAAATCATTGCTAAGATTTGAGATTAATTATTTAATATAGGCTGGCAGTGAAGCCCAGAAACTACATTTTTAAAAAGTAATACAATCTAAAAGAGAAACAAGTAATCAAAAAGAGGAATGTGAAATTAGCTGTCTATTGATATAAACAATTGAAAATTGGCATACATTTCCCAAATGTGCTCATTTTGTGTGTATATACCCATAACCCATACTTATTTGTGTGTATGAGAGAAAAAAATCAATTTTCTGATTTTTGGAAAAGAATACTTTTATTTTAAAAGGTTAAGATTTTATTTATATATTTATTTGTTGATTATAGTTTTTTATTTTAAAAATATCTGCTTATACACAAAGATGGATGATGGTGAAACAGTAAAGGGGAGACTAAAATAAAGTAATTTTACTTTCAAGAATTTACCTAAAATTAATTGAACTTTTTATACACTCTAGTGCAAAATTTGAAATCGATGACCAAACATTGTATTGTTTTAACTGACAGTGGTTTCTGACTGTCTTCCTAGGTACTATTTTCTACTGTGTTTGAAGACAGCACTGCATGATCTGCTTACGAGTCAGTATTCTAGGAATAAAAGCAATCATTTAAAGAGAAAAACCTATCATACATGCACCAAAAAAAAAAAACCCAACCAAATATTGGGGTAATAATAATACAAATTATGTTCTGGAGTTTGAAAATGTATTCAACAATTACTTACCTCTATTGTTTTCCTCTTTGCTGTTCTACACATCTTTTGCATCAGGATCATAATGACTGCTTTTAACTTCATCTGTCCTTCACAGATTGCAGTGTAGCTATCTATATCTGGGCTTGTAATTTAGATGGCACTTAGAGTCAATGGCAAAAAAATGGCTCTTGTCAGGAATGATTCACCAAACTTATTTTAGTTGTTTATGCAAATATGAAATCAAAGTCATTCCAGCAGTTCCCGTTTCTGCCCTTCAACCACATAGGGAGTTCATACAGTGAACTGAAACGTTGACATCTATTTTTTTAGGCTTCTGAAATCAGACAGAATGAACTACTTTATCAGGAAGAATTTGGCTCTGTGCTGCTGTAAGGTAGGAATATACTACTCCTCTATGCTGGGGAACGCGTCTTCAGGTTTCTCTTGGGGAATGGCTATGAACGAACATGTTGCACTCCGTTTCACAAGAGAGATCTGCATCCAAGGCTTTAACACAGGGCATGAAAGAGCAAAGAGCCCGGATTGGAAAAAGAAATGATAATAAAAAAAGAAGAATAGTGTTGGATTGTAAACTCAAAGAAGGGAATCTGTGCTAAGCTGATAAGATTTAAAAGATCCATTCTGCTTATGAAATTATTTGCACATGACTATAATGTGGTTGTTGAGACTTATATTATTCAGAGATGGTTGTAAGTGAAAATGAGGTGATAGATCTTTTAAAAATATTAAGAACATTATTGTTCTTGCATAAATTGGATATATATCAAACTTTTTTCCCCTCTTCTACAACACCTGTTTATCTCCTTATTTCATTTAATTTAAATAACAGTTCTTCTGTATCTACATAAAGGCCCTTTTTCCATGCAGGTTTTCTTCAGTTAATGACTGCTTTGAGATGCTTTCTACCTTTTTGTAAATACAGCTACATACACACATGCACAGAAGTGTACATGCACACAAAAAAACCCAACCCATATGTACTCTCTGTTATTAAAATATAGTGACTCCCGTATGGTTCTGACCAAGTATTTTGCAAACTACTTTCTATATTTTTCTCTCTACTTGGAGTGACTACTACTGCAAATGCATATATTTTCATTTCTCTACTTATTTCATTGACCATATATATGAAAAGAGTATTAAGTTTCCATTATTTTTCATGCCTGTTAGATTTACAGTAATTATGTCTAACATTGACAATCTAGAATTGTTATGTTCCTTCCTTGACACTACTCTTGTCTCTCAAATACAAAACAAGGAAATTCCAGTGAAACTCATCACCTAAAGGGGCTCATATTGTATTTTCAAATTTTGTATTTGCTAGATGTTTTAATCTCTACTGTTTGAAATTATTTACTTTTCTTCCACATGATATGAATTTACTTCTGGAAAATTATAATTCAATCAATAAACATACCTGCTCAATTAGCTTCAATGTTCACATTTACTTAATTATTCAAATGCATTTTATACGTATTTTCTATAAAATGGAATTTGATAATGTGACATCAAGTCTTCAGACCATATTAGTAATAAAGTCATACCTTTAAATAATCAGAGTATTTTAAAAATATAGCAACATTGACAGAAACCAAAACTGTTTTTACAAAAAATATTTTTTAAATTAAAAAACCACACCTAAAATGATTAAGAGGAAGAAATTACCCTCAAGAAATTTTTTGTCTTCAGGGTACAATGTACTGAAGGTGTACGTGCTTTGCCTTCTTTGTATTATTTGGGTAAATATAAAGAAAATTTGCCTAAAGACTTAAACCAAATGCTGAAAAGGCTTCCTAGAGAAGTGGTCAATGCCCCAAGCCTGTCGGTGTTTAAGAGGCATTTGCACAATGCCCTCAAAACCATGCTTTACCTTTCGGTCAGCCCTGAGGTGGTCAGGCAGTTGGATGGTCATGGCCTGCCCCTCCCTGCTGAAATTGTCTATTTTATCTTATTCTAAACAGATATTTTGTGTTGCATGAATCAGAATATAGAAACATTTTATCACTACTTACACCAGCAATGTTCTCTTATGTGCTTTAATTAGAAAAATTTTGCTTGCCTTCAAAGAACAACACAAAATACCCAAAAGAGCAAACTGAGCAATCTTACACATTGTTTTTACTGAAGAACTTGAAAGAAAACTGAGATCCAAATAGATTCAAATTTTCAAACCAGGCCTGTCTTTATTTTCGATCAGACATCTCATTAACTTTGACAATGTAACACAGTGCTGCATACTGAAAAACCTGTTATATTTGACTACCACAGATGTCTCTGTAGGTGTCTGTGAAGAGCACCCATCATATTATCTTTGAGTATTGAACTACATTTAACCAGCAACACTTTTTGAATTAAAAATAAAAATAAAAATTAATACCACGTTGGAAGATTATAAACTGTTATTTTAACATTAAGAATCGTTCTTCACACCATCTACCTGAGGAAATCAGTCTCAACTATTTTTCTGCTAATGGGTTTATCTGGGCTGTAAAACCATAGTGAGAAGGGGCCTGAACTCAATTCACCCTAACTCACTTATAAATATTTAAATTCAGAGGAACTCCTGGCTGTAACATATCCTCTGTTGCTGCAGAAATTGAAAGTAAGATACTCTCAGGTGACCAAAACTCACATAAATGAAAACTTAGAGCTTAAGGCAGTGCTTTGAATATGCCACATAATAAATACAAGCT
The DNA here is from genome assembly GCA_013397895.1 of Origma solitaria. Lineage (NCBI taxonomy): Eukaryota > Metazoa > Chordata > Aves > Passeriformes > Acanthizidae > Origma > Origma solitaria. Next base: position 268,002 of record VZRL01003199.1, read on the forward strand.
ATGAACAAAACAGAATTCTTATTTTTTCAGTAACTAATAAATATGTATACATATTCAAATTATACCAGACCTGAAGAAAATCACCCCCTCCTAATCATTCAGAAGTGGTCATGATGCAGAACAAAGTTCGCCAACTTTTTTTTTTTTATCCTGCTGGGAACCCTCATCAGTATAGTCTCTCTCTGGGCTGCAGTTTCCTTCAGGACAGACGCATCTTCTACAGGATGGGTTGTAGGGTGGACATCTGCTCCACCATGGCTGTCCCTGGGATACAGGGGGACTAAGAGCTTCAACATGGTCTTCTCCAAGGGGTGGAGGTGAGCTTCTGCTCTGATGCCTAGAGTACACCTGCTTTCCCTCCTTTTTCTCTCACTTTGATGTCTGCAGGGCTGTTTCTCTCACACCTTTCTTAGCCCTTTCTCTCACATACACTGTTCAGCATTTTATTTTACCCTTTTTTAAAATGTGGTCTGACAAATGTACCATCAGCACCGCTGATGGGCTCAGCTTTTGACAGCAGCCAGTTTATTTTGGATCCTGCGTAAATTGGTTCTGTCAGACATGAGGGCAGCTCCTGTTGTCTTCTCACTGAAGCCACTTCTGGTGCCCCTGCCACTAAAAAACCTTACCACGAAAGGCTAATACAATATTATTTAGTGTTATATTTACATTCAACATTTTTGGCCAAAAAACAAAATACACCTGCACTTTAAAATATCCCATTACATGATTCCAAACAATTTCTATGCAGAATTTTAACTTCTTAATTTCTTATTATCTATTTTAACGTCTTAATTTCTTATCATCTCTGTAGGAGGGTTGTAGGTTTTGACGATGTAGTATGTTGACCCTGGGTGGATGCCAGGCATCCACCAAAGTTGCTCTATCACTCCCCTCTACAAGTGTACAGGGGAGAGAAAATATAATGAAAGGTTCATGAGTTGAGATAAGAACAGGGAGTAATCACTCATTGATTAGTGTCATGGACAACAGACTTTGTTTGGGGATAATGAATGTATTACTTAACAAAATCAGAGCAGGATGAGAAATTAAATAAACCTTGAAAACACCTTCCAACCACCCCTCCCTCCTTTTCAGGCTCTGTCTTCTCCCCCACAGCAGCTCAGGGAGACAGGGAATAGGGGGGTATGGTCAGTTCATCACATGTTACTCCTGTTGCTGTTCAGGGAGATGAGTCCTTCCCCTGCTCCACTGCAGGGTCCCTCCCATGGGTGACAGTCCTTCACAAACTACTCCAACATGAGTCCATTCCACAGGAGACAGTTACCCATGAACTGCTCCAATGGGTGTCATTCTTCCACAGGGTGCAGTCCTTCAAAGAAAGGCTGCTCCAGCAAGTGCCTCTCAGGGTCACAAGTCCTACCAGGAAACCTTCTCCAGTGTGAGCTCCTCTCTCCACAGGTCTACAGGCCCCTGCCAGGATGCTGGCCTGGCACAGGCCTCCCACGGGGTCACAGCCTCCTCTCAGGCATCCACCTGCTCCAGGGTGGGTCTCTTCCGTAGGCTGCAGGTGAATCTCTATATCCTCATGGACCTCCATGGGCTGCAGGGACACAGCTGCCTCACCATGGTCTGCACCATGGCTGCAGGGGAATCTCAGCTCCAGCGCCTGGAGCACCTCCTGCCCTTCCTTCTGCACTGACCTTGGTGTCTGCAGAGTTGTTCCTCTCACGTGTTCTCACTCCACTTTTCTCTGGCTGCAAATAAAACTGCAAAATACCTATTTTTCCTTCTTGACTATGTTATCGCACAGGTGTTGCCACCATTTCTGACTGGTCCATCCTTGGCCAGCAGTGGGTCTGTCCTGGAGCTGTCTGGCATTGGCTCTGCTGGACATGGAGGAAGCTTCTGGCAGCTTCTTACAGAAGCCACCCATGTGGCACCCCCACTATCAAAACCTGGCCACATAAACCCAACACAAATGATAATATTTCAAACCTAATCTTCTTACAGTCTTTCCCAGCGGCCTTATATAATTGGGCTACTGAAAGTGTGACAGATTAGGTTCCTGCAGAAGTAGATAAAATGGCTTCCTGAACATATGGATGACTGTGGAATACCATCCCTTCAATATCCATGAGAAACTGGTACTATTATAAAATTACTTTCCTTGCTCCAGGTTAGATTGACATCTAATGCATATGATGTGTGTAAGCCAAATATTTCTGTATAACAAAAAGAAAAAAAAAGGAAATCTGTTGCCGTTATTTACCTCACGGTCCTACAACAGAGCGAAATCATCCAGAAAGTGTCACCAATGTAAAACATTGGATGCTAGAGATAAAAAGTAGGATGTATATATAGATAAACAAGTTGTTTTTACATGCATAGAGCTAATAAGAAAAGTGACTAAGGTAGAAAGGATGTAATTACACATTACATTTCTTTTCTACAAGTAATAAGACTGAATCATCTGAATGGTTAAGTAATCTATAATTTTATAACTTACTGGATTCCTTAGCAGCAAGCTAAAGTTCTTGGGTGAGGTGGTCTGGGTATATTATGTGGTATAAAATCTTGGATTACTTTAATTTTGGTTGCTCAACTGTTAAAAACCCACTTGAATTCTGAAGTTATCTTGACAATTGCAGTGTAAAAGCTGAGAATATTGGCTTCAATTTTAAAAAATCCTCATATTTAAGGGAATACATTAATGTTGGAGCATTTAAAATACATTTTTCTCTATATTAATAGTGGAAAAGAAAAATAAATGCTCTAAAGCTATTATTTCCAGCATTGTTGAAACTGTGGACAGACAGAGCAGCAAAAAGAAATTAAGCTGCTTGAACAATTTCAGTGGATGCCTCATTGGCTGTTTTGCTCGGAAAAGAGCTATTTTTACAAACAAAATACTGGTGTAAGAGTCTAATATGAAAACTATCTTTCACGGTCAGAATCCTAATTTTACAGAGCCATTGCAGTTTTGAAACAAAAGTGTAAACTCATTCAGACAACAGAGCTTAAAAAAACTCTCTCTGTGATATTTCTTTTTCCATGTTTTAATCTCAGAAGCCTAATGAAGTGAGCATTTTTTGTGTTGGTTCTTATAAATCACCATTTAACACATATTACTCTTCTGTTTCAAAGGCATTTACATACAGCTATTGTGAGCTCCTGTCCCAGAGCTCAGCTTAATTCTTCATAATTGCAAAACCCATGACTTTATAACAGCTTTTGAAGTATATGCAAAACTTTTTAAATACATTTTTTGCAAAATTTTCCATTTTAAGCTAGAGCTAGCTCCACTGCCTTGTTAGCACAGTTGTACCATTCATTTCAATTAAATTTTAGCAATTTTAAGGCATTTATCATTTGCAGTTTCACTACACATATATCTGAATATTAAAAAAAGATGTCCTGTGAGAACTTCTGTTGATTCTTTAATGTGTCTGAAAAAATAGAATGAGAAAAAGAAAAGTGGAAAATTAATTTATCAGAATGCAAATAGTGATTATAATATAATGCCAAATAACAGAGGTTCATTTAAACCTCTAGAGAAGGCTCTGATAGTGTATGAAATGTAAAGTATAGACAACACTATGAAAGGAGAAAATAATTCTTTGATTAGAAAGCCACCTGGAGATTTTCAGGGTGCTGTGTTGGGACTGACTTGAGGTATATTCTAGTTTGTGATCTTAGTAAAAGAAGTAGGAAGATACAAAGGCAATTTTCTAAGGGAGTTAAGACACAATCTTGACACAAAGAAATAATCGAATACACAAAGAACTGGATAGCCTAAAGTAACAAAAAAAAGATGCTTGAAACCTAAGGGATCTAAGACAACCTTGCACTTGCAGAGATGAGTGAAAATAATACAAATTAAGGATTCTTGAACTATGAATAATTGCAAAAAAACCCCATTTTAAATTATCATTATGTGAACAGAAACCATCAGAACACAAAGCTGAAAATAAAAAAAGACATTTAGAAAATGATGAATTAGAGACCTACTCTCAAACATCTATAAAATACTGCATCTGGAAAAACGCTTCATCTGGAATATTTAATCCCAAGGTTAAAAGACGTTAACTTCAAACCAAAGAATAAGAAAAGACTCCTCTGGCTGATCAAGGAAATATAAAACTTGCCACATGACAGAAGATTAAGCACATTTTTTTAAACTCATCGCAATAAATATGGAGTGAACTGGGTTTCGGTATTCTGTATGTGTGTGCGTGTGTTTCACTTCTTTGTTTGATTGTTTGGTTTTGGTTGTTTTTTTTTTTTTCTTATTGAAGTTGAATATTAAGAGAAATTCCATAAGATTTTTTTCATTAAGAACTCTGATCTTAAGACAATCTTGGGTTGATCATGATGGTTGTTGCAACTCTGACACACTTTCTTGTGAATACAGTTTGTGGGTTTAACAGGTTAGATAGCTCTTTTCATATATTTTTTCCTCATTAGTACAACAGACCTCTAGATGACCCATTTTCCCCCTTTTCTTTTTACATGCAGTTTATATGCAAGCATCTAATTAAGGCTGCTCTAGACTGCCCTATTTCCTTTGGAGTGTTTATAGTCTAGTAATAGTCAAGGTTGTTCTCAAATATGTCATTCTGCCTACTTAATTGTTTGAGACAGTCTTTCCTCATTATCTTCTCGGCCTTAAGATCCAAAAGCAGTGACTGGAAAGTGTTCAAAAAACTGTTCGTTCCATTTATTCTGCAAAGAGAGCGCAACCATAAGTTATAGCTGAAAGGCAAAATCTTGTTCAGTGAAAAGACAAATTAGGGTGAAAACAAGTATCAGCAGTGAAGGAAACTCCAGTTAAACTTATAAAAGTTTATATAAATCCCCGAGGGTGTTTTAGTTCCCAAGGAAATGTAGGAATCTTATGTTCACTAGTTTGCTCTTTGTTATTTCTGTATATCCCTAGATCACTAGTTATTTCGTAAGTGCTCCTGAAAGCAGTTAAATGTTTTGCTGTTTTAATTACAGATCAAGTTGTTTAATGAGTTTACATGTCTCACATTTTAAAAATTTACATTAAAAACTGCTCTCTGTTTGGACTCAGGCCTCAATTAGATGAAGATGATAGATGCTCTTGTGAGAAAAAAAAAATGGTGGGGTTTGATTTTTGAGTTTCTTTGGTTTTGCTTGCTGTGTTTTTTTTAATCTTATTTATTTTTACTTGCAAGTTGTTTGGATTAAAGTATCCAGGGTTTAGAAATAAACTTTTTTTGAACAATTTGTTTTATCATTGTTAATTATGCTTGTTAATATCAATGTACTCAGTGATTATTTCATTTTAGCAGGTCACTTGGAAACACCAGAAAAATTACCATGACTCTTTCCTAAAATTTGTTAGGATCCCTAAGCAAAAATTTTTCTGTACAAAGCATTGTATAAGCTAATTACAAGGAAAAAAAAAAAGGTAGATGCTGCACTTTTTTATAGAGGCTACTTTTTTTTGTGGAGGAATCTCTTACAACCTTCCTAAACTGAATATTGCTGACTACATGGTGTCCGAGCTTCAAGAGAATGAATGGCAATCATTGTGGCATTCAAGTGCTCCCTCAAGCGGCGCACTTCACTCTTCAGGCCCTCTTTTCTCCACTGCCTCCTGTCTCTTGTTCCTCTGTGATTACATTTGAGTACTATGAGAAGTGAGGTTTCCTTTAGGTTTTTGAATGAACATGTCTATTGGCATCTATACTGAATTAAACCAAGTCCCATTTGACTGTGATATCAGCCTTATATCCACTAGGGTGTATCCCTTAGAGCAATTAAGCCTAGATGTTACTGACTCAAAAGTACGCACAACATCAAATCATTCCCATCATATTCAACTGAAAATGCTTATGGATAACTAGTTCTGTCCAAAACAAAACCTGGGCTACTTGAAATAACATTTCTTTCTGGTAAGATAAAATAGATAAATCTAAATTTGGCCACAGATGGCCAAAACACCAAGCCTTCCGGAGTTCAAGAAACATTCGGCCCATGCTCATATGGTATGATTCTTAGGGTTCTGTGGTGGGCCAGAAGTTAGACTTTCATGATTCTAGTTGGTCCCTTCCAACTCAGTGTATTTTATCATTCTATGGTAAAGGGACTTTGCTCTTCCAGAATAATTTCAGGATGCTTCACACTTTTGAATAATATTAGATACCCTTGTGTCATACCCATGTCATATAACATACTCTTGACCTCATCCAATGAAATTATGTGTATTACAAAATACCTGTAGCTCTGTTTCAGAGGGACAACATCAGCTTTTGAATAGCTTAGCTCTGAACAATGGGATCGTGAGACATATGTTTGCCAGTGAACAAGCAAGCAGCATTGGAGATTCAGCCTGGATGATCAAGTGCTAGCTGGTTTGGACTCCTTTCTCTCGTATATAGCTCTATTTCTATGTCAAACAACCTCACAGAGCAATGCATATCATGTCCAAATCTTTGCAGAGGCCAAGTACTTTCTGCATCTAAATATCTCCTAAAGCTTCTGGACTGACATCACTGATTCGTGTGTGCATAAAACTGTCCAGGGGAGATACTGATATAGTAGCTTCACCACCACAAATTAGGTTACATCCTACGTCTTATGAAAAAAAAAAAAAAAAAAAAAAAAAAAAAAAAAAGGAAAAGGAAAAAAAAAAAAAAAAAAGAAAAAAGGAAGAGGTAGATAAGAATGAAAGAAAATACTGTAATGCAGAATAACTCTTATGGATGGCTCTTTTCTTCCACATAGCCCCAAAGAAACATCTAGACTTTTATTGATACTTCAGATTTGTGGTAGAGCTTTGCAACTTGTCAGTGGATGATGAAGGAAAATGTAAATTTCCATAAACAAGTGGCTGTGGGAGTAATCAATCTTGCCTAATTTTGTCTTTTGTCTATTCTAGTTCTTCTACATTCTATCTATAATCAAAAAGAAACACGTAGTTGCACGGAATACTCAGTTCAATCTAAAAAACTGTTTGAGACAGAAAGGATGAATTAACTGGAAGAGGCAATATATTTTCATTAAATGTGGAGAGAGTTTTGATGACTGTCTTAGACTAGATGACTGATTTCTGATATAAAATATCTGAAACTATGTAAAATGAATCCCATTAAATGTTAGTTCTCATCTCTCTGCCTCAGTAATTAAGGGAGAGATATTTACTTTGATTCTACCCAAGAGAGCCAAACATTTATATCTTTTGAGTATATATGTACTTACACAACTAGTTTGCATTAGGAGTATAATTTTTTGCATGCTTAAGGACAAGAGGATCACTTTTACCTAATCTGCCTTGCTTTTTAAATTAAAGTTGGTGAGCAAAATCTTCCTATGGTCTTCAGCAAAAGAAAAACATGAAACAGTTTATAGCACCAGCTATGCACAGACTGAGAATGTGGCTTTCCATTTTATCATTTAAACTTTTTCACATTTTACTGTTCAGAATTTTTTTTCATAGTCAGTTTATTTACTTAGTCACTGCCCTTCATTCAGACATTTTGGTTCTTGTCACCTGGGGGATAACATGTAAATAAGGATTCAAAGGAAATATTGCATGTGTAAACACCACTATTTCTGAATTTTTGTATAAATGTGTAGCAACCATCACTTTCAAAATGGAAAAATAGACTGTGACCAAAGACATCAGAATGAATAACTGTGAAAATCACACACACATATAAGATGTCATTCAATGCTGTAAATTTCTTTAGAATTGTCAAAGGAAAATGCAATAATTTTTAAAACTTCTTGCAAAGAAGACTAATGCAACATATTTAAAAGTTCCTTGCATACTAGTTATAATGAAATTTAAATTCAACTTACAAATATAGTACATTCGTCAAATATTCATTGGTTACATATAAGGAAAATATAGACTCTCATTATATTTTTAATGGAGTGTATTTTGACACAGGCATGAACTCTCTACTCTTCTGTATTTTGTGTGGTAATATAGTGCCATGCAGTTAAAACAAAAATGTTTCCAAAATAACCTTTCATTTTCCCCGACATCCATGGCAGTATATTACACCTGCGCTTTTTTGTATAATTTGTTGCATAAGTTTTTATCTCAGTAGAACTGAAAAGAACTACATATTATCATTTCAAATGATTTTTTTCTGTGTTGCACCACGAAAACATGTATATTACATGCAGGGAGGGATAGAAAGAGGTCGAATACTTCAGACTTTTCAGAGTAGGTGCTGACATTTCGTACAGCCGCCACCATCTTCTTCAGTACGCTAATGTAGCCAGTATTAAAAAAAAACAACAAACCAGCCAACCAACTAACCAAAGAAACAAACAAAACCCCTAAACAAACAAACAAAAACTAAACAATAACCACTCCCAGAAAAAAAACCAAAAAAACAAAATAACACCTAAAATACACTATCATGTTTTTCTTTATACTATAAAATGTTATATCAAAAATTCATTGAGGCTAAACTTGAGAAATTTTTTGTTTCCCTTTTTATAAAAAATGTATGAGACTGACATGTGTGAGTGTGATTAATCTTGCAAAAGCCGCAATATCCCAAACTACAATCCACAAAAACCTTCTTTACACACCTATAGCTACAGATTTAGAGTTCAAAATTATTTATCTGCTGTGAATGCCCATAAAACATTATTAGCTTACCTTATGAAGGCAATTGTTTCTGAGGGATGAGCATAGCCATTGAAATAGTTAATTTATGATTAATTTATACTGAAATCTGCCCATTTTTTACCTTAATGGGTTATGATAAGTAAAGGACATATTTTGCCTGTATCTCTTTCCGTGAATTTTCTCATGCTTCTTGTAGTTACCATCAGAAATTTCAAAAGATGATTAGTATTCAGACTTAATATAATTTCTGTCTGCTAAGAAATGGTTTTATAAAAAATAACTTTAATAGCACAGTCAGATAGAAGAGACTGATCTTGGAGACATGTATTTCTGTAAAGTCTAAATTATAATTAGAGCTATCAATTGCCACAACTTTTGCAGTGTCTACCTTAATAACAATTATCTATTAGTATTAGCATTGGCGTTGATGCTTAATAATCATGTTTCAGAGTTAAACACTATGTTTAGAAGCAGCCCTGACTCTTCAGGATAGGATTTACTGATTCATTATCCTTGATGATCTCAATCAAAGCAATAGCACCAACAAAGAGTGATAGAAAAAGGAATCTGGAAGCCAAAACAAATCACCGAGGATTTTCTATAAATCAATATCCACTTATGCTCCATATGACAAATGAATGATGACAGAGATTGCATTAACTGTTCTTTTTATTATGCAGACAGCTATTTTTTCTAATTAACATTACCTTCCTAATTTTCTTATATTTCTCAAACAAGTACGTGTAAAAGTAAACTGTGGTTCTAAACTAAAAAGCAATGTCATATCAACACTACTACAATATGTCAATGCTCAAAGAAAATGCCATGAGATACCAGTTTTAGGCATCAGTCTTTTATCTTTTGACTCAACACACATCAGGAAGTTTCAAAATAACTGATATTAGAGGTTTTCCATTCATTATACTGTATGCCCATTATGCTATTTATAAAGTCAAAGAAGTATGGTGCAGAAAAAAGAAGGGAGAGAGAAATGAATATTTGTAAACTGCACCAAAGCTGGGACTATTTGTAGAGTGAGGTTTTTGCATTTGACAAAGACCAGCCTGAACCATGTTGATGCACATGTACAAGCATGTCTTCAAGCAACACATTGCTAAAACATTTCCAATAGTTGCTATACTTAGAATAATTTTAGTTTAATTAAACCAGTTACTTAAATCTTGTTCTTCCCTCTATATTTTTGAGAAGTTTGCTTAGCACACAATAGTGCTGTCATGTAGCACTATTTCAATGCATCAACTGCGCTTAAAATCCCTGTGTGACTCAATAATGAAGTATTATATAACCTCTGTGCTTGCCCTTTGTAGAGAGGCAAAATTTACCTCATACATTTAAGGAATTATTAAGTGCTGATGACACAATGGGAATTAATATCACATCAGGACTTTTGGTGAAGACATTGATATCAGATGAAGAAGGAATTTTACTTTGTGAAAATGACCCTCGACACTGCAATATTATCTGCACTGGTTTATTATCATAAATAAACCAAGCTGCCTCAGGAAACAGTGCAATCAATTACAGCTTTCTTATTCTGGACTCAGCTGTGTTCTTCAATTTATTCTTTGCTTCTTGTTGTTGTGTTTGAAGAGGGAATTATATTCTCCAGGCTGATGTAGGATGTGTTTTGCTTCTTTCGAAGATGTATAATTTATCAACTCAGAAGACTTCTATAAACTATGCACAGACATACTCACACATTTTATATGTGCATATGTGAAGGCATCTTTTTTAATATATAATTATAAAATAAGAATAATACCTACAACCAAGCCTGCCTGGCTTTTTAATTTAATATTAAAGCCAGATGCTTTATAATTTACTTTGTTGTAGAATAAGAGGGGCTTTTTCCTTTGAGTCATTCTTTTTTTTTTTTTTTTGCCTTTCCGTATAGACAGAACTCACTTCAAATCTAACATTGTGATATTTTTATCACTTATTTCCCCTATTCTTTTTCATTAATATGTTTACACTAATTTCAGAAATAGTAACTTATGTAAAAAGTTGATTTCTATAAATCAATTTGTATACAAGTTAACTTAATACGCTTGTGCAGAAATTAAAATTAAAATTTACTTCTCTGAGAGTAGAAAACAATTGATAATTATATGGTTTCTATGTCCAAGACAGCCTACAAGCATCATATCTTTCCAGAAATCTCCTAGACACTTTTCTGTCTTTATAGTACTTTCAGCAGACATCTGGTTAAGTTGAAATCCCTCACAAGAAAAAGTCTAGCCATTGTGAGAGTTCTCCCAGTTGCTTACAGAATATTTCATTTGCCTCTTCTTCTTGGTTGGGTGATCTATAACAGACTCCTATGACGATATTTGCCTTGTTGGCCTTTCCCCCAACTCTTACCTATAAGCACTCAACCCTCTTATCACTGTTATTGAATTCTAGGCACTCAAACTTCATTAGTTGTATTTGCAGATATATCATCAGTCATATGCAATCACAGTGTAGGGTGTGTGAATCTCATTAATTTCATTAGGTTAATAGGGAAACTCGAAAATCATTCTTCTTGTCAATGCAAAAAATGGACACACTTAAACCTCCACATGTTAGTTTCAGCATTGGATGCACAGAAAATTAGAGCAAAATAAATTATATCAGTGAATATAGATGAGAAAATGAAGATCAAGTTCAAAGCAAGGCTTAGTTTATGTTCTTTTTTCTCATTCTCTCAGACTTGCAAGGCATTACAAGATAGCTCTAGTTTTGATGAAGTTTAAGCTAATGTCTACTCATTGAAGATGAACCTTTCTAAAGATCTGTAGCAAAGAAAACTTTGATATCTGCTGCAGGCATGTTTTTCTGTGTGTATGTCAAATACTTTAAACAAAAAATAGAATACATTCCAGATGGCTTATGAAGAGTGATAACATCAACCAACTCCTAACCACTCTTTCTTTAAAACAGCTTGTAGACATCAAATAGGGTTGCCAAAATCATTCCGCAGTAAAATGTTTTTATTGGTGCTTATAAAAGTCCAAATTGCTTCATTTCCTCAGAGAGAAAAAAATGAAAGTGGTATAATATTCTAAGTTGAATGAAGCATATTTGTGGATAATGTATAAAACTGACAAGCAGTATGTGCAAAGGACACAAGTTTTAATCCATAATTTTATCTCATGGTAACAGCTATAAACAGGAATAAAACATGACCGGTAATAATTTATAAATTCAAGTAATGTGCTAGGTGACCAAGAGGTTTTAATTTCATATTAAAAAATATAGATTTGGGAAGATAGCTATCTTTTTCAATATTATATAATATACTTTTAGCATACTTCAATTAATACTAACAAACAATATGCTTTATAGCAGAAAAATAAGAAGCTGCAACCTTATAAATATTGGTGGGAATGTTTGGAATGTCTTGTAATCTTTGTAATATTGGGATTTTGTGTACAGATAGTTTTGTTTCTCTTTCTAGTGTCTTTTTTTTTTGCTTCCCCCCGCACCGAAATCTAATGGGACTAAATCAAGATTCAGATTTTAATGTTATGAATCATACAGATTTTTTGCTCTGTAAGACAAACACTTTCTGTTATCTCTAGCATTCTCTTGTTCTTTATTTAGGTAGTATTTATTAGCAATGTGCAAAACTGTGGTTCTTAAGACTACAGAATTATGAGGCATTTAACTTCCTTTTTTTAAAAAAAGATCAAATATGGTTTGCATAAAATATTGAAAAGTCTATAAAATTTAAAGCTAAGGAATCCCTTAAATAAAAACCAGATTCTGATTGATAGCATCATTGTTCAGCTTGAGCTTCTTAAATACCCAAAGTTGTCATCTCCTCATGATGTTTTCTGTACAAACACACTCTAATGGATTATTCTTATCTCTAAAATCATTGTAAGTATTGCCAAATACATGTGAATATACTCCTTTTTCAAAAATATAACAGTAAAGGCTGGCATGAAATATCACTTTCTAGATGTTGAGAATTTGATGATATTATCCACAACACACTGCACAGTGCCTCCCTTATTAACCAAACAATCTGGGAACTATTGAGAAATCTCTTATAGCAAGGCTCATTAATTGAAATATGTGTCAATAAATGTCCCTGTCGCATTGCAATCATGCTGTTCTATATTACATAAAAGATAACTTCCAAATAATCTCTGCGTTACAAGCATACATTTAGTATGCAATATCCATTAGGAACTTTTGTTATACATTGGAGACTTCTCCAGAGTGCTGAAATTTTAGGGGAAAATATAATATTGCCTTTTTTTTCTGAGAGAAATAACGTATTAGTTCCAAAATATTCAGTGGTAAAATAGTCTCATCTGAAAGATATACTGAGATGGGTGCCTAGAGATGAAAATACCCAGAAATGAAAGTAAGTACTTAATGCAAGAATGCAGACATTTCTTCAGCTATGTGTCATGTGGGGGAATAATCTTCTTTATGAAACTCAGCTGTTGCAGGACTCAAAAGTGATGCCTACGAAGGTTGTATAAAATCACCACTTGAGTCCTGATTTTGTTTAAACTCACAAAACAAGTAAGTTCCAGCATACCAGCACTGTGGGCAGTAATAGACCATAGACTTTGCACTGGTTTTGCAACCCTTCAGGGTTGAAATTGGTTATGGATAACTTGTGTTAATTTTTTTTTACCTGACCTGACCTGACTGCTACTTTGTTTTACTTAGTTTAACTGCTACAACTTTTTTTACCCCTGATCAGGTGTCTATGGCTAATTTGTTTCCCATATCATTGTGTGGTAAAACCTTGGGTTTGTACAGGAAGGAGAAAATGTGTCAGAACTTGGCAGTAGTGACTACAGCAAAAGAGACTTGGGCTGCATGAATTGTATTTTAGTCTTGGTTTTTATCTATGAAAATGTAAACAGTCTCCTGCTGCGTCTGATCCTGTGCCAGACCCCTGTTAGGTGCAGGCTGCTCCTGGTACCCATGGGGGAGCTGCACTGCCTGGCTGCAATCGGAGTGTCCTGCCTTTCTCTGTGGAAGTAGAATTTTTCCTGACCATACAAGTCTTAACAGAATTTTTTTTCCAGCTTGAAAGGGGCATTTTTAGCCAAAACCACAAAAAACGGAAAAGGTTCTATACAGAAAAAGAACCCCAACACCTCAGCTTTTTGATTCCTAATGCAAGAAATAAAAAGAAATAGCTTGAAGTGTATTCTTGACTTTAATTCATACCTTAAGAAAAATTGCCTGTTACCAAGTTCAGTTTGTTAATCATCAGGCAATTTTCTCTCTAAGAAGCAGGCAATAGCAGGCAGATGATGTTTAACTTGCTTTTGTAAAAATAAAAAGTATAACCTGCGTGAAAATAAAAGTACCTTTTCTTTATTCCTAGGTATTGTGGCACTAATGACTTAGATCTAGAAATCATCTTCATTTAAGTTACCAGAGACTTCAGCTGAAAAAAAAAAAAAAAGTTTAAATAAAACTTACTAAATTAATTTAGCTTTTTGTTTTTTGCATATTGCCTATGAATGTAAATTATGTCTTGAAATGTGGGAGACTGGATTGCAGTTAGAAAGGTTAATACTCAAGGGCATGAAATAGTTCTTAGAATTTGAAATCTATTTGCAGTTATTCAAAAACTCATTTGGGAAAATAATGTCTAGTCTGTGACTAGTCACTTGATGTGTTTAATGTTAATGGTTTGCTGTTGGGACTGTTTAAATGGTCACCTTTCACATAACATTGTCTTTGCTCTCTGATTGAAGCTTTTAATCTTTATGAACGAAAAAAAGAAAAGAATGAAAGAACCTGTGGGACTTGAAGGGGTTGGACTAGGGAGTGATACCTATGTAAAAAACACAGATTGCAAGAAATTATGCTCCAAGAGGAAGTTTAGAATATTTAACGATATTTTTCTGTATTGTCTCTTCCATGAAAAACAAAAATATATTTTCTATAGCTATCTAGATAATTCCCTATTTAAATATAAGTATTTCTTGATGGAAAAAGAATGAATGAGACAAATTTAGTGTATATTTTATGGATTTTTTTTCATTTTCATTCATGAAAAACGTTCAGGTTGTTCTGACCTTTAGTTCACATGGAATAAAATATATAAACAAGACTACATTTTTTTAAAAATCATTGTGAAAACTGATATGATTCACATAATAATCATAGAATCATAGAATGATTTGGGTTGGAAAGTACCTTTAAGATCATCCAGTTCCAAATCCCCTGCCGTGAGCAGGACACTTTCTAGTGGACCAGATCATGTTGCTCAGAGCCCCATTCCAATTGGCCTTAAACACTTGCAGAAATGGGGCATCCACTCCTTCTCTGGGTAACCTGTTCCAGTGTCTCACCGTCCTCACAATAAAGAATTTCTTCCTAATATCTAATCTATACCTACTCTCTTTCACTTATAAACAGTTCCCCTCCTTGTCTTTTTACTAGATTCTCTTGTAAATAGTCTCTCTCCATATCTTTTGTAGGCTTCTCTATGAACTCAATGGCAAAACATGAATATAACCCCTATCAGATTAGGATTTCACCCTTTTATATGTCTCATCGGCAGGAATGATACAGGAGCAAAAATGCCTTTTCAGTTTTCACAGTGACATCTTCAAATAAGCAGCATGTTTTTTAAAAAGGTGAAGTTACAGTCAGACACATACAGAACAATAGAATAAGACAAGGGAAATATCTGTGACTGACACTCCAGACTGGGCCTTAGAAAACTGGGTTGTTACTTCTAATTTTGTCTTAGGCTTCATATCAAACCTCATAGGCTGTGGTCACGAAGGTCATGCAGATGTAATCTAATTTTTACCATTCTTCTGAAAAATACAACCTCAGGTTAAGTACCTGATCTCTCCAGGTGCTTAAGAATAGACTACTAAAAATCAGAAAGCATATTTAACTCAAATAGAAATGCTTTCATAAATGTCCCAGCTAAAGATATGCAATTAATTTCCATGAAAAAAAACACCACTAAATTAATTCTTAATGAAGGGATTGCAGTAGCTAAAATGCCATGGCTGCATTAGCTGCTTTAGTTAATCTGACATTGAGTCCAAGGCTTACAAAGTCAACATAGGTGTTAGGACATTCTGCTTACTTAGCCACATTGTTTGAATGACCTGCTTCTGAAGAAGCTAAGTAAGTCAAGATTTATTAGACAATTTCAACAAAGTATACAGAAATATCTCAAAGTACTGCTTGCAAGCTTAAATGTGAAGAGAAGAAGCAAACACTTCCACAGACACTATCTTAACCTAAGGAAATTTCAAAATAATGGCTTCATAGCATTTTGGTATAAATTATGCCCTTGTGCGCTGTCAAAGAATATTGATGATGTCTTTTTTTAACTTATGCTAAACTACCTTTTGCCTTCTATATTGCTGAACTATTTTTTTTTTCAGTCAATGACTAGTGCATTTTATACATTAGTTTTTTTGTATATGAGTTATCATACTTGATATTGAAGCACTGCATCGTTAATATAGTATAAAGAGACTGGTTTGTCCTTGGTTTTCTTGCTGCATAGGTGGTTTACAGCAAAAGGAGAAGAGCTGTTTCTAAACTGTCTCCCCTTCAAATTAAAAGAAATTTCATTACAGAAAGCTATTCTGTATTGTATTGTTTTTATATTCATTATTTCTGTATTTTAAATTATTATTTTAAGACTGTAAGAGAAATGAATGAAAATAATGGAATTAATATAGAAGAGCTAAAGGAGCATAGTAAGAATTTTCATTACAGCAAAACCAACACATAGCTCATTCTTGATATTAAGGCTCCTTGAAGAGCATGAAGGACAAAAAGGATTTTAATCCAGTCAGTGGCCTTGCACATTAAATGTATGACACCACAACAGTCACCTTGAATCAATAATACTAACTGCTTCAAAGTTTTAAGAAAAACTCTTCATAATTTAACGTCAAGACCTTAGTCGAGTAAAACATTTCAGCAGGTGGAGATAGACTGTTGGTGGAAATCCAAAAAACTACTACTAATACTTCAACTACTACCATTGCTACTACTGCTGTTGTTGATCGATAAAGAGTTTTTAAGCACTTTAATGTAGGTAATATGGTGTTCTGGGAAAGTGGTGAAATTATTCAGTCTAGGCCACTAACATCCTATTTTTTGTATAAATTCTGGACTCTTACTCCAAGGAAAGCACTTAATCTCCCACTTTATTTTGGAAGAATTAGATTTGTGTTCATCACCCACAGGAGCTTCCTCTTTTACTAGCACAATATGCCACTTTACAAAACACATATTTTTTATGTCGCCTCCTCTGTCATTCATACAACTACCGGTGTGGAAATTACAGTGGCTGTTTATGCAGAAAAATAAACTGCAGAGCAACTTCATTGATATCTTGATTGCATTTGTATGCAATGAAGAAATCCTCACCACTGGACCAGACCGGTTTCCCCAGAGTAATAAAAAATTTACCAGGAACCAGCCGTGATCTGATAAATGCTCCACAAAAACATCAGTTCTTGGAACAAAATTTAGGAGGTGAGAATTGAGCAAGTCTAGTTATCATGGTAGCTGGTTTCTTTATGTCTAAACACAGCACTTTATGACTCAGGCTCTACTGACGGTCTGACGCTGCTGACCTGCATGTTTCAATGCAAGGTTATAAGATTCCCCAGAATTAAGTGATATGGACTCAAATTCCGTGATGTATATCCTTCTCTTCTCCATCAACATCTGTGCCACTGCTATTTAACTAGATGGAACCTAGGAAAAGAGCATAAAGGGATTGAGAGCATCAGCCTTAAAGCAGCTGTAAATAACACTCCAGGAATCAGGAAGAATTCTTATTCCAAATCCACGTCTCCATCCAAAATGTGGTGCTACTCATTATTATGCATTATAATCTAGACACAAGTGATGATATGATTGTATGGCAGGTGCAATGAACTAAACACTTTTGACTATAATCCATTTGAATTAAGTCTTATGTGGCCAAAATGCAAAGCCCATCTGTTTAATAGTTTTCTCACAACAAAATAAAAAACCTGAAAACAAATAAACAGAGGAAATTCCAAGGTGTGAGGCTCATAGAAGAAACAAAGCACACAAAGCAACCAAAACTAAAACCAAACTTCTACCAGCCTTGTCCTTTTCTCCCTTTTATTTCCAATACTGGCAGTGCATTTTTATCCTTCTTGTAGCATACAGGGCATGAATAATCTTCAATCCTCTATTACCTCATTAATTTTTAGGCTAGATTATACTGTTCATAGTCCTTCCACCTGCTCAAACTCATTCTGATTAATAAACCTTCACAGTTTATTTCACACCTTTTGACCTATCATATATGTACAACAGTAAAACTATTTTTATGATAAAGCAAAATATAATAAAACTAACACAACAGTGCCAAAATTGGGGTAATGACAGGCTTTAGGCTGAAGTTACCCATAAAAGAACTTTCATCCTGTTACAGGCAAGCCAAGCTTCTGACCACTATTTGGGACATTGTCAGATTTCCTACTCAGATAGCAGATTTCTAGAATTTTACTACTTATGTTAAAATACTTAGAAGGGAATTAATGACTCAGTAGTGTCTAGCATCACATTCTTAAGGAAGATACAAGCACAGAAATGCCATTATATTACTTCTGACTAAATTTTATATGTTGTTCCTGGTTTGAAAAATGGTGTCTAATTCTAGTTTTTATTCAATTATAAATCTCGCCTCTTGTGACTGTTAAGGTTCTTTCAATATCCAAGCACATTTTAGTCTTGACCTACTGTGAGTAATGATTTCCAGATTTAGTTGCATTTATGTAACAATTGTAAAGGTTATTGTCTTGGAGTCAGTCACAATAATACCATCAAGTAACAAAAGAATTTCTGAAGCAGCATATTAGGTGCTGTGGTCATAGGAAGTAACTATATAATCACAGTCACAATTTCTTTGCCAAAAAAAAAAAAAAAGGATGGAATAAATAGTATCTTGTCCCTTTCTTTTCCACAATGTCATTAGAAATCCTTATCTTTTGCTTACTTAGCTTTTGCTCTTACAACCTAGACTAATTCATAGGAGGTTATCACTCAACATCTGCAACTATAGGTGCAAATGCAAACATCAACTCCCTTTACTCTTCACCCCTTACTTCCCACTTCTCCAATCTGTCTAAACTTCACAGCCAAATTTCCTCCTTCTTTTCCTACCTTTTATCTCAATCAACTGATTTTTACCCCTAATTCTTCTCCCTTTTTGGGAGTAAATACAGGTCCCTTTTCCCACATGCCAACATCTCCATCATTCTAGATCTCCTACACTTCACTTTTGACCCCTAACATATTTTCAAGTATTGCCCTATTTTTATCTGATATAAGCAGCCACATTTTTTTTTAAAAGCCTAATGTACTTCTCATTTTCCCACCATGAACAGCTTTTCATACTTTTTCCTTCCTACAAAGCTTCAAACAGTTGCTTTTGCAAAGCAACCTATTTTTCTTTCTGTTCAGTTGTTTGGGCTCTTTTTTACTTCAGTGCTTTTGTCTTTCATTTAAGTTTCTATATTCTTGCTGTGTTTTTATAGAAATGGAATAATATAAATTAGGTCCCAATTGATCAAGGGTAAAACTTCACAGTCTCCACTGTACATATGTGTCTTGTAAATACATAGTCTCACTGTAGTGCTGCTCTAAACCTTTTTCTGCCATTATTCACTGTAGAACCCAGGTCGCTGATTTTCTCACCGAGTTTTCTCCTTTATCTACCTCTTTTGTTTTTCTATTTGCCACATTGGAACTTCTAAAGTACCTCCTACACAATTAGCACCCAAGGCAGATAATTTGATCTCTAGTGATTTAAAAGAGCTATGGGGAAGCTTGCTAGCACAGTCAGAAGTGCTTACTGGGAGAGGTTTTTCTGGTCCTCATTTTCACTGGAAGTAAAAAGTTAATGTAGCATCAGCCAGTTATGATGTTAACAGCTGTACACTTGACTGCGTGCAGGCTGGCATACTGGGAAGGGCAGGAATTGTACACAACATATGGAACATCTCTAATTCTTTACTAAGCTCTACCAATTGTCCACCACTACCTCCCCCTGTCCTCCACTACCCATGTACCTTCAAAGATGCTGTTTTAGCACTGCTCACAAAATTAAGATATGGATCTTTTTTGTTAGTCTGGTCTGTGTGAAGTTTATTTTAAAAGGTTTTTAATTGGTAGTTTGAATTATGTGAGAAAGAAGAACTCAGCATTATGCTCAGTTGAAATATCTGTAAGAATAATGACACGTACTTGTAGCAATGTATCTCGTTCAATAGGTTCAGCAGAAAAGATATAATTTTACATAACTCATGAAATTTGGATGGTTGCTACTTTCTTATTATTTAGCAATCATGTTTTGAAGGGCATAAGGAATATTTACCCATTTTTTTCTTTCTTCCTGAAAACCTGACAAAGCCATACAACTCAAAAAAGGTTTTTATAAGTAATATTACGAGACGTATGTATAAAATATACTGTGAATGGCATACTTGGTTTATAAGACAGGGTGGCATTTTTATATTCACTAAGTCTTGGTTTTACTAGACATGCAATCTTTCTAACGTATAAAAGTCTGCACGGGTATCTGAGAATATATATCAACACTAAGTAGCTCTTACACTTTATGGTACCATAAATGTAAAAGCAGTACTGTTACATTTGAGAGTTACTTGCTTTTATACAGCAATGACTACAGGAGAATGAAATAAAATAGCAAATAAATAAAGTGATTTTAAACCAAAATACAAGAAACTTGATTTATTCAGTGAAAGTGAAAAATTAATGCCGAAGGGCTTTTTTCCTTCTTCACTTTGCTTATATTAGGTGGTCCATATTACTGAGCTTCAATAACATCTTGGCCTCATGTCCTGTTACATGGACCATATCAGGTCCCCTGTGGTGAGTGAGAGAACCCAGATTAAGTAAAGGTGATAATAAGGTCTTTAGATAAGTTTTTGAGGGTATTTTTTTGACACTACTGAGAAGATCTAGAGTGTATGTGCAGTACTTGTGACTCCAAGTATAGTGTGCATCCCTTCCACCATTAACTTTTCTGTGATTCTGCGGATGGGCAGAGGAAGGAGATATGTAAGAATGTAAAAGAGAAGATTAAAGTATAAGACATAAATGGCACATCCTTTTGGCACAATCAAATATTTTTTTAATTCCTTAGTTTTTGATTTATGAAATCATTTGGAGGACCCCTCTGATACATGTGAGATAAATATGCCTGGATCATAGACTGACAGCCCATCTGCTTTTACTAACTACAGGAGAAAAAAATAGATAAAATACCTGAAGTAGATGGCTGAATTCAAAGCAGACAAATCACACTTACTGTGTTTAAATTAGCTGTTTTTCTTCACTTCGCCATGTCAGAAACCAAGTCACTCTGGGCCAGAGGAAAGCACAAAGCCCAGTTGCTCTCCCGTAGCTTAGACAAATATAAGAACTGTTCTACTTCCAGTAACATGGAAGAAGGGTTTGCAGAGTAACATCAGCTTTATCTGCTAATGTAAAACCAGTTGACAGCTATGTCCTTGTCCTGTTGAGTCATGGGGAAGTCAGAGTCTTCCAACACTTACTTCCCTTGTTAAAAAATCTGCATGAAGTGACAATAATTGACAGCTCTTAAAGAAGGAAGAGGTAAAATTACAATATTATTATTATATTAATAGATAAGGCATAAAATCTAGATAAGATGATCGACTGGTTTAAAAGCAAAGAGAATGCAGGATGCACAAGTGTTTGTTTTTTTTTATTTTCACTGCTTTAATCTGAATGTCATCAATTTCAAATAAAAGCATTTGAGGCATTGGAGTGTTCGTACAAGTTTTTTTTATAGGTCTCTAGTTTCAGATGAAATCTAAAGGAAAGGTAGTTGTTTTAATATGATTCTGTGTGATTTCAACTGGGCAACACTTTCATAATCAGTAGTTTACACTATGTACTAATGTACAATACAAAATGTCACTGTAATAGCAGGACAAATTTCATTTACTTTTCCTGTGTTACCTGTATTACGGATGCCATTGAGGCTACCTTCAGTTATTTGGCAGTCAGAGTTATTCATATTTTCCATTTTTAATCCTGCCCTTTGTTTTTCCTTAAAGCCAATTTTCTTGTCTTAAAACACCTTCACTTACCTGATCTATTCTTCAGATCCACAGTTGCATAAAAACCCTAAAAAAAGGAAACCTAGTCCAACTAGTATGCAAGTTTCCCAAATAAGATGAAATAAATTGTCTGATTTAGACATAGTCCGACTTGGGTACAGACAGCTCCATAATTTTGTAACTAGACAGATGTTATCACCAGAATTTACAAAAATAAGAAACTTGACAGGAGGAATCATCAGTACTAGGTAGATTTAAAATCTGATAGCTGCCTAATCAGAAAAGTAAGGTATAAGGAATGGCTCTAGATTTGAACCAGAGGCATGATCTACTTTATCACATGATGCTGTTTAAAGAGACTACCTGCAATTTTCTGAGCTTTGCAAAGTACACTTTTATTTTTTTGATCAGAAAGTCGAGCAAATGAAACCATAGAATCATGGAACCATGGAAAGTACAGGAGACACCCAGAAGTCATGTTGTCCAATCTCCTGCTCCGCAGAGCCAACTCAATCTGGATGATCAAATCCATGTGCAGTCAGACTGGAATATCTCTAAGGATGCCAACACCAAAATCTCTGTGGGGAATTGTGTCAGAATTTGATTGCGAGTGTGACCATTAGAAGATAAATATCTATCTCATAGTTTGTCCTTAGATCTATATGTATTTTGATGTATCACAACGTCCTTGTTTAGACAGAAAAGAAAGGTTGTTAGCATATGCCAGCCAACAGGTATTTTTCAAAACACAGTGTGAATGCCAATATTTGCAATAATACTCAAACAGAAGCCAAGGTTTAAAAGAGAAAATTTATTTTAAAGAAAGACACTACTTGAAATAATGGTGCTAATATCTATCTTAATTTCCAATGGGGAAATAATTCATTTTTCTGAGGTAACTTTGAAATATCCCCAGACCATCACTGCAGAGAGAAAGGTGTTTCTGAATACCCATAGCTCACCCTAATTGAATAATATGCTTCTAATGTCTCTGTCCCCTTTCTGCCTCCCTGCACCACACACAGTTCAAATGAATGAGTGGAGAATGGCGTTATGTACACGCTAATGCACAATTTAAGTCAAGGAGTCTGCTACCTGTGTCACTTGATCTTCAGGGAAATATTGTAATTGCTAAATTCCTATGCAATTTATTGTGCAAGGACACTTCAAATTATTTCACTCTTTATTAATGCTGGGAATGCCATTGGTACCTCAGAATTTTTTAGGGCAACCTAAATTCACCATAATGCTTATTACAATGAAGCTGTAGGCAGCAGGTGGATGATCTTCATAATCTCAGACCAAGGGTTTCTGAACACTTGTGAACTTCAGCTTTTATGCCCATAGACCCTGAGAGTTGGAAATGATGTTCTGAACAGGTTAAGAAATCTGTAATGGCTATTTAGCAATAAGGACATAAAAGAGTTTTTTGCAATCAAGCTAATGGTGGAATTTTCTTTTCTAGTCCTTAGTTTTGGTAGGATCTAGATTTACTGAATCTATTTTAATGAATTTTACATTTAAAAATACTTAGAAGTTCAGCTTTGTTAAGATTTAAATTGTTAAATTCCATTGATCTCAGGTTAGGTTAAGACCTTGGATCTATTCTTATTTGAACCTTAAATTCTGCTCTAGTCTATTTACTGTTGTTTTCTGTTAGCATTGTCGCCTTTTTGTCCTGTTGTGGTGTACAATAACTCTCACTTTCATGTACTTTCACCACGGAAACTTCTTTCACAGTCACTCAAATATCCTTGTTGTTAAGAAGAGGAGAAATGAGGAAATAGGAAAAAAAATTAATTTAATGGAAAATTAAATATATGGAGTATTATTATTTCAGTCTTTGATATCACATCCTGAAAAATAGTGATTTTAAAAAAAAGTTAAAAATAAAAAGCACTCTAGCTATTCTGTAACTGTCAAGAGACCAAACTCTTCAATCCTCACTTTACATACAAACATTACAAGTGCTTATGGCTGCACGAATGTGTGGGAGTATGTGTGCTTATATACACATATGTATCTATCTATGTATATGAATGCATGAGAAATGCCAAGCTGAATTTCCTTGGTGAACAAAATCTGGTTCTGCTAATGAGTAAAGGAACAGGAGGAATATATTCAGAAAGTGGAGAACATGGAAAGATTGCTATTGAGGTCTGAAAATCATAACATAAAGGAGTTAATTTTTCACTAGAGGAACAGATGGGAATATGCTAGTAACCTTCAAAGGCATTCAGGATGTTAGCTTAACTTCTAAGAAAATATAGGAGGCACTATGCAGAAGTACATCAGCATTTTTTTGTATAGTGCAGTAAAAAAAATAATGGCATTAAAAGCTCGACTTCCTCAGTGCATCAAGTTTTAAATCAAACAAGGGCAGAGATATCAAACTGTCAGTGTAAGTGGGGAAAAAAGAGAAGTTAAAAAAGAGAAGTTCACAAAATGTGTTATATATCTAAGAGAGGAAAAATGCATGTCTGATTTCATAATGGTGCTGCATAGAGATTTCCATCTTAGAATTTACTCCCTCCTTTAGTGCTGTCTTGAAATGGTATTTTATTTATAAACCACTCATCTGCATATGTATTTTTTTGGTCGGTAAGTCTGCTTCTCTCAGGCCTACTTTGTTACTGCATCTGATTTCACACCTAAAAGTAACAGAGCATCTGGGACACTGGGAGAGAAACACTGAGCATCTTGGACAAGGGGATACCAATCTTTAAAAAATGTGACATTTACTATGTAACTGTTCGACTTATATAGTAATGTGTAATTCAGTGAATACTTGACACATAAAAAAATGCTATTCTGAAACACAGATTTGTATGTTTTATTCTGATGAGATATTTCACAGTAAAGGCAACAATTTTTAATCAAGCAATTCACAGTCTTCCAAAGATGCATAATAGTTTTCAGATGAAGGCATCTATTTCTGATTTGGCTCTATGAGGCTTTTTTATATATCCCATATTTACACTCAGCTCCCAGATTTCATCTGTTTTTTAAAGTACTGGTGTGTAGTTTTGGAGAAATACCTCAACTTCAACAGAAAATTTGAAAGATCACGGAAAGTGTTTTTACTTACCTTTGGTTCATATTCCTTAGGATGAGGTCAGAGTTTTGCCACACAGGCTTGTCGGTGCCAGTATCATCTTACTTTTCACACAAAACATCAAAAGATAAACTGAAGCAATCCATCTACTGGCTTTATGTTAGCTGAAGCACACAACATCTCCTAGAAATAGCAATTTGTTTAAGAAACTTTATGCTGGCAGGCTCTAATCATAATATTAACAATTTTTATTCAAGAAAAATATCAGGAAATAAATTAGCTTATTCTTAGCTTTAATCACATGCTCCTATTGTAACATATTTGAAGCACATTTCTGTGCATTTTTTTCCCTGTTGATGTATTTATGTTTATTATTAGAACTAATATTCAACAGATTTTAACAATGGCTTTTCATGTTTCATGTGTTGTTTTGTGCTAAAAATGTAAAAGTGTACTGGTCCAAAGGCTAATCTTCCTATCAATTATCAAAGTGCAGCCTAGTAGGACATTAACTGAGATGTGAGGTTGGTTGGTTTTATATGCTATTTAGTTTCCCCATCATGTAATCTTTCTATAACAAACGTAGATAATATTTTAAGCACCATTTTGAATTGCATTTGAGCTTTTATGGTTTTAGGTTTTTCATTTCATCAATAAACTTACCTACTTAAAAAATGAAACATGTAGCATTCTGAAGACCAATGAGCAACAGACCATGTTTTCTAGTTTTATTTTATTACTAACCATTCATAGAGATGACAAGAACACATGCCAGTGTTACTCAATCAATTCAGAAAAAAAATTGATTAATAAATAAATACCTTTGTTGATCCTTCACTCATTAGAATAATTTTGTTACGGCTGTCCTATATTCAGATTTAGAGAAATAATTTCAGAATGCATTCTTTGGTATCAATGGAAAAGGTGAGATAATTGGGGTGTTGACATCCAGGGCTATAAGCATGTCATACCTCAAGAATGTGGACTAGAAATACACTCCTTCTCATTTATTTCGTGTTCTCTGGTGACAGCTACATTATACAAATTTATACTAAGCTAAGGATGATAAAAGCAATTTCAATTGCTGTTTGTAGGTCTATTTAAATACTCCCAAAATAATGCCACTGTTTACCAAAAAGCACTTAAAATATTTTAAAATACTTTTAATCTCATCTTTGGCTCCTAGAAGACTATTCATTCATACACAATCCATTACAGTTCCAGGTTGTCTTCAAGGTAAAAATACAACAGGCTTATGTTAATAATTTGGAAATATCTCAGTGAAATGATGCAATATTTAATAGTGTAACTGTATTATTAATAATTTTTTTTTTACTTAGCAGATCCTTGTATCACATGTAGAACTTAAATATTTAAACATAATAAAAAAACCCTACACAAAGAAACTTTCCCAAAGGTACAAAAATGTTTTATTTACATATATATGAAGTTACATTAATGGCACATGAACTACTTTGTGACTATTATGAATAGTCCTATAAATTATAAACAGGATAAAATGGAATCCGTATACTATTAGAAAGGAAGCAAAAGTCTCTTTATTGAAAAGAAAACTCTGCTATCTTGTTGAAAGTTTTGTTTTCCTTCTCTTTATTTATGTTTCCTCTGGCATAGCTCTAATATATTAGGTGGATGTCTTGGATTAGACAAATATGCTAGGTGGAAAGCACTCCGAGCAGGTGCCTCCCCCACCACAGAGGTTTCTGGCACCCCTCCCCCCACAACACAGAATATCTCAGCCTAAAGTGGAAAGAACTGTTTAATTAACAGACCACACAGTGGAAAGGGAAAAGGGGAAAAGGGGTCAGAAAACCTGAACAAACAGCTGATGAACTTAGTGTCCTTTTCCTCAGGCGTAGCTTCCCCTTTCCGGGGGGCCCCGAAGGGCTAGGTGAAGTTCCTCTGGTGGCTCCCTGGACCATTCTCGTCCGCTGTCCCCTGGGGCTCCTCAGGGTCTCGGATGAGAAAGCAAGTAGAAGAAAAGGGTCCAAAACAATGAAAAACAATCCCAGGGAGGGAAAAAAAACAACCCAAGCAGCAGCTACACCAGTAGCACCAGCCACCAGCAGCAGCAACTGACTGAGGGAAAAAAAGAAACCCAGTGTCCCTTCCTTCTCACTCCCCCGTAGGAGAGCTGGGGAAAGTTTCAAAACATCCCGCGCTGGCGGCAGAGCTCCCAGCTGCGGGACACAGTTAAAGCTACAGGACCATATTTCTGGTCAAGCATACAAAACGATAGGGAATACAAGATATCATTATGCCACCCCAGGACAGTGGAATTTAGGCACTTAAATACAGAAGAAGGTTCCAGAAAATCTCTGTGAAAATAAGCAGCACTTGTTTGACTGAAGTCCTCTGGGATCAAGACTTATGCTTCTGTGCCTGTGCAAAACTTCTGTGTTTTGAATATTTCAAATCTTTTTTCCCCTCTTAAGTTATACTGAGCTCCAGTGATCCAACGTAGAGTTGATCTCCCAGTATAAACACACACCAAGCAGAATTATGACTAATCATAATTAGAGACTCTTGCTTTTTAGAAAATGCTGCTGGTGACTCCTGC
The DNA here is from genome assembly GCA_013397895.1 of Origma solitaria. Classification (NCBI taxonomy): domain Eukaryota; kingdom Metazoa; phylum Chordata; class Aves; order Passeriformes; family Acanthizidae; genus Origma; species Origma solitaria. The sequence goes on from VZRL01003199.1 coordinate 295,340, forward strand.
TCTTTTTATGGTCCACTTCCTGCACCAAATATCTACGTAGAGAATGAAGGACCTGTAAGAGTCCAAATTTGCATGACAATGTTGTATAATCATCAGCCTGTGGTCTTCTCTGATATTATGTCACTCAACATTTCTGTCGCAGCCATGAAACATTGAAGAAGAAATTCAAAGTACTTCATGGCAAAAGACAACGGAGAAAAAAAGACTAGTCTATGTAATTCAGGAATGAAGCTTAGGAGCAGCAAAGAGCACATCCTGACTTTCTGTCACCATTTTCAGGACACTTAATAGATACTGATTTATTTTCTATGCCTATAATTACTATAGTGTAGATATAATTTATTTCTTTAAATAATTTATTTCTTTAAATATTTCTACAGATTCCAGTGTGCCAACATCTCCAGTTCCACAGCTACTAGGTATCTTCAGCATATTGCTCACTATTTTTTATGCCTATCAAAGAGACTTATAACATTCTCTTGCAGCAGTATATTTCTTGACTTTACCAGATACATTGGAACACATCCAGAAAAGGCCACTGGAAACAATTGATGCCTCAGTTCATGTGGAAAAGGATTAGCTCACACTCTGAGGAATAATTTTACCACAGATATGCAGATGATACTTCGGGACTGTTCAGAAATAGGTACTCACTAGAAGAAATGAATAGTTTCTTAACCATAAACAGGGCTGGTTATGAGACAATATTCAGCTGCCCACCTCTGTCAAAGCCAAAACCTTTCTGGCTTTGTGTATAACTACACAAAAAACTACACTCTCCTTGGTCTTGGATTCATCTTGACAATTTAAAATTAATTTGTTATCCTGAAAAATTTAAAAAAAAAACACACTGTTTCCTCTGTAGTTAACAGGAAAAGAGAAACATTTAAGAGAGTAGTTGAACCCATATTAGATTTTCCTAGGTAAAGAATATGAAAATCAAATTTAGTTACTTAGTCTAAGTGGCTGTTTTGAATGACTATTCAGGTTCAGGATTTTAAATAAATTAAACAATTTTCATGGATAATTACAGATTTCGCCTGTTGATAACAACACTTTTAACGAAATTTTTGAGTCATGTATTCTCTGCTCCACCTGGCAGATCAGATAGTAAAATTTTATATATTATATTAATTATATTAATTTTATTAATTATATCATATTTATTATATTAGTTTAATTTAGTTTAGTTTAGCTTTTAGCTGCCTAACTTCCACACATACATTTTGCTTTTCAGAAGTGAACCACTTGCATAACCCATACTGAAACTCTGACTTTAGGACCAGATTGTGGGATGGCTCCTATTTGGATCTTAAATCAATAATTATTAAGATAATAGATCTGTAATTAGGTTAGTTGTTTACATATCAGCACAGGTATTTCCCCTAACCGTGTGGTTTAGAGTCCAGGCTAGATGTCCCTGACTGAATAATCTTGGTTAAAAACTGCAAGATTTTGAGGTTTAGAGTGTTGATAGCTTCTCTTATAACTAGGATGATTTAATTAAGGCAAATAAGTACAGGATTAAGTCCAAGATTTTCAAAGTTTTTGGCTGATTATACAGTTGCCTATGCCGTGAGGCTTCAACTGTATTTGGAGTGAATTGTTTCCTATTATTGAACCAACAAATGTTGTAAAGCTGTAAACACCACTAATGTGATAAAAATTCTGATCCTAGAAATTCAGTTTTTCTAGTAATACAGGTTATTTTAATGACACTAAGCTCTAAAGTCCATGGAATCCTTATGCTGGACACTTTTCAAATCCAAGACATTTTTCTGATCCAAGACACACAAAGGCCTTGTGTACACCTACATTGTTAAATCTGTTAGATCAACACAGAACCTGAAAGTATTTAGGTACCTATTAACCATACAAAGGTTAGACCTAAAGTTTGAGTTGATTGCAAGCAAGCTGATTGCATGCAAGTTGATTGCAAAATTTAGAACCTAACTTTTTACTTTTATTCTGACATGTCATTTTTTTAGTGAAGAGAAGATGCAAAGAGTTGTGGAAATTTTTTGGGTTCAAAAGCCCTCAGAGTTCTAGACTTTTACAAAGTGTTTCTAATAAGAGTTATTAAAAAAAAAAAAAAGAATATTAAATGAATTATAATACATTCTTTCCTGGAAAAAAAGAACTGTAATTCATTAAAGAGTATCTGAAGAGAAAAACCCAACCAACAAAAAAAATCCTAACTCTAACTGAAAGCCAAATTTTAGACATGCTAATAGAAAGTTTCATGTTAATTCCAAAGAGATTGTAACTTTTTCATAATACAATACTGACTTCCCTTTAAATTAAAATCCAATGTTATGTTGCTGCCTTTTCCATAGAATTTGGCATGCTGACATAGACCTCTGACAGCATAAGCTATGAATGTACTTTTTATAGGAAAACTGAAACCTCCACAGTGTGTGCTTTTGTATGCTGAAATGGGATTGTTTCAAACAATCAGACTGTGGGGAAGCTGAACCATTTGGCTCATCTCATATCTGCTTCAGCATTATTCTGTGCTTTCTGTTCAAATTCTTGCTGTGAGCCAAACAGTTGCTGTGTCAGGTCCAAGCACAAACATTTTCTCTTCAGGACACTTCAGCTGCTGATCCAGCACAGAGGAGCTGTTCCATTCTCTTCCCTTGTGGGCACGTTTATGCCAGGGGAGAGCTGAGAGAGGAGGTAGTCCATGTTAATGGTCCATTGATCACATGTACCCATCACAAATGGAAACAGCAACCTGCTCATGCTCCCTCCACAACATGGCCGTTCCTATAGCAGCCTCATGTGGTGGGCACTTCTGGTAATGCTGGGCAATGATGAACCCAAAGGAGAGGCCTGCAGCACTTTTCAATCATAAATTTATAAATGAATAAAAAGCCAAGGAAGAAAAAAAATAGATACAAATGAAGGGGAAAGCATTTGTTATTTTAAGTATTCCTTAATAGTTCCTCTTATTATTTTATCATAGACCCATAGAATGGTTTGGGTCGAAAGGGACCTTTAAAGGCCATCTAGCTGTGATCAGGGATATCTGCAACCAGATCAGATTGTTCAGAGCCCATTCCAACCTAACCCTGAATGTTTCTTGGGACAGGGCATTCTTCCTTTGGTCTATCTCAGCTCCTGATTGAAACTAAAGCTGCTCTATTAAAATCTGCTGTAATAAGAATGGTTTAATTTAAAGCTGCTGTATTAAAGCTTCTCATATTTTATACACATGAAAGTCCTTATTGTTTACATTTCACTGACACTGAAAAAGCAAAATATTCTTTAATTCTACTGACACATGTCAGGAAACAGTACTGTTTGTGGATCAAACACCTGCAGACAACCACTAGGAGCTGCAACTAATTTAAGTGGTATTTCCTTTGCATCCTTTAGTTTCTTGGTAGTCAAAAGGGTTTTTTTAATATATCCCAAGATTTCTTCTTTTTCTTGTCAGAAATTTGTGCTGCAACAACTCTGATTAATGTAGATCCCAAAAAGAGTTTTTGATAAGTAATTATCCCTATGATATAGAGGATTCATATTCATATTAAGAATTTATACTGATTTTCAAAATGCAGTCCAGTATTTCTCACTAGTCACAATAAAACCAAACTTAAAGGCACTACAAAGATGCCTCGGCTCCAAGAAAATGTAGGAATACTTATGCTTATGTTGGCATTTTGCCTGAAAAGTGAAAGAGTGAATTTATCAAAAGCTATGTCCTGGCCAAGCACAGAGACATAATTGAGAAGAAGCGTTTAGGAAATATAATCTGCCACTTTCCTTCTGGTGGCTGTAAAGGTAGAGCAAGATGCTAACCATAAATAGCCTGTTAATACCTAAAAACCTTTTTACAGAATCCCATGTGAGTTTGTGAAGGATCTGCCCTGAAGTTTTCCTTGACAATTACCATTCAGCTATAAAAATAATTTTAGGTGGCAGCCTTCTGACTGCCAAAGGCTCTCAGAGGAGCATGAGCTGGATCCAGATTTCCATGCCAGTTCAGAATTATCTCACCACTAGTGCCTAGCAGTAAACCTCTAGAGGAACTGGCTGCTTGCCTGCTACCAGTCCCAGTGAGGAGTTTGTGTTCATAAATTCAAAATGCTAGCTCTCACAGCTTGCTGGAATTACCACCATCACCCTACTTTCAGTCAGAAATTTCATACTCATGCTGAGTCCTTCTGAAAGTAAAATTCAATATTTTTTTAATTTTTATATACTTATTTGAACAATTAAGTATATCTCCTGGTGATTTGCCCAATTGTGAAGATATGGCAATTTTCTAAATGCTGCCTCCAAATTGTCAGGATTACCAGAAAAGGCACAGTTGAGGAATGCCTGGATTTTAAAATGAATAGGTATGGAATTTGTGAAAATGATGTTTCATAGATTTGAAATGAGAGGACTATGGAACAAGAGGACTATGAAAACAGACCTTTAAGATGTCTATGCTAATCTCTACTTAAAAAGAATAGGGAGAGGTCACAAATCACTTCAACCTAAGGCAGATGTCTAAAATAACTCTGATAATTTGCATCCTTAAATTTCTTATTTCTTTTGACTGACTTTAAACAGATGTGGATACAGTCTTCTACATGGCATGTGCAATGACTCTCACCAGTGCAGCTACAAGTCTTTCCTAGCATTCTGCTGAGTGGCCACCTGATATTTCCGACAGGAGATTTCAGCCAGGCTCTGAAAGCTGGGTACTGGAGATTGCTACAAGGCCATCATAATCCTAGTCTGTTTATGAAAAGCAGTCAAGGGGAATTTTAGAGTTTGATGTACTCTAGTCTAATTTATATACATTTGCTCATATCTTCATTTGCATGTTTTGTGATCATTAGTTTTATTTCATTAGAGTCACTGTGAAAAAAATACAAACTGATGCCTACTAAATAGTGTTGTTGGGACATCTCTTTACACTTGATTGGGTGCTGTCTGAAACCATTTCACCAATAAAATTCTTGTATGGCTTGGTATCAGAAAATGTTCAAGTACCTGAACATACATAGTCCTGTGCCTTCATTTTATTTAGTGTCTTGTTCTGACAGTTTCATTCAAATACTACATGTTAAGTATTTTCTGAGTAATTGTCCATATTTAAGGCAGAAACACCAAAATTTTCTTTTTTGTTTTAAGGTGTGTTTACCTGCAAAAAGACAAACTTGGCCAGTATATTTCATATACTCAGTCAATCCTTAAAAGGAAAGAATGGTCTAAAACTTCACAGGTATCTTCTTTTAAATGCAAAATAAATGGCATTCCACAATATTGATTAGCCTCAGGAAAATACATGCAAGGGTATACTATTATTCTTTATCCCCTCAAATCTTTAAAGCAGCTACAGAAGAATCTTATTTTGAACAGTTACATGGGTGCAAATTGAATTTTGATTCACTGACATACTGTATACCTGAAGGGCTCAAAAATATTTTTGAGGCCAAAGAGGTAGTTTTGAACAGCAATTTGTTTTAATATATTGAGTATTTTAACAGATAACAGTTTACTTCATCTGTCTGACACTGCAATAACTATTTACACAGAAAACATAGATAATAGAAATAGTACAGACAATGGTAATTTTAAGAGTATTAACAGGAAGGGGGGAAAAGCTGTAAAAAGTAACAATTTAAATAAAATATCAGCAGTGTCCGCCATAGTATTACTTATGAGAGTCATCACCTCAGTCTCACTTTTTCTTTGGCTTCCAGTTGCCTTCCTGCAACAGCTGTGAGTGATAATAGTACCAAACTACTACTTTACTTTTTTTCTGTTTCTTACTTGCTATGCAATCTGTAGGGATCTATTGATATGTGGGTTGGGATGCTAGGTCACCTCACAGAGGGAATATAAAAATGCAGATGGACTTAAACAAGTGTTGTGTTTAATCCTGCAGGCATGCTGTGAAGTTCTTCGTGCATCTCTTAGACTGAGGTCTCAAAAGCTCCCATTTTCTGCTTAGCAGCCTAAGGAATCATTACTGTAAAAGAGCTTTCCTTCTATTTCTCTCAGGTTTTTTTTCTTACAGGGAGCATATTTGTTCTTATCCCTTTTTTGGTTCGCTGAAGTCCCAGGCTATCCAAGAAATGACCATTTCTCCTTAACCCTGTCAGTAAAGTTAGCAATCTTTGCTAAATCTGTCAGAAAAGCATATCCTCATCCTGACAGAGAACCTTTCGCTCAAGAGAATCTTCTTCAGCATTAGTCTGTGGTGCACCTGTAGAAAATGGTGTATAAAAATGTCTGTAAAGACAAGTCAGTGGTGCAAAATTTATTCTTCTGACAAAAACCTTAGCCTGGAAAAATAATTATACAATTATTCTTTTCTGAAATTAATGTTTTTATATATATTCCCATGTCTGTAAATGTAGTTTATATGTGCTGCATTTTCCAGTTTTTTTACACAACTGTCTGATACATTGTTTGAATTACTGTCTCTGCAATGAGGAAGAATATTTCCTTATGATTTTGGTAGAGAGAGGCAGAAGAGAAAAGAAGAACACCAAAGTCTCACAGTTAATATTATTGGGGTTTAATCATCAATATGGCGGGGGGGGGAAAGTACTATACCTGATTTCATTCCCTAATAAAACTTCCTCAACTACGGCAAGTTCCATGCTTATTTTCCTTCTGACCTCCAAATATTTGTCAATTCATATCTTCTGATTTCTTCCCATCATCCCACTTTGAATGGCATCACTGAACACTCTGTGCTATCTTTTTACTCTTCCAGAAAGATAGAAGTAGTCATCTTAAGTATTCTCACATATATACCTAAGTAGTCTGTATATGCATGTTATAAAAGACATGTTGAAATTTATTAACCTCTCAAAGGGGCTTGATTACCATCTACTTTTACTAGGGTTTTTTTTTTTTTTTATTACCTTTGACATCCTTAACTTAAAGGATGATGTCCATAGACATTAAAGACATCTTAGCAAAGGCAACCATACCTTTACATATGTTCTTTCTCTAATATTATCAACTTTATGCCTCCATATTGCTTATATCTAGTACTCTTCAATATAAATAATAACAGCACTCTTAGGATTATTTCTATGTCTAATTACCTATAAAATCAACTAGCCCAGACATGTTGATTAAATGCTTGCAATGTGCTACAAGCCATTTCTTAACTAAGTTCTTTTGTGATCACATCATGGCCACGAAAATAAAACATTTTAGATTGAAATATTTATTTATATTCAGTTTCCTCTTAAACCAGGAAAAAATAATCAGTAACAGGGGTTGATGCTACACATAATCATATAATTCAGCTAATTTTATGAAATAGTCACAAATACATCTGATCTGTGTTTTTTCTTCTTCTTTTCTCAGAAATAAAAAGAACCAACCCCAAAACAACCCAAAAAAACTAAACAACCCTTCATCACATCCACAATGGCCAGTAAATGAAGATGCTTTCAGCTATGTATAAAGGATTTCCCTTCTCTTATCTAATGCCAATGCATTTTGTTTGGCTTGCACAGTGCTGTGTTTCACACAAGAGCATATGCTTTGCATGTCCAAGATATTTGAAAAAGTCTTAAACCTCTAGAATAATGATAACATGTTTCAGACATGTTTCTTTGACATTTTTCATGTTACATGAAAACAATAACTACATGAGAAAAAAGAAAAAAGCAGGACAAGATGAAAAGCTACTAACCTCAATGAATAAACTTACCCAGTTTTTCTAACTTTACTTAGGCCCACAGCTTTTCTTTTACCTGTTAAACTGTCTTTGTCTCAACCTAAGAGTTTTCTCATTTTTGTTCTTTTGATTCTTTTCCCTGTTCTGGGAAGAGGAAGTGAGCAGCTGGGGGAGAATGAGAAAGTAACTACGTGGTGCTTTGTTGTTGTCTGGGGTTAAGCCATGACATGACGGCAACTGTTTAGTCCAAGCTATGATCTGGAAATTCGGAAGACATGAAGGAAACAGAATGAACAATCTATGAATGCTTCCAGTACCCTTTCTATTTTTTTTTTTTTTCTTATTTAGGACAAATATATAATTGTTTTCAGGGCAACATATGGTCATGGTCCTGGCCAGGTTATGATATGTGTGACAGTTACATAAATAAGGATGTGATATTATATCACTTTATTTTATGTATAGACATAGGCATAATTTTAAGCTGTGTTTAACTAGATAGTGGGAGCATATGCCAATGTCCTTTTAGTATCTTCCCATTCCAATAAGACCATCTGGCTTCCATATTTAAGAATAGCTTTTAAAACAACTGTAATCTTTTAACGGAATGTAATAACAGTGGAAATCTCATGATTTTCAGAGTTGAAGGAGAAAGGAAGAAACAGCTTGTCTGCTTTGAAAGTAACCTGAAGAAAGTCTGACTTGTGTTCCTGCATAGCTGCTGAGTTACCAGGAAGTAACTGTTGCATTGCCTTCATGCCATTTGGATAGGGAGGAAGAGAAAAAATCAGAGGGGTAATGAGGAAGATAAAGACAACAATCTATTTCCACTGGATTTCTTTTTAAAAATTATTATTTTAATTTTAGGTAAATAGGTTAATTCCTAATATGAACATGAATTCTATTTCATATCAAAGCCCTCCCCATTTTCCAAAGTCAATGAGAATAAATGGGATTTTTTGAAAATATTTGAATATGTTGTGGAAATGTGTAAAATGCCATCTTCAAAATATTAGGTGGAGAAGAAACAAACACAATTTTCCAATTTAATAAGTGTAAAAAAATGTTAGATTCAAATTTAAAGAAATTTTAAGACAATATATTTCTAGGCATAATTTTATTTATAAAATTGTGATTTTAATATAATTCCTTGTCTATGGTCAAGACTCAGACTAAGGCAATCCTGAGGAAAGATACATGAGAATGGGGAGGGTTTTTGTTAAAATTGTGTTCAAAACAGGGTCAATAATAGGAAAATAGGTGCATTTCTGATTGGAATTCTCCCATCTTCCTCTTAAGGAAAGCTGTGTTTTTCAGGTTTTGGTTGTTGGATTTTTTTGGTGGTTTTTTGGGTTTGTTTGGTTGGTTTTTTTGGCAGTGGTTTTTTTGTTTGGTTTTTTTTTTCTGTTTGGTTGGTTGGTTGGTTGGTTGGTTGGATGGTTTTGGCTTTGGGGTTTTTTTTGTTTTTTGTTTTGTTTTGTTTTTTGTGTTTTGTTTTTCTTTTTGTAATCTAAACATCAAAATTATATTGCTAGTGCACTAGTAAATAAAAAATAACGCAAGTCCTCTACCTACTCATTTGATATACTAAAAAAAAAAAAAATAAATTCCCCAATATCTTTAAAAATTCTAAAATGAGCATACTTAATGGAACTGAAGGATGTATATCTGTATAACTGTTAACACTGAGAGTCTCAGACATGTGGCCAAGGTATGGGGATGAGAATAGCAATATTCAGAGGTGCACTGGTTTTTTAATGACTGCTGAGTGAATTATGTATCAGCTCAGAGAACTGTAAAGACTCAAACCCCAATATAAAATATTGCCTTGGATACAGGCAAATGTGCCAAAATTATATTTACAAACAGATTATACTTCTTCCTTTGCATCCAAAATAGACTCCTTCTAAAGTCAGTATGAGAAATAATCCTGGCCAGTGCCAGTTCCCTCCCCGTCATGTCTGGAAAATGTTTGAGAGAAGACTGAATGTTCCAATGAAATTCCATGCCAGAAACAGATAAAATATTCCTGTTCCATAAATAAGCAGTAAAAACAAGAGTGTGTTAGCATCCAGGAATAACTCCATTACTAGTAGTATCGACACAATGAAAGATGGTGAAATTAATAAAAACCATAAAGCTAGCACAGGCACTCAGAAAAATATCTGCTTGCTTACCCCTGCTGCTGTGTTGAAACAGATAGTCCCAGTATCTCTCAACAGTAGCTGACTAAAGCCAGCCTATATTTCCTAAACTTAAAAAGTCCAAATTAATGAAAATCATTCCCAACGCTTAGAACTTATTTCAGCATCTGTGGAAAGTGTTGGGGCTCAGTAGGAGTGAGTAGAAACAGTATTTTTGTTTATTTTTTAGGTTTTTTTTCCTTTTTTTTCCCCAGAAAAATTACCAGAATAATCAGGAATTATCCTTTATATATATTTTTTTTTGTCTTGCTTCAGTTGCCAGGGTTAAAGTGACCACCTGAATTGCCGTGATCATTTTCTGCTTAATGCCCAGAAAGACTTTTATATTCTCCCTATCCACATGTTTGAGAATTAGCCTGCTAAAAAGTGAACCTGCTAAAAGCATTAATTCAAAGGCAAAGGTTTGATGGTTAAGGTTTTACCATATCATTGGGCAGACATTTAGTGAGAACAGCAAATTATTCATTTCCACCCAGAAAACTAACCCTTAGCTAGATTGTCTTTGACCTCTTATGGCACAATTCCCATCTCCTGCAGTGTCCTGGCAACAAAGCTCTTCCAAAATTTCTTTGTAGATTGTGAGCTGATCATGCAGGAATTGAAATGGTGATGCCAGGCATATACTTTGCATGTTCTAATGAGTTTTGCTCTATTCCTCAGGCCAGCTGGCTGTGCAAGCTTTAGATAATGTACAGAAGCCAAAGCCAAAAAAAGCTCAGATTAATAAAAAAAGAGCTGCAACTCAAACCAGACGTATCTTAAGGGTTTTTAAGGCTTCAAAAGGCTGTAGAGATAATTTTCACCTAGTGAATATGAATAGCAGAACTGATACTAGGGAACTTATATTATATAAATACTGCTTAGCTTTCCATTTTTTTGGTAGCACTTCATGCAAATAAAATTAAAAGGCTTTCTCACTTGGCCTAGCAGAGCTATGGCTAGGTGTGAAGCAGAGCTGCAGTTTAGTCTCAGTTGCTTCATCCTGAGGCAAGAGTAGTGGGTTGCAATATGATAATTAGTAGACTGAATGAAAAGACTGGATTTGATTACATTTGGTAGTAACAGGTGTGGGAAGGACATATGAAAGAGCTGTAGAATTTTTTCCCCAAGAGCATTGGAGGCTGAAACAGGCTAGATCTTTTACTTTCAATGTAATGCCTTGTTTCTGCTGTTGAGTATAAAGAAATTCCGTTAGCTTAACATATAGAAATTGCTGTCAAAGGTAATACTAGAAGTCCAGCCCATTTTTGACAGCTCTTAGGGACTATCTGACCCACTGAAAGGCTAAAACCATGCAAGTTTATGTGCCATGTCAGAGTGAGATGTAATACTGAGGGCTTCATACTGAGGTTATTTTCCCATAGCTCTAGCTAGACACAGGTCTAACAACATGAGGACATGTCACCTTTTTTTATTGTGATAAACACAGACATATTTTGTCTGGTCCTTGAAGGTATCTAGGAAACTAGGAATGTCTTAGACCACTAGTGTATGTCCATGGAAATAGAATGAACAATAGTAAAACTGACATTTTAAATGCCTTAAAATTCTCCATCCCAGGCTGTGGACTCCCTGCTAGCCCTGCCCATCACTGAAAGTGAACCCTCTTTACAGCATGTAAAGCATGTAGACATGAAATTTTATTCTACTAATGGAAAAACATAAAATCATAAAATTGGAGAGCTTCTCATACTCCAGCAATCAGTGGGACTGCCTTGTCGGATTTCATACCCTTTTTTGTCCATTCTGACACTGTCATTCGGCTTTCCCAGTCCAATCAATGATGACTCATCAACTCAGTCTACATGGACTTGCCTCAAGGTACACACCAGGAACACACAAAGGTGGTGGGTAATTGAGCCTGCATGAAATTCTGTTTGCTCAGAAAATGTTTGGGGAAATGAAGCAGTTCTGGAACAGCTATCTCCAAAAATTATACACAGCAATCTAGCATCACATTTAACTTCTCTCTTAGGATGTCTGTTTCATCAGTTTCTTTGTCTGAATACATAACTCAGTGTGCAGGTTAAATGCATTTTTTTACAAGCACACAATGATATGCAAACATAGAATTAATATATGGAAGGGAGGNGAGAGGGAGGGAGGGAGGGAGGGAGGAAGGAAGGAAGGAGAGGAGAGGTATTTGAGACACTGGAGCAGGTATTTCCCTGCAGTCTGTGGAGAGACTACAGTGGTGCAGATGAGTATTTCCTCAAGGAACTGTGATCCAGGGAAAGACTACATTGAATCAAATTGTCTTGACAGCCACTGTGGGCCACAGTGGATCCATGTTTGAGCAGGTTTTTCCCAAGGGCTAGTGGTAAGAACCTACACTGAAGCAGATGAAAAACATAAGGAGAAAAAAGCAGCAGCAAGGAATTGTTGCGGACTAACCATAATCCCCATTCCCCATAATCCCCATTTAGCCTGGCCTCTCAGGAGAAGGTAAGTAAAGGGGTGAAGTAAAGAGTGAAGGGGTGAAGCTGAACATAGGAAGAATGGAGAAGTTGGAGATATTCCCTTAATTTAGTCTTCACTATCCAAATCTATTTCAATGAAAAAAAATTAACTTCCCCATGCTGGGTGTCTTTTGCCTGTGACACTTATTAGTGAGTGATCTCCCATTCTTTGTCTTGACCTGAAAACTTTCTCCCTCAGTCCTTCTGCTGAGGGAGGGGAGTGAGAAAGTGGCTTAGACCCTTGAGAAACACCACTCACTACTAGTTTCAATCTGGACATTGAGCCATTAACTGTAACTATTCTGAAATGGCCATCTTGGAAATTTTCATTGATCTGGAATCAGGTTTAGACAGATAGTATGCCAGGACCATTTTGAAATTCATGTTTCTTGACATTTGTTCTGTGCATAAAATGTTCGTGACCTTTTCATCTATGTTTGAAAATCTAGGTCTAGAGATTTTGTATTGCTTTCTGCACACTGCTGGAGTTACTACTGAGATTGAAATGCCCATAGTTTGAAGGAAAACAAAATGAAATTACAGTTCTCTGTTTCTTGTTTCTTCAAGTATAAAAATGTGACAAATTGGGGTTTATTGTAATTCTAGCTAGAGATTTGTGATGGGTTAACCTTGTCAGCTCTATCACTACCCTTCTCAGCAGGATATGGGGAAGAAAATAATGTGGAAAAAAAACTTGTGGGTTAAGATAAAGGCACTTTATTAAAGCAAAAGCAAAGACCAAGTGCAGAAGCAAAAGGAAAGCAAAACATTTATTCTCTAGATTTATTCTCTACTTCCCCTAAGCAGGTGAGGTCCATCTGCTTCCCAGGAAACAGCACTTCCGTACACGTAGCAGTTGTTCTGGAAGATAAACAACGCAATAACTAATGCTGCCCACCCCACACAGCACCATCCCACCCACTTATCTTTTTTTGCTAAGCAGACACCACATGATATGGCACATCTCTTTGGCCATTTTGGGTCAGTCGTCCTGGCTGTGTCTCCTCCCAAGAACTTCCTTACTCCCAGGGTACTGGTGAGGGGGGAATGTTGGAGACACTGCTTCATGTTATGCCAGCACTGCTTGGCAGCAGGCAAAACACTGATATGTTACCAACACCTTTCTAAATACCAATCCAAAGCACAGTACTATGAGGGAGGCTACAGGGAAAATTAACTCTCCATAATTAAATCATCTCAGACAGACCCAACATAAGGTTTCAGCCAGGCATTGTAGTATCTGCTAGATCCTGATTTTGAGCAGAAAAGTAAGCTGCATAATGGAATAATAACATTATCAAATTATATGTGTTTCTTTTTTCTCTTCATAAACAACTTTTTAAAATGCCAAAGATTTACCTTGAACTTTTCCATGACCCCCACTGTTTTTCCAGGCATCCCTCACAACATGTATTTTATCTATTTACTTTTTACCGGTCACTTACAACTCGTCTGCAAACTGAAGACTTAGAGGTGACCTGTTCCTTTTACTTTGATCCATAGACTGATGTATTTCAACTGTAGCAATATTTGGTATTGTGTTCAATGATGTAGTTCAAGAGCAGATCTTACTTTTGACTTAAATCACATGCACAAGATTTGTGCAACATACCTAAATTCAAAGTAAAATTTAACCCTGTCCATCATTTCTTCTTCAGCAGTATGTTGATGATTCATTCATTCATTCACCTCTATTATATATTGGATAAGGAACTGGAATATCTTTGGTTGTTGTAATGCAGTTTGCTTGTGCAGTTGAGGAATTAAAATCAGGAAGAGAAAGAATAAATGATTGACATGAATACAACTCATTATTCTGCTGAGAACTTGTTTTGACATATCAGTCAATGTAAATCATCAGTGTTACAATATCATTGATTACAATTTGCTTCTCTTTGATCACATCAGAAATTACTTGTCAAGATAACATATAACATGTATTTTCCAGAAGATCTTAACTGTTTTAATAGTGTGTCTCACCTCCTCCTACTGAAAACCATACAGACCACCTACTTATAATTTGGGTTACTAACTGAAGTGTTCTACAAGGAAAAGTAAGTTTAGATATTGTGTTTAAAACTACTTGCTAGTTTAGTCTGAAATATGGAATTAAATGATAAACTCAGAATAATCCAGCATGCCTTTGGGCTATCTAAATGCTAATAACCTGGAAGACTTGGCAAGTTTCACTTACCCAAAGAATGGGGTAACATCCAGAGGGACCTGGACAAGCTCAAATAGTGGGCCCTTATGAACCCTGCAAGTTTTCAAGGCCGGGTTGGATAGAGCTTTGAAGATGACCCTGCTCCTCACAGGGTGTTTGGGCTAAATGACCTTTAAAGGTCCCTTCCTATCCAAACTGCAGTAGTTATCTTTCCTTAAAACAAAAATTACTCAAATATTTGTCTATACAGAGATGTCAGGCTTCTATTCCTGTTTTCTATATATACACAGACCTATGCAAGGTGGAAATGGATGGACTGCTAACAACTGAAGAATTACTCTAGTATGTAAACAGTATAATAACATTAATTCCTATTTTGGGAATATTTTGAAACCTCACAGGCCATTTTCTTCCCAAGTACCTTTACAATGAGGCATTGCTGTGTTATGCCCAAAACAATCAGCAATCCTGGTACCCCAGTCGCCCAGGACAAGGAACCGTGGAGCACACCATGAAATTGTGTAAAGGTGGGGAGAAAAATAAGGATAATGTACCTTGCATTGAGATGAAACTTCTTTCTATTTAAAATATGCTGTCCTATGTACCTGTAAAGCAGATTTAATTCTTTTCTGCCCTGCAATACTTATGCCACAGTAAACCATAGTCTTGTTTTCCACTTCACCTGACACAGAAGGAGAGCGCATTTCATTATTTGACCTAATGTTTTCCTTGATTTTCTTTTTAGATTTCCAATATGAAATAATTTCCACCACAAATAAATGTTGTTATTAATACATTTATGATGTGTTTGGTAACTCTTTGACAATCCTCATCAATATGGAGTAAAACAGAGTATACCTCAAACGAATAATTTGAACAAGCAGATTCCAACACTATGTTTCATAGGATCATCATAGAATCATAGAATGGTTTAGACTGGAACAGACTTTAAAGATCACCTAGTTCCAATCACCCTGGCCTGGGCACGGACACTTTCCACTAGATAAAGCTGCCCCATCAAAGCCCCATCCAACCTGGGTTTGAGCACTACCAGGTATGAGGCATCCACTTCTCTGGGCAACCTGTTCAGTGTCTCATCATCCTCACAGTAAAGAAGTTGTTCCCTAAGAGCTAATCTAACTCTACCCTCTTTCAGTTTAAAGCCATTGCCCCTTATACTCTTGTAAAAATTCCCTTTCCAGCTTTGTTTCAAGCACTGTTTAGGTGCTGGAAAGGTTCTAGAAGGTCACGTTTAAGATTTCTCAAGGACTAACAACCCCAGTTCTCTCAGCCTGCCTTCTCAGGAGAGGTATTTTAATCCTCAGAACATCTTTGTGGCCCTACTCTGGATTCAGTCCAACAGGTCCATGTCCTCCTTTAATCAGAGTCCCCAGAGCTGGATGCAGTACTCCAGGTGGGGTCTCATTACAACTGAGCTGATTTATAATGCCATTCTATATATTGATGCAGAAGGGTCATTAGCTGGCTTTGTTTCTTTTAGATTTGCCAATATATGCAAGAGAAGTGAGGTTGGTTGGTAAAAAGGAGCCTGCAAAGACCTATGTAAAATCTGTACTAATAGTAGCAGTATTAGTAAATAATTTTTTGAAGCTGTAGTTATTTGGGAATTTGTCTCTGACTTTACAGTTAACAAAATTCTCATAATGAACATTATTAAATCTGTAGATGATTTTTTTCTTACTTTATCAAAATTATTTCTTCTCAAAATAAGACAAATCAGGCCATTGAAATCTGAAAATATATTCCATTTTTGTCTTGTGATATTCAATGAATCAAAAGCTTAATGATTAGAACTAAACCTTCAAAATTACAAATTATCTGTTCAGTTAGGCTTTATATAATGGGATCAACTCCCCATGCTATCAGAATTGCTTCTGGCAACTGTAGCACACCTGACATTTAGGGACTTAAAATGGTATCAGACTGCTTTGTCACACAATAAGAAAAGAAATCCAATTATCTTTAAAATCTCTCTGTTCCTCTCTACAGAATTATCTTTTACATTATTGTGGTATTCTCTTCCACTTGAAACCCCTCTGTTTAGGTATCAAATGTATTTCTCTTCTTTCTGGACACCTTCTCTCCTGAAGCTTTACCAGCTTAGAAAAATTTCTTTCTGTGACATCTGATCAACAACACAATAATGAAGCTTAAGCGCTAAAAAATTATAGAGATGGAAGAGAGAGCAAAGCCTTTAACTCATTTCTCTCTCAGTTCACTGCTAGGATGTTCTTTTCCCTTGCGCAGCCTTGAAGAGTGCTCTTTCAAAACTAAATTTGACAGTCTTCCACCTAGTTTCTTTCTGGTTATATGAACAAAAGCTATGGGATAACTTTTGTATTCCCTTCAAAAACTCAATTGCTTGCTAAATTGCTTTCTAGGCATCAAGTCAAAATTCTTATAGATTGGAGTTATGTATAGAAAAGAAGTTTTCCTAAGACTCATATGAGTGATGCAAGAAAGTTCATGCAAACGAAGCAAATATCAGAGAATGATGTATCCCTGAGGATCTAGTAGTCTCATTTAGTCTCATTTTGCCCAGTCAGGAGCAAATCTTTCTACTTCTACAATAATAAATCACCACATTTGCGGGTGTTCACTAACTCATCAATGGAAATTACTCCTTATTGCTATTCTAACAAAAATATTTCCTGTTTATGAGTTTGTATATGATGACTCATATTTACCAAAATGACTATTCCAGATGTGAACCTCATTTGCATAATGAATTAATACCTTATTTGTGCATCTTGACCAAAGAATTAACTAACCCTTGTCTTCTCATGCTTGCATAATGTAACAGTTCCTACCTAGCATTATATAAAAACCATACATAGTTTATTCTGTGCATGGAAAATGCATAAAAAGTTTGTAGAGCATAATTAGAAACTTTTAATTATACATTGGATTCATTGCATTCCAGATTCTTAAATTTTTGACTCTAGAGATAGATTTAAAGATGCTGGAAAGAATGAGAAGAGAAATGTGAACATCGTTTTCAAATCAGGCAAGAGTACCAGCCAAATGTAACTGTCTAGTAAACATTATGACTGATGTACATTTAAATCAAAATCTGATGTCAAATAATTTGTGGACAAATCTAAATGAGCCATATTAGAATGTGGAAAAATCCTCAGTTTATAAACTTACTTACAGGGTATATCAATGTAAGTCCACAGTGAAAAATGACCACAATAATACAAATCTTTGAAAGTACCTGAGCATAATTATACAGAAAGTACCACAGGGGAGCAATGTTAACCAAGCCAGTCTTAGTAGATGTTATTACTTTACCCTGATTTTGACTGTGTAAAGGTTGCATCAGTTCCTTGCTAATCACCTGGGCTCTTCCAGTAAAGAAGACAGAAGGTTTAAAAAGATAATTAATTCTTACCATTTTAGATATCTATTTTATTATTATATTAGCCATCCTCTAGAGATACCATTTTCTTTCTGTTAACTACTGAGCGAGCATAAAATATTAGATTAGACTCCACAAGAAATTTCAGAGGGACAGATTTAGGGGAAATTAATTCTGCCTCTTGTGTATAAAAAAACCACCACAAAATACATAGAACAAAGACTATAATGAAAATGGGTTGGACAACAAAAGGAGTCTATTGTAAAACAATTATTTAGAAAGGCCAGGGGAAAAAAGAAAAAAAATAAACCTGCCCAAAAAAGAACAAGCAAATCACAACAATTTCCTGCACTGTCTCATCACCACCAGTAAATCCTAAAATCCTTGATGGCATTTTTAGCATCTTTTTCCTTTGTTGCACTGGTAAAAAAATGGAGGCATCTAAGCTTCAAATCACATAAGCATAGAATAGTTCAGATTTGAAATGACCTGTGAATGTCTGACTTCTTATATTAGAGCCAACTCAGAGATCAGACCATGTGGCTCTGTTCTTTTAGATTTTGAAAACGTTGAAGTACAGAATCTGCACAATCTTTGCAGAGCCGGCAATCTGTGGTATCTGCGTGGCTCCCTGAAGAGTTACTGGTGTAAAATATAAAGATTTCAGTTCTGAGTTGTGGTAGTATACAATGTTGAAGTATGGTACATAGTAAGTTTGTAGTTAATTAGTATCATACTCAAAAGTGAAGGCTTTTTCTGGCTTGAGTAAGTTAAGAAACAATATATTTCCTAAGATTTGCAGTAAATCACCGAATTTGTTATTGGTGATATTAACCAAGGGGGTAGTGGGAAAAAAACAAACCTAATTTAAAGAAAATATTTTAGAAGAGAAAAATATCATGTCGTTATGGCCATAAAAAAAGCTGCTTCTGGTCCATGTAAGGAATTGACTGATTTTATACCAAGGAACATAAAAGTTTCTAAGTAGAAACGTGATTCAGTGAGAAAAAATAGGAAAAAACATGAAAAATCTTTCTTTTTTCCTATTCAGTGTATGTTTACATTTTTCTGTAGATATTGTTAATCCGTTTTCAATTTAATAAAAAAGAGTAAATAACAGAGACACATTACATATATGTCTAAATTGGTGGTAATAGCCTAAAATAGATTAATTATGAAGAAATGGGAGTGGAGAATAATTTTGCCTACTTAAATAGCAACCACATAATAAAACCAGCATATAGTATATAGTAGTTAAAAATTCACCTGCGGGTCAACAATCTCATATTCTAATGGATATTGTATTTCTCTGAGAAATTTTGATCTGGATTCATAAGGTATTTCAAAGTGAAATAAAAATTTAAATACATGAAAACCAAAATCTCATAAAGCCAGGATTATCATAAATTGAGCATATTTCAGTGTTAAAAATTTAACCCATATTTCTTTCACCACATTGTAGAGATTTCCTTTGATTAGACTTCCTTCTCTTTCAAATTCATTTATTGAATTTCCCACAGTTCCTGCTGCCTGCGAGTAAGCAACTGTCCTTCTCTGAACACACACATTATAGTTATTCAATGCCTCATGTTTAAATAATTCCCTCAATTCTCAATTTGTAATGAAACCTATGAGGACATAAAAATTAATAAAAAACCCACCATAAATTTGCCAGAGCTCATTTCTTCCTATGAATTAGACATAACGAATGATGGCATAACTAATGCTGGGTGTAGAATAAAGTTTACTATTTTAAAGTCATTTTATTTCTTACAACTTTAATTGAAAACTGTTAGAATGAAGTGGAAAATCTATGCAGGGTGATTAATGGAAACAGTATATTTATTAGACGTTTATTATGTGGAATATTTAACTGCTTCACACTCATCTCCCTCACAGTATGTCATTGCCAGCTCAGGAGATAAGCAGAGCAATAGTCAATATTAATGGCATCCCATCATATATATCATGCTTTAATTTTATTTCAAGTGATTAAAAAAGAGTAAAAGTTACAAAAAGTGCTGTTTGATCTGGACCAATTTGGAATTGTGCTATTTTAAGATGATTCATCTGCAATGGGTTCTTGTCATAGAACCAGTGATTATAAGAATAATTAAGAGGTTTGAGTCCATTATAATGCCAAGAGTAAGGTGGCCTGATACCAGGCAGCAGTAGAATTATAGTTATATTTAGCTTCCATGACCAAGGCTAGAAACAAAAGCATTTCAAGCTATGAATAGAAATCCCTGTGTAACATATTTTTAATTGTATGTACTGATTTTAAAAAACAGATTTTGCATGGGGATACATTTGTTATTTAGTTTCAATAGCACTAATAATAGCAGCAAAACTATAACATCAGTCATAGCAAATGTCTGAAGAGTTTTATCTGTAAGGATAACCAAACTTGAGAAAGTGGGTCAACATCATTGAAATCTGAGAACTGTAAAAGTCTTGTGTCCATATAAATAGTTTCTCTCCTATTTGTCAATTTTTGCTCTCTACAAAGACAAAAAAATTCATTAACTTCCTGCAATAATTTGTCAAATAGATTAACTCAGTGCCCTTCCCTTGAGCCACAAGCTTTTTCATTTAATTTTGTGGCTTCTGGAGCATGGTAGGAAGTTTGTTGGGCACCCAACCATCAGGCAAGGTCAACACGCAATACAGTCTCCCTTAACCTACCTATGAATTTGTGAGCCTGAAGAGTCAGTCATTCACTCTGGGTTGCAGGAGTCATGTTCTGAGGGCTTATTTGGCTGGGACTATACTTAAAGCAATTGAAAACTCATGCTCTATCTATGTTTCTAACTGAATTCTCTGCTGGTAGTCAGTTAATCTTGGTTTGAAAAGACCTAATATACAATGTCCTACACGAGATTTAAAAATGTGAGTACTTCATTTCCAGGTCTGAAATTACTTCAGGGTAGATATAGATACTCAAGTAGGTATCTCACCAAAGGTAATTGTTCTAGTAAGAGTTATAGTGATATAATTTTAAATAATGAAGGAATATCAAAGTCTTAATCATCTAAAAAGTCTGGAAAGAAATTTTCCAAATTATTTTATTGGAGTATGTGTATATTCACCTGTGCAAGACTGCACTCGTTTGACTGTTTGATTTAACCTGGTGTGCTGCATCTGGCTGAGCTGGAGTACATTTTCGCACGGCAGCCCTCTCAGTGCTGTGCTTTGCATTGGTGGCTGGAAAGGCTTTGCTAACGCACCAGTGCCTTGGCTACTGTTGAGCAGCATTGACACAGCATCATCACTGTCTCTCCAACATTGCCCTCTCACCAGTAGGCTGGAGATAGGCAAAATCTTGGGAGGGGACACAGCTGGGATGGCTGTTGCAAACTGACCAAAGGGATATTCCAACACAGCTCAGCAACAAAAGCTAAGAGAAAGGACCGGAGTAAACGTTTGTCATTATGATGTTTGTCTTTCAGAGAAACCACTATGTGTTCTGAAGTCCTGCTTCTTGGAAGTGGCCAAACATCACCTGTTAATGAGAATTAAGGTATAAAATCTTCTCTTTTTCTTTGCCTCCATGTCCAGCCTTTTCTTTTGCTTTTTTAAACTTCCATTATCTTGGCCCACAAGTTTTTTTCCATCTTATTTTCTCCTCTCCCATCCTGGGAAAAGTAATGAAAGAGAAGCTTGGTAGTCAGCTAGCATTCAGCCAAGGTCAATCCACCACATCTGGCTTTTACATGCTAGTCACTTCAACTTTGTTTTTATTTTGGGGTTTGTTTTTGGGGATGGGTTTTTTTTATTTATATAGTTAAATTTTTGAAAAGACTGTAATACCACATAAGGCTGTGACTTGAACAGTGTTTTAGATACTAGAAGACCTTAATATCATCACCCTAATAATTTTCAAAAATTTTATGTCATTAATACTTACAAATTTTTTCATAAATATTTCTAGTTCAATACTGAAAATTATACAAATCTCTCAGTGTGATATACCTGATATATTTGTAAAATAGGATTGTAATATCTTTCTTATTTGATTATTCACTTGCTACTGTAGTGTTACTGCCTTTTTTAGCTATGATAGATTAGTACACAGTGACCTTTTCGGAAAGAGTTTGAAATAGATTATGTCATTTAACTATACTTTGGTTAATAAAATGACCAACTGAGCCAGTGTAAAAGGTAAATTGCGAAAAGGAGCACGTCTAAATGTAAGGTTTTTGTAGCAGTCACAGTATTAGCTGAGACTGAGATAGATAGAAAGCATGGAATTAATTTCTTGGTGAATTTGTGTTGAGTATCTATGTTACTTCCCCGGGAAGCTTATCCAGTTATTACTGTAAAATAAAATCCACTAACTTTCCTCTTCACACCAAAAAATGTGCATGCAGTAAGTTTTAATTAAGTTGCTACGATTTTATGAAACCATTTTTTCTTTCTTTTTAATTCTTCTTATACACTCCACAAACCCCAGAGGAAAACAAGTGTTTATAAAGATGAATCCCCTGTGGAGCGTGTCAGCTGTCATACTCACAGGCTTCCCTTCCTTTAATGAGACCATAAACTCTTTTCTGCTACAGGAAGCCTTACTTACATGAACTGTAATCTATTTTCTGAATGGGAATTTTGTAAAGGTTGTTGATTCTTCAGACAGACATTAAAGTTTCTTACAGGGGCTTAATGGGAGATTAGGTATGATCCTTAGGTTAGATTTCAAATGTATATTTCTTGATAACACTAATTCTTGTTCATGAAAAGAAAAATTCTTTTGCTCTATTGATTTAGGGACTGATCTCAGAAGGTGTGAACTGCTGCACATTGTACAATTCAAACTGTCATAATCATAAGAATTTTCATAATCCAACTATTTTCTGGATTGCAGTTGGCATTATACAGAAAGCTGTATTTATGTTTAGAATATTGCCAGTGACTACAAACGACCTAATATTTACTTTTCATGACTTAAACTTACACTGTTTTGTGTTTCTCCTTGATTATTATATATATGAATTAAAAAAACCAAACCAAAGAAAAAAAAACAAAACGTCACTCCAGTGGTAAGGACCAGGAATGTGGTTTGACTGTGAATGAAGTCTAAATTTACTCCAGAACAGTTTATGCATCATAAAACAGCTTAAGTAATTTTTCAGAGTGGATAGATATCCTATTAAAAGGCATGATAAGCAAAGACTTGGTATATCTCTGATTAAGTCTTTCTATCTTAGATGTCTTAGAAAGCCCTTGGACGAGAGATGAAGTTCAGGTCATCTAACTTTGTCTACAATATCTATGGCTACATCTGACACAGTCATCTAGAATGCTATTATGTTCTGTGGAGAGTGATAAGTGCTTCTACTGCACAATTCATTTTTTCTTGCAGGAAAAGAAAACAAGTGAACCATTCATCTCAAAATTCCTGTTTGTCTCCACCTCCTAAGAACAGACACTGCAGCACACACGCATCTGCTATAGACGCTGAAAGCTCAATGGATGAATTTTACATGCAGTTGCTTTACATTGTATAGGATTTCAGTTGTTTTACATTGTATAGGATTCCAGAGTTAATAAATTTTAATGTGGAAAATTCAAAATAATGTGCATGGTGAAAATATGTTGAGTGTCTAAATAAGAATGATTTCAAATTACCTTTTAGTGCTCAACAAAAACACATCTTGTACTCACACAGATCTTTCCCTGAAAAGTAGAGAGCAATTTTTAGCTATAAGAAAATGAGGAAAAAAGCCAACAAAAAACCACTGATTAAATCACTACATAAATTCATGACACCACGGTCACTCTTTCCAGTTCAGATAGGTAGTATATATAGATCATATTAGAACTTAAAAAAAATAAAAACCTACCAACTACTGACCATGATTTCAGGAGCAATCATGAATATTGAAAGTTGTTAATGTGAGAAAAGACTGAATATATCATTTTGCTTCTCACTGTGAGAAAAAGTGATAGCTGAGAGTGAAGTATAGTGAATTACTTTAGTATCAGAGACAGCATAATGAAGGCAAATTGGGAATAGTCATTGAACTTGTGTTTGTTTTCTTTTTGTTATTTATTTAATTTTTATGGCAGTACTACAGTCCACTATGAAATTTCCAGACAGAAATTTCTAGAAAACTTCTAGCAGAGTTAGCCTTCTTTCCCATCCACATCCACAGCCACTTTGCGTTAATAAATCTCTTTGCCTCAGAATATCATATAGACAAACACTAAGAAAGAAACTCGAAAAATTAAAATGTGATGGATACATCAGCTGTTTGAATGATCTGGATGCAAACTTCTTCACTGCAATTGCTAGTAGAGATTTCTATGAAGCTAAGATAAAATAAACAAGAAATGCTGTGTAACTTGAGTCTTAAAGTTTTCGTAATGCCTCCACTACTGGCAACTGTCATAAACAGGAGACTAAAATATAAGAACAGTTTTTCTTATTTAATATTGTACTAATTTTCTTATGAAAAACAAACAAACCCAAAAATTGCAAGTGAACTCTAACTATGAAGTGTAAAAGTGCAAGTAGATGAAGGACCAATTTCTCTGCTTCAAGAATCTCTATTCAGGTCTTACTGTTGCTTTTGTTTTTTATTTCCTGAAAAAAATTGCAAATGTTCTATGGAATCTATTATTTAACATCTAGTAAACTCACAATCTATAACATCTTTCAAGACATATCTTCTGTGTTATATGTGTGAAAACTCTTCATTGTTACATAAGGATGAAACTCATGTTTGTGCTAGTGTTACAATTGTGATGTAACTGGATACTATGGATGTGCCTATTTTTATAACCAGGGCACTTAGTCATCAATTCCCCAGCTAGTTTCTGCCTAGATGAGAAAATGGACAGGCTTAAGAACTATTTATTGACTGAAATCCTAGCAGATTTCACAATAAACATCTTGACTAGTTGTTGCATGAGCTCTCCAGGTGGATCTTTGGACAATCCCTGTGTTCCTTCCTTCCTGCTGTGCATAGATCAATTTATAATTAGTACTTAAATACTACTGATTAACTGCGTTTTTTAATATCTCAGAAAATCTGCAAAAAACTTGGTCATCCTGGAGACTTCCATGATGCTTTCTGCTGTACAAATGGCCAAATTATACAAATGTAATTTTACACAGCCAAGTAGAAACTCTTCCTGAAATACAGAATTGTCATGTAAGGCAGCTTTCGGTATGCAGTTAAGACAGAATATGCTTTTTACATATCCCGAGGTCAATAGGTCGTGCATGCAATCCTAACCGGACATGCTTGTGGGTTTTTTTCAACATCTACTCAGCTTATGACTGCATGAAACATATGATGCTGATTTACAATTGAAATACTGTTCTTAGGGGTTTTTTTCTGTTGTATTTTATTGTTGGCTGGGGAAAGTCAAAGCAGCATGAACTCTTCTGCCTCCTAGGAAATCTCTGATGCTCATTTGAATTTTTTGTGTTTCTTGTGATCCTGTGATCCAGTTCTAACCTTTCAGTGAAGATTCTTTGCTTTCCCCTTCTGTTTCATGCTTTTCTTTGCTTTCCACTCCTGTTTCATGTTCTTCTTTGCTTCCCCCTGTTCTTCTTATCATTGATTCCAACTGAAGATTTTATAATAAGTTATGTAGGAAATAAGGCATTGCAGTTGTTGCCTTCAGGACAAGTATTAACCTTCTCATGGTTTTAACTTATTTTGGGGTCATTTTAAATTATACTGTACAAACCACGCAAGCGTTTGCTACAGGATAAGACTTTGATACTCAATGGACAATACTGCAGTTAATTGAGGCAATCCTTTTTCTTAGATAGTCTTATCATGCAACAAAGTTTTAAAAAATCTATCAATGGCAGAATCTAGAATCATCATTTCCAGTGCAAAATGGACACATTTTCATTGCCTAGAATTTCAGTTTGGTTTAGGAAGAACAAACCCGCTGTTTATTTCAACATCAGAATGGTGTGTTCTGTTTCCTTTGTTTCCTTTCTTTCTTGGAAAGTCTTATTCTTCTCAATAAATGCTGGGACTGTAGTTTTCACCTAAATAATTCTTCCCTTACACCTTCAGGGCCATGAACATTTAAGTAGAGAGACTATTGAGGGTTTCATACTCAATCAAAACACTTTCTTCTCACTGAGATTATCAATTGCAATCTCCAGAGTAAAAGAGAATTTATTGTCTGCTTAACAGATGAAGGAAATAAAAGTAAGTATAAAGTCAGTTGGGTATTTCTGAAAACGTACCTTTCCACTCATTCTCTTTCTCTGAGAAGTCAAAAAGAAAAGACTGATAGGTAGACAACCTAAGAATGCATCACAAAACCTTTTAAAGATTGACCCAAATATCTTTAATGGAGGTAAATTCACTTTTTCAGATGATAACCAGTAGGTTATTTTAAAGTGATAGATATTAGAGAGGAAGAAAATGAAACATTCAACATTTGAAAACTGTATCCTTTTGTCCCATTTACTTAGGATTATGTTCAGCTCTAAGTTTGATCATTCTATTGTTGCATGAAGTCATGTCTAGGAGCCAGCATAAAATAATGGTGTAGTTCGCTTTTTAATGGAGTGAACATCCAGTAAATGCTTAAGGACACTACAGATGAGTAAAGCACTCAAGGTTATGCTTAGGTGCTTGGAGACTTATGTTACCTGCATAAGAGTAACTGTATTTGAGAAGAGAACTTTAGACCTGTTTTGCTCTTTCTTGGAAGTGAAGAACTTGGTCATTGCAAGTTTATTATTATTCATACCATTCCTATTCTTTACATTGTTAAGGAGGATAGAATCACAATGTATTGAATACTGCCTAAGTATTACCCAACCAAAGTTCATGACCTAAGATATAATAATTTAAATTGTAAGTGCAGTGGATTTCTCTCTGTCTTAAAGATTTTGCCCTCTTATTTTGGCTAAACAAAAATAATCATCTTAGATAAAACAATAAGAAAATGAAAAAAATAGTTCCAGTAAGCAAAACCAAAATCAAACCAAACAAAATTAAATCCTTTTGATCTTCCCAGCAGTTTTACAAGAACAGAATAGAACCTGGTATAATATCCTTTTTATTAATTATCTAAGTCATCCCTTCATATAAACCCTTACAAACTACAATAAAAAGCTAAACTATTATCATTTCACAGTGGAGGAAGTTAACTGAACTGTATTTGACCCCTTCTCTGTGGAAACTAAATTTACATTACTTCAATATCTCAGATACCATTATATTTACTCAGATTTCTTTTTTCTCCCTAAACTCTTTAAACCTTACTTATTACTGGTAAAGTACTTTTCAGGACAAATAATTCTGTGGAGCCCTGACTTATTCCTGTGAACTCCCCACTTGCAAAAAACAGAGCCCTCAAAAGATGGATGCTGTTCCTCTCTGCACAAATTTATTGCTCCACACAGATATGAATAACCATGCTGGCCTTTGCTACTCTTATAGGGGTTATCCACTGACCGGATTACAACAGGTCAGGTGTGTCCTTATTCAGTAAGTTACCAACATGAGGGAGCCCCCTGACAGCTAATGATCCAAAACATATATTCTCTGAAATCTGTGGTTTCATTAAGGCAAACCTGCCACATGTGCTAATCACTGCAGGAGCTGAGCTGTTTTGTAGCTCATTTTCTCCTCTATCAAATCACGAGAGCAAGAAGATAAGGATGATGTGGGAAGTATACCTTCAGGTTAGCACCAAAACTCAGCCTTGTCAAGACAGCTATAGATGTAAATGCAATCTATCTTAAAATTTAGCAGCTGAATAGCAGCAAGTGCCTTGAAAATAACATCTAACACACATTGGCACATGAGCTAGAAAAGTATCCAGTCAAACTGTGGGGAGGTTATGAAGAAATTCATAGGTAGAATTCAGAGCCCAAGAGACCTAAATTCTTTCTCCCATAAATAAGGCAGATCAAGCAATAACTTCTACAGTAGGACCTCAGCTCTGCCCTGGTAGGACTGAAAAGAAAAATCGCATTCTGTGTGCCCAGAAACTGTCAGCAAAGGTACCAGCAACTGTGTCATTGCCAAGGGCTGGAGAGAGCTCATTCATTTTGTTCTGCTCATCCAAAAGGCAGTGAGGAGCACCAGTGTTTGACCTACAGCATGAACTTTATTCAGGACTGCAGTGATAGCCTAGGCAAGGAAAGGTCCTGAGGTTTATAGCTGGCTCGCTGGCACCGAGTTCCCTGGAAACACTCAAGGCCAGGTTGGATGGGGCTCTGAGCAACCAGATCTAGCTGAAGATGTCACTGCTTATGGCAGGGGGGTTGTACTAGATGTCTAAATATGAGAAAGATTTATTCTGGTGATGACTTGAAGGACTGTGCATAAGTATTATTTTTTTTAAAAGTCTCAGAGATGAACTTAGCTTTTAAAATGTATTTATTTTTATGTTGAAATTAACATGTAAATTAAAAACACTCCTCCCCACAAAAAAAAAAGAAATACTAAAGCATCGCATAATGTTCGTTGTTAATTAACTTGACACAAGTTAGTTACATCATTTATGAGACTTTTAGGCTGTTGTACAATGTAACTGTCAAGGATCAATCTGACCCTGAAAATAAAATGAACTCTCAATAGTTCCAAACCTCCCTCACAAAGCTGTGCTTTTCTGTGTCCACTGCGAACTCAGATTTTCATGTGCTAGTTAGGGGGCTGATGGATTAACAAGACTCTGTTTTCCATATAGTGCACCTACATGCTCAGAAGACTTGAAAAACGTTTTAATCTAAATCCAGGACACTGTTTTTTCCTCAGACTTTTTCTAACAGCTCTAATTATTTTTAAGTATTATACCAAAGACTGTTATTTCTGAGAACATTTCAGCCCTTTAGTGACATATACACAACTGTGAACTACACATTGACACTGGATACAGATACACACTATGAAGCTTGAAGCATTAGTGAAAGGAAATAAAAATGACTGAGCCAGCTTGTTGGTTCTTTAACCTTTTGAGTCTCTGGAGACAAAGAGTGTTTTTTACGACCACTTGTTACAGAAGAAAATAAAACAAAAAAAATTAGCTTCAGAGAAAATCCCATAAAAATAGAAAAAATTAATTAAAAATATTTATAATTTGTATATTTTGGGAACACCATAGAGAATTTTTCAGATAGGATAGAATTTTAGTGAGAAATTAATAAAATCTAGAAAAAAAGTTTTTGGAATACATACTATGTGATAGGAATAATTACTTTGCACAGAACAGATTTTCACGGAACTGATTTTAGTGTTCCTCTAAAACACGACCAGTAGGTATTTTTACAACTTCAAAATAAAGGGTGCTGGGAGAAGTATAATTTCACCTTCGTTTGGAAATTGGTGAAACATGACATAGGTGGTGGGTGAGAATGAAAAAAAAATCTACTAGGACGTCTATACTTTCATCAAGAGCTTTTAAATCTCTATTGGAGCAGTTACTAGCTATTGGACCTTATTAGATAGCCCAGGTGAAGATTCAGAAATACTTTGGTTCCTGATAAAGTCTGTGCTTCGACCACAGCAGGTGCTCTGCAACTATTTTTAGCTACTTGGAAGGGCATAGTTTAAACATATCATAGTTCTTTCTTCCCAGTCTTCATGTGGACAATACTGCATTCATAATGACAGTGATGCCTAAAAAGGAACTTTATATAACCAAATATTGTGATGTCAGTGATGTTTCAGTGAAGATTTCTCTTGAGTTTCTGGAACTGAAAGACTTCTGTATGCACTCACTAAAATTACCTATGCCTCAGCAGACTATTACTGATGGAATATATGACAATGTTGCTTCTTGGTGTTTTGGAGAGGGAATGACACTAGAGACAGAGAAGGAAAGCCTATTTCTACTGCATTCATGGTGTTGAAGCAAAGACTCTGGTCCTGGTGAGTGAAGGGATATGAACATAGGAAAAGCATACTTGGGGAAAGTCTCTGAGAGAATTCAGTATGGCATGGCAAAAAATGTTTCCATTGTTATTCTGGTAGTGATGATACTAATTTTTATATCCTTTTTACTCAGCAATATTGAATCATGATTCTGATATGGTAACATAATATGGCTCATCAAGACTTTCTCATCTATGGAAAGAAAGAGCAATGTCTAAAGGCATTTAGATGTTTAAAACAAGAGGAACCATTGGTGTTCCAAAGATGCTGTTCTTTCTTCACTGACTGTAGAAGTACTGTAGATGACTAGACTAAATCCACAAATTTATGTAAATTTAGGTAAAGCATTTTAGATATATTTAAATATAAAGGCTGTAATGAACTTTAAGTAAAGTGACACCTATCTAAAGAATAATAATGTACATACTTAACCTATCTCTGTGGACTCATTACAATTTTTTTTCTAAGAATATTTTTTTCTGCGCAAAATTAATTTTAGAGTAATAACATTCTTTAGTTTGAATTACAATAGTCTAAATTAATTATTTTTCATGTATTATTTTGTGGAAAATCTGTTTGTTTGTTGGTTTGGGGTTTTTTTCCATGTTCATAGCTTGGTAGTGTTTTTGGCTCATCAGCCATGAAGGCTTTTTCATGTATTTCAAAAGCCCAGCAGTAAAAGCCTTGCCAAACATTCTCTTAACTATGGTCACTGCTGTTGATGTGCCAAGGCACCCAGCCAGTACAAGTCCCAATTATTTTTCTTCCCCAGGCAATAAACATTTTCACTACACTTCCTACTCTCTTCCAATTCATATAGTGAGCCATACAAAGCAATCAAAAGTGGAGTGAAGGAAATGCTCCCCAGTTGCAGGCATTTGTCCGATCAGTTGATAGCACAGGCAGAGCCTGGACACAGCCAAGTAACACTACACAAAATCAAGCCCACTTTTAACCCATTCTCTTCCTCTCAAAAGACACAAAAGCTAAATCTCTTGGCAGTGTAGCCAAAGACTTGGGTACAGCATGGTCAGAGACAGAGAAGTAGAAAATTAATAGAGGGTAAAGAGGAATGGAAGAAGGAGGGGAAGGGAGGAAGGGAGGGAGGAAGGGAGGGAGGGAGGGAGAGAAGAAGGAAGGAAGGAAGGAATGGTGCTGAAGGAAGGAATGGTGCGGAAGGAAGGAAGGAAGGAAAATAGAAAATGAAATGCAGGTTTTGGCTAAAAAATCCCTCATTTATCTAATTTCTCATCAGTATCTGCTAACAGATTTTTCTGTTTAGATGAATAAACAGCTGAATCTTGAGCTTACTAATGATGTTTAGAGGGATTGAGCACTTCTTCTATGAGAAAATAAGTATTATTAAACTTTTATTTGACTTTTTTCCCCTTCCCTTCATTTCTCCCATTCCTTTCTCCTACCCTTGCTCTACATTGAGGGAAATCTCAAAGTTGTGAGAGCAGACTGGTGGTTTGGTCTCTGTGGTTGTTGTTTCTCTGTGGTGTTGGTTCTTGTTTTTTCAAAAATGACTTGTAATTCAAAATTTCTTTTAACTGACTTAACTATAATATATTCTCTGACCCTTTCCTTTATAAATAAAGCCTGTTATAGGAAATAAAATGTCTGTATTACTTGATTTAGTTTCTATTTTGCAGGGAAAAAATCCCAAACATCCCCCTCTTTGCAAATGCTCGTTACTCACTGTTCAACGTATTTTTGATAAAAGATTTTCTTTGAATTTCCTTTTTCATTTGTCCCATGAAAAGACCTCTAATTTGATATGCTAGAAATTGAAGATTAGCTTTATTATGGTCAGGATCCAATACAAATTTTTTTATTTTACTTATCATTTAGGTAAGATCTAAGATGGGAAGTTTAACTTAATCTTTTCTTATATTAAAAAAGAAGTCCTTAGTGGCAAAATATTTGGTTTTAGAATTTTAAAATTAATGATTTTCTTCATTATATTTAAAATTTTTCATGTCTTCTCTTTAAGAAAACCTGATGGACTTTGTCCTTTTAGGAAGGTGAAATATTAAACTTCTGTTGATCAAGAAGACCCAACTGCAAACAAAACGTTTAGATCATTTGGATGATATTTTCATTTAAAACATTTTTTATCTTGTAGAGTTTTTTTCAATGCCCTTTTAAATTCTTGCATTCTGCAAAATATGTAGCAGTACAAGCACTAGGAAATACAAAGTTAAGAAAAGCTGGAGTCCAACTACTTTGAAACTGTGCTGTTAATTAACAAGGACAATGTGTGCAAATTGAAATAGGTCCCAGGCTTCTTATTTTGGAAAAGTACCATGATGTGCAGATGTGAAGGGAACACATCTATTAAAGATTCAGGTACACAAAATTGTGGTGCCTGATACAACTGTCCAGAATATAAATGAATTCTGTTCATTCTGCTCGTAAAATGCTTTGCTATGTTGACATTTGGAACCCTGGAGGACAGCCACACTTCAGTGAACTGATGTTAGATATTGGTTCAGCTGTATCGGTTCTGCCGGAACCTATTTACTAGCTAACAAAATCTAAATTACATTTGGAAGCTTATTTGAAGAAAGCAGTCCTTGTGCTTCATTGCCCTAGTTTAATGCACTGCTGATTCACTACACTTGTCTACCCATGTAATTCTTCAGAGAAACCTATTTTTAGCAGCCACCAACAAAAATACACAAAAGAAAATCAGGATTTTTTTCTGTTGTCTATTAGAAGTGTTACTCATGCAATAGAAATCAAAATAATAGAACTACTTTCATTACGTGAAACAGTTAAAATTTCACTTGAAAATGTAAAAGATATCCTGCCTGCCTGACAGCTACTGCTTTTGCAGAACACAGGTGTCCTACAAGTCCCATGTCACTTCTGCCAGTCATTGGTGAATGGCCAATAGCCTGTGGTCTCTCAAAAGCAACTAAATTCAGATTTTATGGAAATGGGTCAAGCCTTTGCACAGACAGTAAATAAGTTTAAGGAGGTTTAGTTAGCTGACACATCAGGTGGTAAGCTGGATAGCTCTGCTGTCTTCACTGACCATAACGACTAGATTTCCATTAGCTGTCCAGAGAGCTCATTTGTATATTTTTACATTTACATTATTGGGTTATATAATAAAAGCTTATCTGTGCACCAGCACTTGAATCCAAAGAGACAGAGCAGATGGGGAAGACCAAACAATACCTTGCCCTGGCTAGGATAGGCCCAGCACAGGAGAACCATCAGCTTCACAAGCCCAGAGGAGGACAGAGGTGCAATATCAGGGAAAACCTAAAATTAAAATTACAGGGGAAGGGACACCATGTACAGGCTCTTCCCAGGCCTGTCTTAGAGGATTCAGTCCAAGTGTGAAACCCATCAAGATAAGTCAACACTAAAGCTCCTGTAGAACGGAAAGTGTGTGAGCACCAACACACGACTTATTCACTTGGTTTGTGGTATTCTATCCATGAATGGAGAGGATCATCTCAGCCTTTACACTTACAATATGAAATGATTGCTTGCAGTAGCTAGGAGGTAAACTTAAAAAAACCTATTTATGTAACTTACAGGATTCCTTGGATAAAAGAAATAACAAAATATCCCTTCAACTATCATGTCATAAGTCTGTAAATTTGAGAAAAAAATTCAAGCAATTCTAATTAAGAAATGACTAACTAAATTAGTGTCTTGTAATGCATATCCTAATAATAGGAAACAGATGCTACTAAATCTTGATGAGTGTTATTGTCAATGCCTGGAGCTACCACAGATAGACAGTGTATATTAATATCACATTCACTCAAACTGGATACTAGCACTGTCTGCCACAGGGACCACCTAAGGCAAAAAACTTACTTACACACCCCTATTTCTATAAATATTTATGTAGTCATATACTGGCTCTGTTATGTAGTAGCTCACACAAGGAGGCAGACATTTCACTTTATTAATGTCCTGGTTTCATCTGGGACAGAGTTAATTTTCTTCTTAGTAGCTGGTACAATGCCGTATTTCTTGGCTTTATTATGAGAAAAATGTTGATAACACCCTGATATTTTGGTTGTTGCTAAGCAGTGTTTACTCTCAGTCGAGGACTTTTCAGGGTCTGTGTTAGTGAGGAGCTACACAAAAAGCTGGGAGAGAGCATGGCAAGGACAGATGACACAAACTGGCAAAAGGGATATTCCATACCATAGAGCATCATGCCCAATATAGAAACTATGGTGGCATCAGTGGGAGTTACCTGGAAGGGGGTCTACCACTTTCTGGGAATGAGCTGGGCATTGGTCAGTTGGTTGTGAGCAATGGTATTGTGCATCACTCATTTCTTTTGGGTTCTGTTGTTCTCTCCCCATCTCCTTATCCTGACTATTATTATTCTTAAAATATTTAATATTAACTGTATTTTATGAATAAGAGTATTATTTTTATAATTGTCATTATTATATTTTTTTCAAATATTAAGTTGTTGTTATCTCAACCCACGACGTTTATCTTTTCCTTCCAATTTTCTTCCCCACCATGTTGTGCAGTACTTAATTGTCAGTTGGGGTCAAACCTAACAATTAAGGAAACCAACAAGATATTGTAGAAGTAAAATACTTCTAAGCTAGAAATAGACTCATAGAATCAGAAAATTGTTGGTGTTGAAAGGGATGTTTAAGATCACCTAGTGCAACCTGCTGACCATGAGCAGGGACACCTCCTACTAGACCAGATTTTTCATAGCCTCATCTAAACTGGCCTTGAACACTTCCAGGGATGGGGCACTCACAACTTCTCTGAGCAACTTGTTCCAGCGCCTCACCACCCTCATAGTAACAGAACCTCTTTCTTATGTCCAGTCTGAACTTACTCTCTCTCAGTTTAAAACCTTTGCCCTTGTTCTGTCACTATGGGCCTTTGTAAAAAGTCTCTCTCCGTCTGTCAGCTAAACACACAAACTATAGCTCCAAGAGAAAAGTTTGAGTTAGTCCAAAAACCAAAAGAGGATTTTTAGCAGTGCAAACTTCCCAATACCTCAGAGGGTCTTTACCCCAATCAGAGATTCCATAATCTGAAATATGTTAACATACTGTCAAAAAGATTTAAAATAGCTTGAATATTTCTTGCCATGGATTTTATTTCACCTGGCTAGAGAAAGCACAGATTTTAGAAAGGAAGCTTTTAACCTTCATTCATAAAAGTTCACTTGCACATATTGTGAACTCAGACTTTGGTATCTTCATTAAATCCTCACAGATTCACAGGGAAATTCAAAATTTTTAAGAGGCATATACAGAACTGAAATGTCATTTCAGGAAAATGGGTTAAGTATGGATTCAAGTGAGGACAGGGTTTGTATGCTTTCTTTTTTTTCCCAAAAGAAAAGCCCAAGCTATGAGGTAAAGCTTTCTGTAGATGCATCTGTCATAAACTGCTTATAACCTTGGATATGTATATAAAAAGAGAACATTAATTTTTGTTCAAAAGATATGTTAGGAAAATTAATTAGGTAATGTCCCTGCGCTGCTACTGGAATGTAAAACAGCATGTAAATTCAGAGCATTATTATTATTATTATTATTATTATTATTATTATTACTACTACTACTACTACTATTATTATTATATCACTGTTTTATCAAGTGCTTTTTCAGCAAATTTTGTCAGAAGTCTGTTTAGACACATGCCCAAAGCATCTTTGAAACAAGTTGTTATACATTTTAAGTATGTAATTAAGATTTAACATTACAGATGACAAAACTGTGTGGTAAAATCCAGTCTTCTCATACAGTTTTCAGAGCTAGTTTATAAAAGCCATATGTAATTTTCTATATGTTGTTGTGACACATTACGTAAAGGCCAAAATCACGGAGAGAGCTTTGGGGATTTGTTGATCAGTATGAATGTATAATGAGACAGCCCTGCACTGAGTTTTTGTACCCTTTTATATCCAGCAAAGAAAAACGTCTCATTGCACCTCACTGTAACTCACCACATGTTTGAAAGAAGAAGTATAATGATGAACAATGACCAACAGCAGAATTCTTGAGACTGGACAGAGAAGCGCGTTCATGCCGCAGTGCTTCTCTAATGGCAGGCAACAGAATCACCCAGTCTTTCTCAGGACTAACCTTGGAAAGACTATCCAAAATCAGATTGACTGAATCACCTAAGAATTCATGTTAGACAGAGGGAAAAAGTACTGTAAAATAAGTGATGCATACTAAGTAAATACACTGTATGAAATGCAGGCATATTGAATTTGTGAACACTTAGAAGCCTCTTATGACAGACTTCTCACAAGTCATTATCAAAGACTCAAAAACCCCTCAACCCATAAAGACAGAACCAAATAAAATATTATGTTCAACAGCATGTTTTGAATTTTCTACTCAGCTTATTGAAGATTCATTTGTACAGTTAGCTTTTCCTTACATGAGCCATTTAACTACATAATGTCATTTGAAATATTAATTTTATTCATTTTAGTAAATGTAATCATGATTGCCACGCAGTTCATAAGTCTGAAAACCTGTTTATCATGCATTCAATAATAAAACTATGTTACTATGAAAATTTTTAACTCTTTACAGTTAATTACATATTTATTACTCAACAGATTTTGCACAAAATCCAGAAAGCTGTAAATACATATTCAGATAACAAAATTGTGTGTGGGGCTGTGTTTTAAATTTCAAACTCCAGCCCAAAATGACTGTTTCTTTTTGCAAGAAAACCAAATATTTGAATTTGTTTTGTTTAATGGGAGTGATGGCTGTGTTATGGGTCTTGCAATGCAGCAATAATTCGAGACGTGTAGTTAATAACTTTAATTTTACTCCCGAGTCACCACAAAAGATAATTATGACTGTGAATGTATGTAAAGAAATAGACAATTATTAATATTTTTAGAACACTATAGGAAAGTTCAAAGTATTAAATGTTTTAATTGTCTATAAATCCATAAGCCTTAATAATTAATCATTACATTCACAAAGTAATTCATGTCATTAGTCTGATGATAAATCTAAACAGTGTAGGCACAGTGTATGTTAACAAGATGACTGTCTCAGAGAGCTTGCAAATAAAATCAATTTAAAGCATAATGTTGGAGAAAATAATTACATGGCACACAGTACAGACATATTACCACATGAAATTAATCCCATTGTAGTGGTTAACCTTGGCTGGCATTCAGACTCTCCCCTCTCCCCCAGTTACTCTCTTCCTCTCCATCCTTAATAAGGCAGGGAGAAAATAAGATGGAAAAGCTCATGGGTGATGATAAGGACAGGGAAATGGCGACCTATTTCTAATCATCATGAACAGAGCAGACTCAGGGAAGAATTTAATTTATTGCTAGTTAAAAATAGGGTAGGATATAGGGTAGGATAAAGTGGTAATTTTCACAACACTTTTTCTCTCCATCTTCTTCCTTCTCGTATTCTTGCCATGCTCCAGTGTGGGGTCCTTGCCAGGGAACATGGTCCTTCAGGAGCAGACTGCTCCAGTGTGGGTGCTTCACAGGGCGGGGCACAGTTCTGGCTGCAGCATATGCTCATATTCACAAACTACAGGTCCTGCCAGGAGCCTGCTTGGTGTGGAGCCCTCCATGAGCTGCAGGATGGATTGGTGCTCCCCCGTGGTCCTCCAGGTGCTGCAGGGGTACAACCTTCTCTGCCATTGTCTTCTCCATTGACTTCTCCATTGACTTTAGGGAATCTGCTTTGGTGCTTGGAGCACCTCCTCCTCCTTCTTCATTGGTCTCCTCTCTCACAGCTCTGCACAGTGTTTTTTAGTCTTGAGTATGTTATGAGTACTTAAGTAAGTAACATCTCTGTTTGGCCTGTAGTGGGTCCCTCCTGAAGCCAGTTCAAACTCTCTTGGTGTAATGTGGAGACAGCTCCTGTTCTCACAGAAGCCACCCCTGCAATCCACCCCCACAACCGAAACCTTGCCACATAACACCAACACAGTTTGTTATATCCATATATGAAGTGCTAAACGCATAGGTCATGTTTCTGTTTGGTTAGTGAAATGTAGTAATGATTTCCTTGTCCTTGGGAAGAGGAAGCTGAGTAAGCCAGCTTATCTTGCCATGGCACAAAATGCAAATACAGACGTCGTGTTGATGTGTTGGTAAGTTAGGAAGCAAATTCATTCAATACATAGTCTATGTAATGCATTTAACCATGATGGAAGAAGTCTTTTAAAATAATTATTTTTAACTAAGTTTAGAGAATTTGACTTAGTCAGAAATACAATAACTAAGGATCTAATAGTATTGGCAATTTTTCTGAGAGGTTCATCATGAACATTGAAAGATTTCTCCTGTTTCTGAAACTGAAAGACTGTCCAAGCACAAGGGAAGAAAAAGTTGGGGTTTGGTTTTGTGGGTGGTTTTGTGTTTGGATATTTTTATATCCCTCCTTGTGATATCTAAAGGAATAAGGTTTCTAAAGAATTCAAATGATGAACTTTCATTTTGAATCTCTGACAATGGGTGATATGTTTATGATTCCCAAAAAGCAGTCTGTATTAATTTCATTAAGACACAACAAAACCTCAACTAATCAGAATGAACTTAGTCTAACAAAGATGTCATTTGAAGAGTAAGATTGAGTGACATACAGTTCAATAATCTCTTTTTAAACTAATGATCTGTGGATGATGAATTTTGTGATTCAAATGCTTGGTGCAAAGCATAAAAATATTTTATGTTTATTCTTACATTTTTTTATGCATATATTTTTCATTGGTCCTCGCTTTTTTCTTGGATATCCTTCTGACCCCTGTTAAAATATATTTCCACAGGCAGCTGATTACAGTAGTGCATAAAAGCTATCATTGATATACTCTTGTTTATTAAACCACCCCAGTAGTGGGATGGTTTAGTATGTTTCATGTACACGCTGCTTCCAGCCTGCATATAGGAAACAAGAGAGTGTCTTACAATACTATTTTTTATTCTTTTTTTTTTTTTTTTTTAAATATTTTGTNTACTCTTTTTTATTCTTTTTTTTTTTTTTTTGTAAGTATTTGCATTTGAAAGGAACACTTCAAATAATGAAAAAGCTCCAACAACACTGACAAAAAGCTCCAAACCAAACAAAATACCACCACCAAAATAAAAATCTATTCTTTGCTAATGATTAATAGAATTCATTAATTTCCAGGAAACAACAGGACAATAGGAAAAAAAACCCTGTGGTTTTTCATCTTTTGTTTATCATGCCATTGTAGGATTTTTGATTATTTGTATTTACTATCATAGTATAATAAGAAATGTGTGAACTTGAAGGAACAAAAGGCATATATCAATGTTACATTACCTCAAGTGAAGCTTCTGTGATTAGCTTGGACTAGTTATATAATGTTCAGCTAGCAAAGGTTAGCGTAATTGATTTCAATTCCCTGACTATATTAATAAATTATGGATCAGGAGAAAAATTTATTAATTGATGATTACTGAAAATCACCAGGTAGCCTGTCTGAAATTGAAATATAATTGTATTTTAATTGCAGTATTCTTCCCTAAGAATATGATTTTAGAGAGAAAAAAGTTCAAGTACAGTGCATATTGCACAAATATAACAAGAGGCATCTAAACACATTGAAAATTCTGTCCTTGTGAAACAGCCAAGATGGAAATTCAGTTTTATCAGTCCCCCTTCCCAGCTGGACAGGGGAGAAAAAATAAGATGGAAAATGATTTGTAGGTTTTGATAAAGCAGGCTACTAAAGTAAATGTGAAATTTTGTGCCTGCACAAACAGGAAAAAAAATTCTCTGTTTCCCATCAGCAGTGACATCCAGCCACTTCCCAGGAAGTAGGGTTTCAACATGTGTAGTGCTTGCTCAGGAATGCAGATGTTGTAAATAATGAGTTCCCCCCCTCTCCTCTTTCCCCTAGCTTTTATATCTGAGCTGACATCTTACAGCTGGAAAATCCCTTTGGTTAATTTGGGTCAGCTGGCCTGGCTGTGTCCCCTCCCAGGATCTTGCCCACTCCCAGGCTCTTGATGGGGAGGAATGCTGGGGAAAAAATGTTGGTGCTGTGCTGGCACTGCTCAGCAGCAGCCAAAGCACTGGGGTGTCACCAATGCAAAGGACAGCACTGTGATGGCTGTTATAGGAAAATGAGCTCCATCCCAGCCAGACCTGATACAGGGAAGCACATGGCTTTTGGGGAGGAGAATCTCAAACCCATTGGTGATATAAAGGAAGACTGAAATTGCCTTGGTAATTGTATTGGAAACACTAAATTTGTGTATGGATATAGGAAATATACATATGAAAACTGGGACCTGTGAAAAAAATGTAGGTTTTGACACATGGTTTATTGAGAGGGAGCAAGGGTAGCAAAGGGGAAGGATCAAGGTATATGGACAAAGAACAAGCATAGGAAAACAGAGAGAAGAGGGAGTAAAAATGGCTGATCACCTGTAAGCAAGCACATTTGTCTGTTTGAACCCTTCCCCCGATCACTGCAGTCTGTCCTATCTTCTTATTAAATCAGGTTGCAAACTGGGGTTTTGTATGATCTTAGTCTTAATATGCATGTGTGAAGAGAGGTTTAGGTGCTGGCAGCTGGAAATACTGACTGATACAGCCAGCTGCGATGTGTATGTGTGCTTTGCTAACAAATGACCAGACAATGAGCAGAAGAGCCACACCTGGAAAAAAACAGCCCTTGAGCCAATGACTTTATAGGGGATCTGGTATCACAGATCTGTGTCTGTCATTGGCTGCTAAATGTAGACATTATGGGGTGAGGGGATGTGTGCACCAACCAGCGACCATTAGTCCTAATCCGCTGGAAAAATGGACAGATCTGTGCTGCCTGTGTTGATATTTATGTGAGAGCAATTGGTGTTTATTTGGGTGCTGTTAAACCAATACTCCGTGAGGAACCACGCTGATGCTCCCTCTGTGTGTGCATGTGCATGTGTTTGAGCATCTGCCTCTGTGGTGCGGGCTCCAATTTGCTGCTTGTCAGATGTGGAAGAGGACCCATCAACAGCCACTTCCTCCTCGGTGCTAGAGTGGATTGGATTTGATATAAATAAACAAGGAAGAAAACCCCCCTGGTTTCTGAATTTCACTGGGAATTGGCAGCTCCTTAACATAAATTCTCTATCTTCTGTGAAGTTATCCAATTTTGAATCACTAGTTCAGTAATTAAAAACAAAAGGCATTCAGTTCTAATCTTGACTTTGATAGAGTTACAAGCATGTGTGTGTGAATACGTGAATAGAGATAGAGGCAAATTAAGTTGAAATTCTAAAAATTGTATTTATTACTTGATGAATCATTCCTGAGCAATTTCCTGCATTTTTTCTTCTTATCATAACTATCACAAATTCCCAAATATCTGAGAGCTTATAAAATGCCATTACTTTTATATTTTCATTTGTATTTTTTCATATTAATATTTTTTGTCATATTAATATTTTTTGTCATATTACAGTAAGTTGCCAAAGAGAGACCATCAAGTTGCATTCTTCTGTGAATTACAAAAAAGAAATCTGAACCTCTATTATTAAAATGATCATCCATTTTTATCCAATTTCCTCACTATCTTATAACTACAACTTGCTGCTTTATTCATTCCTGGAACATGATCAGAAGATCTTTCTAAGCGGATATTATACCAGACTTCACATGTGAAAAAAGGAAAAAAAAAAAAAAAA
>VZRL01003199.1:336739-403795 GCA_013397895.1 Origma solitaria
AAAAAAAAAGAAATTCAATTTGAGGGCTGAAAGTGGAGTAAAGGGACAGTGGAAAGTGATGGCCTCTTTATAGAAGTTACTTTCATCATAGATAATGAACGAAGAGACTATAAAACAGAAACCCCATTAATAAGAATATTGTACTCCTCACTTAAATGTTTATAAAATTATATTGGTATTTGAAATATTACGGGAGTATAAGGAAAGAACTAACTCATTCA
Organism: Origma solitaria; assembly: GCA_013397895.1. NCBI lineage: Eukaryota > Metazoa > Chordata > Aves > Passeriformes > Acanthizidae > Origma > Origma solitaria. The sequence goes on from VZRL01003199.1 coordinate 336,961, forward strand.
CTGATTCTGATTTGAATTTAATCTTGAAAAAGTACCTATCATGCTTTCCAATTACCAATACCTGTTTCTTCATTTCTATAATATAAATTCGACAATTCATATAATAAAGCAAACAATTTCAGGGAATTTTAATTATATTGTTATGAATATCCAAATGCTCATCAAAAATTAACACTTTAGTTATCCCTATACTCAGTATCCTCTCATTTGTTAGAATGTGGTGGCTTAACCCGAGCTTATGTCAAGTGCCCAGCAAAACTGCTCTATCACTCACCCTCATTAATCAGACAGAGGAGAGAAAATATAAAAAAGGCTGATGGATCAAGATAGGGACAGGAAGCGGTCACTCATCATCCTCCATGCTGTTATGGGGAATAACAGACTCAGGAAAATTAATTGAATTGATTAGCAATTAAATCAGAGTATTACAATGAGAAATAAAATAAAATCTTTAAACCACCTTACCCCCACAACTCCCTTCCTTCTTCCTGACCTTAACTTTATTCCCAATTCTCTACATCATCACTTCCAGCAGAGCAGGGTGATGGGAAATGAGAGTTCTGGTCAGTTTCTCATGCATTGTGTCTTCTGCTCTTCTGATGCTTCCTCCTCAATGGGAGAACTACTTTCCCTCCTCTGGTGTGAGTTCAGTTCCACAGAAGACAGTCCTCCACAAACTCTTCCAAGGTGAGTCACTCCCACAGTCTATAGTTTACAAAGAGCTTCTCAGGATGCCACCCCTTCATACTATTAAAATCTTGTCACACTGACACAATACACATCCTTTAAAGTGGATTCCATACCACATATGCAGTGATGTAGATATATTTATAGCTAATTCTTTTATTTTCTCCCTTTTACAGCAGCACTTTGAATTTCCATCTACTAACAGAGTAGAGAATTGTCAAGAACAAGTATTGTTTGATGCTGATGCTACAAAAAGCTTTAAAGTAAGAAGTAAATTTCTGCTTTGGTTTCCTCCTGTTTTATGTCAACATGTTGGTAATTTTCTACATAATTTAGGGACAATACATATTCTATAAGCAGCTGGGGGTAGTCTTGTGATCACTAACCCTTCTTATAGATGACTTCAACTTACTAGATGTCTGCTGGAAATACAATACAGCAGACAGAAAACAGTCTAGCAGGCTAAGAATCTTCCTAAAATATTGGAAAATTATCCCCTTGCAAATAGTATCTGTAATTCTCAATTTAACTTGCAGAACCAAATCACTTTTATGCAAAGTTCTCTTTACAAACATTTATAGAATGTAAATGTTGTGTTAGTGACACAGGGAGGAAAAAGTCTGTATTAAATCCAGCACCCAACACAAACCTCAAAGGGATTCCAAAAGACTGATGTAAGGCCGAAATTTTTAAGAATAAGCAGGAGAACCACTTTTGTTTACAATTCATTACCTTCCACTATTTTTTGTGATACATTTGTGCAGATCAGTTAGAATTAAACTACTTAAAGTTGTCATTGGCAAAAAATCTATTTAAGCGGGACTAGACGAGAATGTTTAAAACTGGAGACACTTTTCAAACAACACTAAGTTAAGGCTGACTTTAATGATATGGATTAGTTCAGGATTAAGGAGAATTTAGGACCAATAATAATTTCAAATAAAAAATTCAAAAATAATTTCACTAGGTGACAATAACTAAAGGAAAATTGCAATCTCCTAAACTCTTAATTACAACCCATATAAAATATAAACATATCAGATAAAAATTAGCAAGTCATTGCTTGAATGGAAGTCTTCATTCAAAAAAGGTTATGTATCTGTTGTACACCAAAGAATCCTGCTACATGCTAATCAGGCAAGCTGATTAAGGAAATATTTTCATCCACTCCACAGTTGACCCTAAAAGTGATCCCAACAGTAAAGTTGAATAGATACCCTAATTTACCAATATCCTTCAAGAGAACTATTAGAATAACACATTCTATCACTTACATTTTGACCTCTGTATTGGCAAATACAAAATATGTTAATTTAAATTATAGTGCATGTAGTGAAAATAAATGAGGCAAGTGTTGATAAACTCTTCTATACTGCTGCAGTCCAGTGTTGTTCGGGGAGTTTTTCTGTGTCCTGTTCTTGTTCCTTGATAATGTTACGTTAGGAACCTTCCTTTCTATTATTTTCTTCTAGCCACTCTTTTACTCCATCAGTAATTCTTTATAAACTATTGGATTCTTTATAAAATGTAAGAACCTGCATCTTGTATGCAACATCAAATTTAATGAGTGGTAGACTTCCACTTCACATTCTTTCCAACTTAATATGGTGTCAGAACTGTCTCCATCTAGTTTGTTATGAGTAAATTAGGCTCAATATAGATATAGGGTCATCTACTCATGAGTCCATACTTTGTCAGTTTATCTGTCAGACGTTTATTTTCTTATTTTATTTTGGTGGTGATGAAAACATTCAATGTTATCTGAGGTTTCCCACTGACTCTCTCAATAATGTTTGAAATTTGTCAAGTGATGTTAAAACTTTTAAGAATATCTGCATGCTATTATGCCATCTGGTTTTCAATGAGCCTTTTTGTGCTCAGTTTTCTTCAGGAACTGTTAACATCCCTCAATAACTATGCAGGTAAGCACATATATTTATGTTGCTACTAGGTGGGCCTCTAGATGTGTGTGCATAGGCTCATTGGCATATAATACAACAAAAGTTTAAAAAAACAAGTGAAAAATAAAGAGTGTGCTATTACTTAGTAAGATAACACTAAGAGGAGAGGGCCATTTAATTACATAATATTTAAAAAATAAAAAAGGTTTTATAATTTAGGGGATCTTGCTGTTTTCTCATACAGCATATTTTCCACAATCATCCCTAGGTGCCAGATACCCTCCTCTGAGAGTTTGGGCATATCATTCCCCACTGAAGGCTGCCATGGCAATAAGAAATCCTATTCCAGTGTGCACTTTCTTTTCTGTTTGGTTTGTTTGTGTGTGTGTTTGGAGGCAGATTTTTTTTGTGGTTTTGTGTTTTGTAAAAGATACTGGCACCATGTATCACTTCTGTGGCAAATGGACACCTTCAAAACTCTTTATGTCTAAAACAGTAGAAAAAAAAATAAAATAAGAAGAAACATTGACAACAAAACCCCAAGTTGTTTATCCTACTTATTTATTAGCTTTCTCTCTGACCCTGTTTTGGAACATATGAAGTGTCTTGTTTCCAAAAGAATCTTAAAACTGATCTGGCCCTAAGCAATGTAGTATAAAGCTGCTTGATTAAGAAACAGGGATTGATTTATGACCTTTTATTTAGCAGACTTTTCTAACACGACCCTTACACTTGTGCCACTACCAAAACTGTTGACGTTGCTTTACTGCCAACTCAATTCTCACAACCGCTGTTTCTCATTCCAAGGTGATCTGGAAAGTGATAGCTCTGCAGAAGACATGCAGTGATGCCAAACACACTACCTCAGTGGAAGATGAGCTTTCACCCTACTCTGAAGGCAATGATTGAATACAGGAGAAAAGATTGTCTACGCTGTCATTGTTTAGGATATCTTTCGTGCAACTAGATAGGACTATCATGTGGCACAGAGAAAATAATTTCATTCCCAATGAACAAATTAATATCCTACAAGAACATTCTGGTAAGCAGATACAAATTTCTCTAATCTCTTCTATGCTATAAACTCTGACACCTAGAAATGTGAACTCTTATAAAACAAATTCCTTCCCATCAGACAGCCTAAATGGGAATATTTCCAAAGGGATTAATTAATGACTGCTGATCCATGTCCAACCTACTACAACATATATTACATTAAAAAGTTTTTAAAAAGTAATGGAGTATTTTGTCATTCCTTCTTTTCTTGGTTTTTAATATTTATTGTATCTTTAGTTACGATGGTCCAGACACAGCAAATATTTAATCTATTTTCTTAGCTTTTCCTGTAATGTTAATTGTATTTGGGTCAAAAAGTCCTAATCAGCTCAGCCCAAACAATGATTTAATTTTACCTTAATGTCTTTCAATATTTTTATATGTATGTAAATATGCATTTACAAATATTTAATATATTGTAAATATATCTATCAATACAAAGAAAGGGAGAGAAATCTAATTCTGCTGAAAATTAAATATCTCCATATAAATGTCATAATTGAAATAAAAATAGATAATTTTATCTTTTTTGGTTTCAAAATAAACAATCTATATGCCATCAGAAATGGTTATCCTTCAAAAAGAATATTCATTATTTCTAGACAGTTTATGAGGTAATTTTGAAGTTTCAGATACCTCTTGCTTCAATATCATTTTGAAAGAAATTGAACTAGTGAGTTTTTGGAAGAAATCAATATAATATTTTTAATCACTAAATATCTCAGATTTAATTATTTTACTTTTTACATGCAAATACTTAATACAGGATGTGAACATGTTTTTTATATAGGTGGCTTGCTGCCCTTCAGTGACACAATGGCTGTTACAAGACTTTCATGTGAGAAGAAAAGGTAAAATGTATTTAAAATCTACAGCTGAGCATCTTTCTATGTTTAGTTCAGTATATTGATAGACTGATAGACAAATATATTTTCAGAAGATGTTGTCTATTATGTTACCTGCTCCTAAGATCATAATCTCTCAAGCAGAAGGTTACATCTCTGTGCATTTGCAGACGTATAGAGACATAATCCATGAAGAATTTATGAAGCTGCAGTCTTTTAGAATTCCTGAAATAATTGACAAGAGATAAAATCTTCATTCCTTTTCCCCCCTATAAATCAACCAAATTGTACCAGCTGCTGAAGACACAAAACAAAGGCTCTCTGGATAGACTAGTGACAAGCTAAGATAGAAAAGTGAGAAACAGAAGCTTTAGTGAAGTTGCAGCTTCCGAATTTGTCTATGGTAGAATTTATGGAAAGTTATAGAAAACAAAGTATATTATAAAATAACAAATTTTGTATTAGAAAATGACAAAATCCTGAAAAGTGCTTCAATTCAACATATTTATATGGCAAAATTTGATGGAGTAAGTTTACTTCTGACATAATTTCAATGTAATAGCTATATTTAAGGACCAATTAATATTGCCTGTAACATTAGAACTCTGCCTGACCTATAAAAGCAAATTGTCTTTTTCTGTCCAAGGAGACACATAGTGATATATATCCTACAGAACAAGTAATGGGATAGAATTCTAAAGCTCCATAAATTTATCAAATATTCAAGGAACTTAAGCACATTAATAATTTAATAGATCAAAACCCACTGAAAAAAATTAATGTAAGAAAATATGTCAGTATTTTCAAACTTGCATGTTTACATTTACATCCATGTATCCATATTATGTACTTAACTAAGAATCTAGACGAGAAAAAAAAATTAAAATTAAGCCCAAAACAGTATTCAGTTAAACTAAAAGGGCATCAAACATTAATCAGACATAAGTTTCACTGAATCCAAAAGGAGTGCCTTAATTACTCTAAAAGTCAAGCTATTTAACTACTGAAATATGGTTGGTTGGTAGTTTGGTTTGCTGGTTGGGTTTTTTTTGGTTTGTTTTTTATTTTTGACTTTCAATCACTAGTAAGACATTCAGAATAAATTATTATTTGGCTTTATATATCTCTTTCTCTCCCTGTTTTTGTCTGTTCACATGCTTTGCATATTTATTTGTTTACATACTTTACAGACATGCTATCATAACACAGTCACACACCCCACCAAAAGAATATAATTTTATTTTACCAAGAGTTTCAGTATGTAAATGAAAGTAAATTTCATAGGAATTGGAATACTAATAACATAATAACATCTTCTTTTATTATATGAAGGCCTGTAAAATCAGACTAGATAACTAACATTATCTGCACAAAGAGGTTATAGAAAGTTGAATGCTATATTCCACATCTTAAGTGTTTGGGATTTTGAGACTACTTAAATGAACTCATTAACCACAAGGGAAAATCTTTTAGCAGCAGTCTGTCATCTTAACAAGCATAAGTGGTGCAATTGAAAAAGTAGTTCCAGTAATATTTAACACTTCTTTGTAAAAGAGACTTCCATTAGAATTGCATGTTTATTTTCTCAATATTTTTTTAACTTTTGTAATTTTCCAGTCTTTTTCCTGTAACTACATTTCATTTTTTTCTGCAGAAGACCAAACACTTTATTGTTCAGTCTACGCAGAGTCAAAAGCAGAGGTAGATACATTAAAATAAAGTGATGGGTTGCATAGACTGAAATATCACTTCCCTTCGATGACATTTTGATTTTCTTGAATCAGTAGACCATGAAAGCTCATTTTGACATATACTAGCTCAAAATAAAATCTCCTCCAGCTCTATAATCTTTTTTTCAGCGTTTAGGCTACTAAAAAGAAAGAACTCACGCTCTCATTCTATTTTGAAGACAAAAAAGCAATTTTGTGCTGAACTGCAGGAGGCATAGTGGGACCCAGGCATCAAATACTATTGGACATAAGTGATTTGAATTCTTAGATGAGAAGGTGCATGTGCAATACAGAAACAGGTCCTAAAAAATTGAAAATGAAAGAAAACTGCTTGAGCTTGAGTACATAATCAGAAATCCACAAGTTTGTGATATTCAATGTCAGCAGGGGGAAAAATAATTTGTTTTTCCAGCTTCAGGATAGTTGGTGGGAAGGAAGAGTTGTTGCTCCAAAAAGATGCATAGATAATGAGAGAAAGAGCTAAGTTGCTTAATTTAAGGTTCTCAAAGATGACACATTATCATTGGCATATGAAGAAATTGAGAAAAATAAAGCCAGTGAACATTTGGAATATTTTCTATCTATATTTGTTTAATTAAAATAAAAAGCAAATAAAACTTTGCTTTTTATGTCTACTTTCCTGCAGTAAAAATTGTAATGAAATGTTGCAATGAAAATAAAAACTCACCAAGCAAAAACACACCAAGAAAGAAACTCCCTCAATTATCAGCAAGAAATATTAATCTCTTCAATTCTAAAAGAAACCAAATGTATGTTTCAGTTAAATGGTAATGATGAACTAGGATTTAATTACTCATGCTGAAATTTGTATGGAGTTTAGTCCTCAGCAAGGAAGTCAAAGGAAATTTTGAACAGTTAAGATTTCAGGATTTAGCCCGTGATATTCTATGCTTCCATTAATTAGCGAAAATGATCCTGACACAAATCCAACAGTTTACAGAACTTCATGAGCAGAATTGGGGACTGACAAATAGGTAATACCCCAACATTTCAGCTCGTAAAATAAATTCATACTACTGTAACAGAGCTTTGTGTTCCAGGTATCAAGGTGAAAAAAATATAAATTCAAGGTTTTTAATCAGATTTCTGTAGTTATTACTGAAGAGTATTTTAATTACTCAAATTTTGCTCATTTCAGAAACTGCAGAGGAAAATTAATAATGGTGGCTACAGAAAGAGTTGGTAGGATTCATTTTCTTAAGCAGATACCCAGTTTTAAAGAGTTAAAAGCTGTTGGAAAACTAATGGAAAATATATGAAATTCTTCCCTAGCTCCGTGTTTAAAACAGGTTTACCATTCTGAGGTTATGGACTGGGGGTTTTGCAAGAATAATACTGTGAATCTGCAGCTTCCACAGCTTTTAATACCATGAAGCACAAAAGTAGTGATTTACATTTATAATGTGTTGGGCAATTTTAGGTTTTATAAGTTGTTTCCAAAGTGTCTTCTTAACAACAAAATGAGCACAAGGATGTAGCATTTTCTGAATGATGTTGTCCATTTTTGCTTCTTATCAAAGAGCAGAAAACTAAAAAAGAATATGTAAGACGAATAACTGGTAACATTAGAAAAGGATCAGAAACTACAGGTAACATCTAGGTTCTGGTGCTGGCTCATCCATCATGGCCATGTGCTTGTTGGGAATATATTAGGCGAGTTTGATTGTTATTTTTTTTTCTTCAAATATCCATAATATGATACCATTTTAAAGATTTGTCAAGGTCCTTTTCCTTGGCTGGGCATAATAACTATCAAAACAATTTACTGGTACCATATAATTCAGTTAGAAAGTCAACTGTGGGAGAGAAAGAACAAGGTAAAGATGCTGGGGCACGGTATGAGAGAACTGAGAACACAATCTCACATCTTGGAGACATCTCCACTCCATTGCGATTTTAATTAACAAATATCATTGCCTGGCCTGAGTGTATATTAACCCATGGGATTCTGTGTTTTTCAGGGGGACCATCACCACCAAGAAGACCAGCTGGAGAGGATCAACACAGCATCATTGGGATCCATGGATGGTGATATTTTCTTTATTCTGTCTCTGTCACCCTCTTCCTGTCCCCCCACCTCTTTTCCTACTTCTTTTCTCTCTTTTCTTCCCCCTCTCTCTCTCCCTCTCTCACATTTACTAACAAATAAAATCCATACTATTGACTGGCATATGGTCTCTTTCGCACCTTAATTCGGGCAGAAGTATTTCTAAAGAACCTTAATAATTGAATTCTAAAAATATGCACACATTTTTTCTTCTATGTTTCTTTCTCTCACTCTTTCTTTCTTTCTTTCACTCTTTCACTCTTTCCAGGCCCTTATGTATTCTAAGGTCAGTGACACTAGACTTTTTTGATAAGAATGAGGTGAAGACTGCAGGAGGTCACCACTGTCTTTAGGTCTTTGCTGAAAAAAGTCTGAACAGAATTTGTTCTCTTGGATTCATTTAGAATATTTTCTAAGGTTTCTAACACAAATAACTTGCTGTCCTTGACAGAGGTTTGGTCAGGCTCCAAAAACTCTACTCATTAATGAGCAGAAACTGATTATTTGGAGCTTTTGCCTATAGGTCTCAAATCCCCAGTCTAACCTTATACATGTATTTTTACAGCCTCTGTCATCTCATGCTTGTTCTCTTGGGTCTCCTTGCTAAAATCTCATTTGTCTTCAATGTCTCTTAATCATCTTTGTTTCTCTCTGCTGTACCTACTCCAGGAACTCCATGTCTCCCCTGTACTAAGGAACCTGGAACTGGACACAGCACTCCATATGTGGCCTCACCAGGGCTGAGTAGAGGGTCAGGATCGCTCCCCTTGACATGCTGGCAAAGCTCTTCCTAATGCAGCCCAGGATAACATTGGCCTTTTGGCCGTAAGTGCTCATTGCTGGCTCATGAGCAGCTTGTTGTCCACCAGGACCCACAGGTCCTTCCTTGCAGAGAAGCTTTCCAGGTCAACCCCCAGACATGTGCTGGTGCATGGGGTTACTCCTCCCCAGGTGCAGGACCGTACATTTGCCTTTGTTGAATTTCAGATTGTTCTTCTCTGCCCATCTCTCTAACTTATCGAGGCCGTTCTGAAGGGCTGCACAGCCCTCTGGGGTATCAGTCATTCCTCCCACCATTGTGTCATCAGCAAACTTGCTGAGATGACCTCTGTTCCTTCATCCAAGTCATTGATGTGTAAGTTAAATAATACTGGACCCAGTATGGAACCTTGTGGGAAACCACTAGTGATAGGCCTCCAACTAGACCCTGTGTTGCTGATTACCACCCTCTGGGATAACAATCCATTAGAAGATGCATGCATCTATAAAGACTGATGAAATGCTTTAGTAAATGCTTGTTTGAGATAGTATCCCTGGTTCATTGTCAAAATTGTTTTATAATTCAGGCAGTGACTACATTAGCAAATAGTGTGGTTCAATATCAGGAGAACTACAGAGAAGAGCATCAAAAACCTAACCTATACATTATATGCATTCACAACCATTTTCTCCAGAGTGCTTGTAATGTATTCATGGTAATGGTGAAGTTTGTACATGCTCTACAAAGGTGTATTTCTAAGAACAGTTAAATTTTGAAGGAATCTGAAGTACATAGTAAGAAAACATTATGTAAGCTGTAGCACAAGAAAGACACATGGTTAGTGTCAACTGGGAAATCTGCTTCAGAAGTTCACTCTAGATAAAACAATAATATTGACTCCACATGAAAGCTTGGGGAGATAAAATTTGTGATGATATCATTGCTTGTATGATTTACATCTGGTTCCTTTTTTTTTTCTGACACCTTCCCCCCACTGTCACCTGGTTTTCAAAAGTTATTTCCTATTTTGAAAGACTACTCTGTTACAACTAACCATGTTTGTCTCTACTGTCAAATAAAGCTCACCATCTTTCAGAAACTATCATGTAAGTTTTGAAAGCTGTCTCAGATATTTTTTCATATGCATCAATCATTTTCTATTCATTTAATTTTAATTAATACAGTGAATTTAATATGCCCGTTGCTGTATTCATTTCTAGTCATTTGAGATTCCATCCTTTAAATTAAATAAATACAATAAATAAACAAAAAGTATATAAGACAATCAAAAATTCTTGAGATTTCTAATAAGAAGTTCAATTAGAGACTACTGTCATTTATCTGAAATAATATATATCAGCTTACTATAATTTTAAAATCCATTCATGTATTACAATTATGTCAACAGGATATTTTACTGTCAAACAATTTAGACTAATCTTACACAATATAGAATGACTGTATATAGAATGAATGGAGTCATATTATTCTGAAGTAATTAATAGCACATTTGCTATTGCTACAATATTGAATGTCCTTGTGGCTTTGTCTCTTTGTACTATTAATTCTATCAATGTCATTCTAATCCAAATAAATTTATTTTATTAAAGTCATTGTTCTACATCATATATGTAAGGTAAATATTTGGTCTTTGTGGTTTACCCCTAGAATCATAGAACCATAGAATGATAAAATCATTCTGGTTGGAAAAGATCATCAGGTACAACCATTAAGCTAACACTGACACGTCCACCATGTCCACCACTAAACCGTGTCCCCAGGTGCCACATCTACCAATTTTTAAACACTTCCAGGAATGTGGACTCAACCACTTCCCTGGGCAACCTGTTCCAATGCTTGACAGCCCTTTCTGTGAGCAATCTTCTTCTAAAATCTAGTCTAAACCCTCCTTGGAACAACTTGAGCCCATTTCCTCTCATCCTGCTTGTTTGTTACCTGTCACAAGAGACTCACCCTCACTCTGCTGCAGTCTCCTTTCAGTTTTAAAGAGTGATAAGTTCCCTCCCGAGTCTCCTTTTCTCCAGGCTAAACAACCTCAGCTTCCTCAGGGTCTCCTCACAGGACTTTTGCTCCAGACCCTCCACCAGCTCCATTGCCCTTCTCTGGACATACTCCAACAACTCAATGTCTTTATTGTAGTAAGGGGTCCAAAACTGAACAGCGGACTGAAGGTGCAGCCTCACCAGCGCAGCAATTAGGGGATGATCCCTGCCCTAGTTCTGTTGCCCATACTATTTCTGATACAAGGAAGTATCTGATCGAGACCTTCTAGGCCACATGGGCACACTGCTGGCTCTTACTTAACTGGCTGTCAAGAAGCACCCCGGGTCTGTTTCCACTGGGCAGCTTTTCAGCCATTCGTCCACAGACCTGTAGTGCTGCATGAGGTTATTTCACCCAAGTGCAGAACCTGGCACTAGTTCATCTGGTCTGCATGTTGGACCTTGTGTTTCCCTCAGAAGACAATCTCCTATGACAATGCCAGGTCTTTTTTTTCCCTTTATGGAAGTAGTTTTGGCTCTCAGGGCATAGACAGACTTAACCTTGGTGACACATCTAAGTTGGTTCCACTTGCAGAACTTCATAGGTTCCACTTGCAGAACTTCATACCTATGCTGTCCTGCACAACATCCTTGTCTCTAAATTGGAGAGACACGGATGTGACATATGAGTCTTTCAGTGGATAAGGCATTGGCTGTATGATCACATGCAAGAAGCTACAGTTAATGGCTCAATTTCCAAGTAGAGAGTAGTGATAGGTGGTTTTCTTCAAGGGTCAGTATTGGGAGCAGCACTATTTTATATCTTTGTTGGCAACATGGACAGTGGGACAGAGTGCACTCTCAGCAAGTTTGTTAATGACAGCAAGATGTGTGGTGCAATTGGCACACCAGATGGAAAGGATGCCATCCAGAGGGATTTTGACAAGCTTGAGAGGTGTGCCTGTGCAAACCTCATGAAGTACAAGGTACTACGTATGGATCAGGTTGCCTGAAGCTGTGGATGCCCCATCCCTAGAAGTGTTCAAGGCCAGGCTGGATGGTGCTTTGAGAAACTTGGTCTAATACACCTGGAGGTATCCCTTCCCAGAGCAGGGTGGATGGTAGTTGACGATCATTAAGGTCCCTTCTAACCCAAACTAATCTATGATTCTATGATCATGCAAGGACACTTTGGAAGGTGAGGTAGTCACGGAGGAGACATGCCTGCTGTGCCAGGCAGGAGCTTGTTGCTTTATCCCTTATGCCACTACATTATGGCAAGTGGAGAGAGGATAAGAGATCCTCCACATCCTTTATTTTGTCTTCCTTTTTTCCTTTATTCACAATTTGTGTTTCTGACCTGGTACATAATGCTCTGCTATTTCTCTGGCTTGATGAATCAGGACTTTGGAAATCAAACATACCTGGCATTCTGAAACACTTTGGTTTTATTTATATCATTTATTTTTTTTTCTGTTTACTTCTTGTGCTTGCCTGCAGGAAGTCAGGAGCTGATTTTGTTAGTAATGGAAAGCTCCCACTCTTTTTTCAGCTACTTATTGCCAATTTGAGATATAGTAATCAAAATAAGTTTGTTTTTAAAACTTCTTATAATTAAAATAAATTTTTCAATATTTGGAGGAAAAGAACAAAAGCATGTATATGGGAAGTGGAAGCTAGCAGCAGAATTTTGAGGAATAAATTAATTTTGGCTACAGGCTTTAATTCACAATTTTATATATTATGGTCCAAATACATCCTCTTTTATAGATATCCTTTCTTATGGAACTATAATACTGTAGTATGACATCTCAGTTTTTAACAGTATGGATCGTGATCCTGTTGCAGGAGACACCAATGGACTGAAACAGCGATTTTTCACACAAAAGATTAAGTGTTTAAAGTACTGGCATTATCTTTTAACATAAGTGTAGCAGCTAGAAATTAACAAATTTCAACCAATTTTCACCCAAATCAGCACAGTGTGACTACCCAACTGTTCACTGGAACATTCTTTGTGGGCTATAGTATTAAGTAGTATTAAGTAAAATATTAAGAAAAAACCCCAAAAATATACTTATTTCACTTACGTTTTTTTTCTTGGAAGAGGAAATATTTCCTGCATTAAAATAATACACTTTGTAATTTAATTATTTCTAACTATTTGCAAACTCACTCCAGAATAAGTGGAGGACAGGTGGAGTGAAGGGTTGCAGGAAAAAGAGTGACTTCAGAAATAGAAAACCAGGGCAAAATGAAAACTTCTTCAACTGTAAATTAATATTGGGCTTGTGTGGCAAGGTATTCATATCAGGAAGACCACAGGAGTAACCGAGACAGACCTGCTGCTGACCAAAGCTGAGCCCATCACCAATGAGGGCAGTGGTTTTGTGATAACACATTTTAGAAGCAGGAAAAACTGCTACAGAACAGCAGCTGGAAAAGGAGTGAGAATCTGTGAGAGAAACTCTGCAAACCCCAGGGTGTCTTGGATTAGAGACAAAATATCCTAGATGGAAAGCACTCCGAGCAGGTGCCTCCCCCACCACAGAGGTTTCTGGCACCCCTCCCCCCACAACACAGAATATCTCAGCCTAAAGTGGAAAGAACTGTTTAATTAACAGACCACACAGTGGAAAGGGAAAAGGGGAAAAGGGGTCAGAAAACCTGAACAAACAGCTGATGAACTTAGTGTCCTTTTCCTCAGGCGTAGCTTCCCCTTTCCGGGGGCCCCGAAGGGGCTAGGTGAAGTTCCTCCGGTGGCTCCCTGGACGATTCTCGTCCGCTGTCCCCCGGGGCTCCTCAGGTTCTCGGATGAGAAAGCAAGCCGAAGAAAAGGGTCCAAAACGATGAAAAACAATCCCAGGGAGGAAAAAAAACCAACCCAAGCAGCAGCTACACCAGTAGCACCAGCCACCAGCAGCAGCAACTGACTGAGGGGAAAAAAAACAAAACAGTGTCCCTTCCTTCTCACTCCCCCGTAGGAGAGCTGGGGAAAGTTTCAAAACATCCCGCACTGGCGGCAGAGCTCCCAGCTACGGGACACAGTTAAAGCTACAGGACCATATTTCTGGTCAAGCATACAAAACGATAGGGAATACAAGATATCATTATGCCACCCCAGGACACAAGGTCAGAGAAGAAGGAGGGCAGGAGGTGCTCCTGTTGCAGGAGCAGAGATTCCCCTGCAGCCCATGGAGAAGACCACAGTGAGGCAAGCTGTCCTGCAGCCTCCAGAGGTCCATGGTGGAACAGAGACCCACATGCAGCCTGCAGAAGACCCCACAACAGAGCAGGTGGATGTGCCTGAAGGAGGCTGCGACTCTATGGAGACGCTGTGCTGAAGCAGACCCCTGTCAGGACCCGCTGAGAGAGGATCCCATGCTGGAACAGGCTTCTGGAAGGACCTGTGACCCTGTGGAGAGCCCATAGAGGAGCAGTCCATTCCTGGAGGACTACAGCCCATGGATAGGACTCACATCGGAGAATTTCATTGAGGACTGTCACCTGTGGAAGACTTCATGCTGAAGCATGGGAAGAGCGTGAAGAAGGAGCAGCAGAGACAATGTGTGATCAGCTGATGGTAACCCATTCCCTCTTCCCATGCACTGTTCACAGGGAGAAGGTAATCAAGACAGAATGGGAGACTGAGAAGGAGGAAGGGGTAGGAGGAAAGTGGTTTAATGTTTGTGGGGTTTGTTTCTCATTACTGTATTCTGATTTGATTTCTAATAAATTAAATAAATTTCCCCAAGCCAAATCTGTGTTGCTTGTGACAGTAACCTGTGAATGGTTTCTTCCAATCCTTATCTTGATGCACAGGCCTTTTGTTGTATTATTCTGTCCCCTGTCCAGCTAAAGTGGTGAGTGATAGAGCAACTTTGGTGGGAACCTTGTGTCCAGCCACTGTCAAAAGACCACAACACACAAAAATGCTCACAGACTAGAAAAAAAAGCTCAAGAGAACCCCAGATGCTATGTATGGTCACAAGAATAGAATAATTGAGGTGGAATGGCTTACATGACTCAAGTTATGTGATGGAAGGATCAAGGCTCTTCAAGAAAGATATTAAGAAATATAATGAGGAGATTTCCCTCTCTGTGCAGGGGCAGATCTAGGTAGTTCCCCTGTGAGATGTATGACCTGCATGTTGAGAGCTTGTGGGTCAGTGTCAGAGAAGGGGCAGTATGATTGATGTTGTGGTAGGAGTTTGTTCTAGACCACTCAATCAGCATGAGAAAGCAGAAAAATATTCACAAATATCTCAAGTAAGTCTCACACACCTAGGATCTTATAGGGAACATAAAACTCACTGACAGCTTTTGAAGGGGTGAAGGTAGTATGGCAGGATGGAAGCAGTGAGACTTGCTTGAGCTGCCAAATGGAACAAGTGAAGGGATACACAGCTGGATCTGCTATTTACTAATAAGGAAGAAACAGTTGATGATATGACAATCAATGGCAACCTTTTCTGCAACTGCCATGAAACAGTCTGATTTTCTACTAATCTGCTTGATCAACAGAGTTTGATCTTCACACATGAGCAAGGGAGAAGCATAGCAACAACCCTGGACTCCAAATTAAGAGATTTTAGTTTATTCAGGAAAATTTACAGGCGGGTTCCTAGAGGCTTGCTTTGAAGGGCAAGGGAGTTCAAGAGAAGTGTCAGGCCCTTAAAGAGAGAATCCTCCAAGGGCAAGAAATATCAGTCAGAATACTTGGCAAACAATGTATCAGGAGATCAGCAGAAACTAAGCAGGACTCTCATGACAGCATCAAAGTAAAAGGGCAGTCTGGAGAAGATGGAAGGAGTTCAAAGGAGGTATTTTGAAATATACTCCCCAGAAGAGTTGGCAACAGTTGAAAATGGTAGTATGATGCTAGGAAAACTAGCTCAGCTAGAGCTGAGATTTGTAAAGAATGTAAAGGGTAAGTTGCATTTGTAGTAAAAAAGAAACAAGGAAAATGTGGACCCTTTGCTGAATGGGGTGAGTGATTTTGTGACAGTAGACACAGTTAGGCCTGAAATGCTTCATATCTCCTTTGTCTTCATCTTCAAAAAAGTCTGCCAGCCCTCCACATACAAAGGAAGTTTCTAAGGTAGAAGATAAGTACCAGCAGTGGATGATGACTGATTCAGAAACTGCCTGAGAGAATTTGACAGCTACATGTCTTTGGGAGGTGACAGGCTGCCACTCATGAGTGCTGAGTGAGGTGGGTAATGTCCTTGTGAGGCCATTCTCTATCATTTTTGAAAAGTCATGAAGACTGGGGAAGTCCTGCATGAATGGAGAAAAGAAAGTGTTGCACCCACTTTCAAAAAAGGCCAGAAGGCAGTTTGGGAAACTGCTAGCTCATCAGCCTCAGTTCAGTGCCCGGGAAAATCATGGAGCAAGCTCTTTCATGAAACTCTTCTGAATACACAAAGGAGATGAAGACAATTCTGACAGCATGAATTTACTGAGGATGAATCAAAACACCACCACAGTGAGGTGGATTGAAAACTGTCTAAACTGCTGGCTCAGAGGATTGTGATCAGAGGAACAAACTCCAACGGGGGCCAGTTACTAGTGGTATACGAGGGTCAATATTCCTTAATACCTTTGTTAATAAGCTGGGCAATAAGACAGAGGGCACCCTCAGGAACTTTTCAGTGGTAAAATACCATGAGCGTTGTGGCAAAGAAGTTTGACAGCACTCTGGACTTCATTAGGAAGAGCATTGATTTCAGGTTAAGAGTGTGATCCTTGCATATTTCTAGATCTTGCATCTAGTTTTGTTTTCCCTGCTCCTTCCAAAACAAGAAAGATAGTGATAAAGTGAGTTAAGTCTTGTGTAGGGTCACCAGATCAGTCAAGACTGAAGAACTTGCCCTTTGAGTAGTGGCTAAGGAACTGGGACTCATTTAGCCTGCAGAAGAGGAAGTCCCTAACATCAGCCCATGGGTACTTGCAGGGTGAAAAGCCTGAAGAGTACCTATGCTGGTTAATTTTCTTCGCAGTGGCTGGTATGAGGCTCTGTTTTGGATCTGTGCTGAACACAGTGATGATAATAGAAAATCTTTTAATTATTGCTGATCTGCTGTTAAGGCTTACATAGAGCTAAGGTCTTTTTTGCCTTTTGTCACATTGGCAAGGAGGCAGGAGCTGTATGGGGAGTTGGGAGGAGACACAGCAGGTACAAGTGACTCAAACTAGCCAAAGATATATTCCATATTGAATGGCAGTGAGCTCAGTACGTAAAGCTGGGGGAAGGAAGGATAAAGAAGGGGACATTTGGAGTGATGGTGTTTGTTTTACAAAGTCACCATCATGTGTGATGGGGCCCTGCCCTCCTGAGCACCTGCCTGCTCATGGGAAGCAATGAATTAATCCCTCATTTTGCTTTGCTTGCATGCAGGTTTTTCTTTCCCTATTGGATCGTATTTATCTCAATCCATGAGTTTTTAGCTTTTACCCTTCGGATTTTCTCCCCAGTCTCACATGTGGGGAAGTCAGCATGTGACTGTGTGGTATATGGCTGCTGGCTGGGGTAAAGCCATAAGAAGTAGTGCAAGTGGAAGGGTGAGAAACAATAGGAATAAACTGAGATGTGAGAGGTTCATTTGTACTTGACATAAGGAAGATCTTTTGTCAAGCCGCATACAGACTCCATCCTTGCAGGTTTTCAAGGACTTTATCAAGCCCTGAGCAACCTGATCTGACTGAAAAGCTGACCCTAATTTGATCAGGAGTTTAGATTAGAGACATTTTAAATTCCTTCTAGACTGAATTATTTATGTTCCCATGATTCTCTGAAAGCAGAACTTAACAACTGCAAGCATTCACAGACTTGTATCGGTCTGGAACTAGAAAGCCTTGAACATGTTGTGCAGCTAACTCACAAGAGAATAATGTAAGTCTGAGTGAGAAGGCTGTAGGATGAAAGGCAGTAGCACCCTTTTTACTGTTCTGATTTTTTATTCTATTTAAAAGGCTTGGAGAGGGTGTGACAGCAGATTTGTCTGGGAGGTTAGGATTAAAAAAAATAAGGCTGAACTTCCACTTCAGTGTTGCAGCCATGAAAGCGAATAATTTTTTACAGGAAGTACTGTGTGGCCAGTCTCAGCATCCTCAAAAATTCTGCAATGTCTTTTCCTCAGAGCCTGGGGAATAAGGATAGGTAGTCAAACAGTGATGCACGGGAAGGAAAAACTATCTCATCAAAGATTGATTTGCCTTCTCCAAAAACATCTGTATGCTACACTAAACTGTGGAATGGTTTGTCCCAACAGTATGACTTTTGATTGTGGGGTCCTTTTGCAAGCAACCTTTTAAGAGTCTGGGCTCTTCATGGAGTTCATGGTGTTGGTTAACAAGAACCAAACTGTAACTTTCATTTATGCAATTTGAGAAAACAAAAAGAGTAGCACAGAAACACTAGTGTGTATTTCCTGGAAGCAGAAGTGCTATTTAAAATTACACAACACTCCTAAGAAAATATAAAAGTGGATGTCAAATGAATGTTAAAGAACATGAATTAGAAATTGCTGTTCTTAGTGTTCTATATCTTCCATGAACTCCTAACTTTAAAAGATCAATTAATATTTACCTGTTTTCTTAAATGCGTCGACTTTAAGATCATACACATTTTTCTTACCCTTTGTAAGAAAAGGTAAGAAAGGCTCTGCATAGTTTGATCCAGGAACACAGCTGCATCCATACTATTGTTATCTCCCCAAACTTCATAGGTTGTCTCCTGGCCTTCATGGTTCTTAAGGGAGTCATTCCTGGGGGAGCTTCAGAATATTGATACTTCTTCCCCAGCTAAAAGTTCAATGTCATACAAAAATGTCATCATAAACATGAGCAATCCAGAGAACAAGACTATTTATACAGTTTTTTATAGATTTATTCAAAATTAAATAGGTTATTTGCTCTGAGACAACTCAGTGTGAGACTGTATTCCCTTGATAAGTAATTTATTGTGAATCATTCAGTGACCTACATAATGAGCTTGTCTTCATACATAGCAGACAATTTTCCTTTTCAGAATGTATGTGTCAGTTTTCATGATTAACTACAAGAATCAGGATATGGTTAAAACTAAAGAAGACACTACAGCATAGTCTTTTGTGAAATTGGTTAAAAAAGTATTCCTCAAAATGCTTTTTATTGCAAAATGCATTTTCTTCTAAGCCAAATACATATTTGATTATTTCCTCTTTCAGCTGAATTTTATTAAATTGCCTGATACCTTCCTAAGTCTTCTGAAGATACTTCTAAAACTCTATTGTTTAATACTTGTCACTGCTCTTACTGAGATGCATGAAATAATATGAAAATACCAAATTTATTTTTAAAATAAGCCAAGAGGAGGTCTCTTATTTAATATCTAAATAAACACAAGTTATTTGTGTTTATTTAGATGTTAAATAACTTTATCAATTTTTATTCTGAATCTAATTTAATTTTATTTTTTGAGGAAAAAAATACATTTTCAAGTTTGGAATAAAAGTATAATTAGCACTTGAAATTCCCTTTGAAACTATCATTTCAAAGTCTTTTCAGATCTAGTCTAATGGTTGTTAAGTGGGAGTCAAGAATTGCCATGTGATTCATTTACATCTGAGTAGTAGTCTTAGGCTTCTTTGTAATCAATTGCAAGAATGCTATTTATTTGATCTATTTTATACATCTAATATAAAATGAAATTGACTGCTTCTGGAAGTGTCTCTCTCTATTGACATGTAGAGTGAATAACTTAGAGGCAGAGGCTTTCACTTGGTCAAACAGAATTGTTGCTGCTTACTCACTGCCTAATCTTGACAGAATTGCTTCGTATTTCCTTCAGCTAAGGTACAATTTAATCACTGCATCATTATAATGTTCTTATTAAAAGGTTTATTATATGGATGGAAAGGCAGCTAAACTACATCATTTGCTTAATGGAGAAGTTTCCAATCTTTTCAAAAATTTGAGGGGAGATGAAAAACACATTACACATCTAAAAGGTCACCAGGTTCCTCAGTCATTAAAATGCAGACATTGACAATAGGCAATGTGAGAGTATTCTGAACATGATCTCACTGTGTTCATAGGTGTTTTAAGTCTATGAAATGAAGCTTTGAGCATTTAGCAGTAATTATGGATGTGAGGGCCTTTATGCATGGTGTTTTTCATTCATCTAGAATGGCGTAAAATATTTACTTAATACCATGACTTGCATAAAATTATTTAAAAGATAAATAATTATAACAAAGAAATAAAGTTGATATATATTATAAGATAATGGTAAGGTAAAATAAATGTAATCATTTGTGAATATAAAACACTGCAAATGTTTATATAATATATTACACTGCAAAGAACCATTGGAAGATATCTAGTCTAAAATCCCAGACAAAGCAGGATAACTTTGAAATTTGCTCAGATTGTTCAGACCTCTGTTCTGCCAGGCCACCTCAGGAATGGATTATTCCCAGTTTCTAAGAGTAACATGTAAGTTAACGTTACTGGGAACGCATCTTTACCTGGTTTTATTTCAATTTTTGAAAATTTCTGTTTCTCCTTTGAATGGTACTCCTTTAAGAGTGTCATTATATCTTTACTTTTAAAGTGCAAGTTGTGTACTCTTTAATATTTCATAATATCAAATTTTTTTTTTAAATTTTAGAAATCAAATTTTGTACTACAAGCCAGCTATTGTAGGTTTCCTGTACAACCAGTGGAGAAAAATAGATATCTCTAGAGAATACTACTTCTTCTCTCTCACCTCATTATTTTAGGAAGAAATTGTCACCTAAAAATACCATTTATTCCTCAGAAAATGATGAAAAAGGGATCTCTCTTTTTCTAAATTAAATGTATATTACTTTATATCAGGGAAAATATTCCATAATATATTTTAGTAATCAGACAGCAGACGGAGGCCTCAGTTTAGTAGCAGTGAATTCCTTAGGACCCATATTGATTATTTGAAAATAATCAGAAGTTGGCTCTGTACAATGAGTGTTAACAAAAAAATCCTTTTCTTTTCATGATGTCCATCTTTCAATTTCTGTTGTTTAAAATAGAGGGATGGGGTTTTTATGGACTATTACATAAGTCATCTGGTGTCTGTAAATAATATAAGTAGGGAATTTTTGTCTAATTTTTGTTGTTCAGTTTCTTATAAAATCAAAGAACCATAGAATGGTTTGGGTTGGAAGGGACCTTAAAGATCATGTTCTTCCAGCCCCCATGTCATGGACAGGGATGTCACTCACTAGATCTGGCTGCTCAGAGCCCCACCCAACCGGGTTTTGATCACTTTATTGATTAGGCAAGAAATTATTTGGCATTTTCTTTGGAGAAAACTATAATTCTCCTCTAGGGGAAAAAAAAAAAAAAAGGATGAAAGAATGGGTATGCATAAATATAGGTGTTTTCCTAAAAACTCAAGAAGAAAAACCCCCACCAACAGACAGCAGCTTCTTCTCAGAAGAGAAGTTCCACTACTCAATGGGAGAAACATATTCCTCCCTAAAAGAGGAACAATGGCAGAAAAACCTGTGAGAAACAGTCCTACAGATCAACGTTAGTTAAGGAGGAGGAAGAGGTGCTCCAGGTGCTGGAGCAGAGATTCCCATGCAGCCTGTGGAGATGTATTCCTTACAGCACATAGATATGGCCTAAGGAGCCATGCATGAAAAAGCCAAGCTGGAGGAGGCTGCTGAAAGGAACTGCAGCTCATGGAGAGGATCCATGGTAAAGTAGAGGAATGGTATGAAGAGGAAGGACTGGTAGAGAGAAGCTAATCCCCATTTCCTTGTGCCACTGGGAAGGTTTGGGGAAGATGTAGAGAAGTGGGAAATGAAGTGTGTTCAGACTGGTGTTCAGACTGAGGAGATGAGGGGAAGAAGTTTTCAAAATTTTTTTAGGATTTGTTTCTCACCATCCCAATTCACTTTGATAAATTAAATTACTCTTCTCCTACTTGAGTCTGCATTTTCTAGGGTGGTAAGTGGCAACTGATCTTCTTACCATTTATCTCAAGCCATGAGCTTTTCTACCTGGTTTTTTGTCTGCATCCCACCAATATTTGTCTGTAATTCTCATTCCAGACTCTGAGATGCTTACTTCAGCTAAATTTCAAAAATAATAACATAAAATCTGCTCCCAGCGAAAGAACATTTGTTGCAAGCTGAATACAAACAATGGCTAGAAAATTATTTAAGGAAATAACTGGGATACTGTTGCCATCACTAATATAAAAACATACACAGTACTATTAAGCAATATATTTAGAATTCTCAAGTGTGTTTCGGTGTAATTTTGAAACCTACATTAAGGAGAACAACCAAAGAAACCACTTTCTAACATTTCTGATATTACAGAATCAAACTCTTCCTAATACTAAAGGGTCGTTATATAATTTATGCATACAATAGAAGAAAAAAATCTTGTTATTAGGCATTTCTCAGCCCAAGAAAATTTCTTTCCACTCCTTCTTCACCCCAGAGAGCTCAACAAAGAATCATCACCTTAGAATATAGCCTAGGAGAAAGAAGAATCTTCTTGTTCCCTGAAGTTTTGGTGGCTATGCTGTAATTAATCCAAACTAATTTTAACCATACAAAAAATGATGCAGCAAGTTCAAATATGTTGCAGTAGCTAATGAAAAGAGATAGGCATCTTCAGAAGACAGTATGAAACATTTATCTTGGCTTAGCGTAAATTGTCTGAAAAATATATTTATCTGTCTTGCCTTTCATTATGGAATGACTGACACACATTCCCTATCTACTTTTAAGATGCATAGAATTAACACAGCTGAAACGTTAGCTTGCAGCTCTACAGTCATGACACATTTCTTAATTCACTCAGAGGTTAAGTGTGATACGGTAGGTAATGACAAAAATTCCTGCAGTTTGTTGTGACAGCTATATCCCATGCCTTGAGCTGAAAGATTTACTATTTTTCCTTGTCCATTCAGTCTTTTTCCTCACCCATTCACTCATCTCCTTGTTCTTCTGGTGTGATTAGAGTATGAGTTCATGGTGGTTTTATGGTAATAATTTCTGGAAGAACTGCTAATGTTCAGAATATTTTCCTAACTCAAAATATCTTTCCTTTATTTATCATCCAGCTCCAGCTGACAGCATGTTACAATGAGCACTTCCTATATTATTATACCAAGCTTCTTTGTCTGCAAAATACAGCTTTTAAAAACTGAGTAACTAATACTGCATAGGTGATTATGGGAGCCATTGTGATCACATATGAGCAGAGTAGGAACAGCTGGTCAAATAATGTAGATCATAATATACAAATATCCACACTAATACACAGCAGTGAGTTAATTGTGCTGCGTGAGCCATTATTGTCCATTGTTCCTGATTACACAGATTGCAACTAGCCATCCAAAAAAGTCTGTGAATTCTGGATATCTTTTTGAAGTTCGTATGAATAATTATTTGCCTAAAATTCGTTCATAGGATGGCAGTCATAATTCACCATTATCTCGTATTCTTTATTATCCTATTTAGTATAATGCAGTGTGAACCAATCTGAGAGCAAAAACAATACATATAAGATGAGCAATCATACACTAAAAATAACAAACAGTGACTAATCAATGTGAGCAGCTGTGAATGGGCCATAGGCAAATATATATGAACACGAATACATTCACAGACTCGGCAATAGTTTGCAAGCAATTCATAGATAGAAAAGAAAGACCAAAATTGTAATTAATAGTATTTATAATAAATAATTTAGTTAGCTATATTTTTGACAATTGCCATGGCAGTTCCTAACAATTCTTTTTCATTGAGGTCTGCATATTTTGTTCTTTTTATTTTTCATATGTTAGTCCTCTAAGCCTGTCTTAGATGAAAAGTCCTTCAATTTCTAAAGTGATACCAAAAATCTCATTCCACTTGAAACTTTCATTCTCTCTTGAGGCATTAGTTTATTATAGCTGTGATTATCTACATTCCTAAAGGATTACCTTTTATATCATTTAAATATGTGAAGTACAGAAACTTGTTCATTTTCCTTTTCAGTGGAAGGCTTACAGAGAAGTGAAGTAATATCTATGCAAAGTGTTGTGGGTTTTGGGCATAATTTGTCTCCTGGCATTTACTTTCTGCTGTAAAATGGTAAAATTAATAGAATAAGGTTAATGTATACTCAGAGTCCTCATTTACCTTCACTTTCTTGAGAAAAGCTCCTAATCTTATTTAGAAATATAATTTTGCCCTTTGCTAGAAAAATCTCGAGTATTACCTTTTTATTTGTTTTAAAGATGTGCAATTTAAGGAATTAAAAAGAAGTGCTTGATTGCCATAAATTCAAGAATACATCTGATATCTTTTATCTCCTGAAAAACTAAGGGAGGCATTCTCTATGCATTAAAAGGTGCTTAATACAAAACCATTGGACTAAAACTGAAAACACATGCTTATTCCCTAACTTTTCATGATACAGAATGTATTTTAGAGTAGAAACCAAAAAATTACACCTGCAGAAAACTGTGTAAGATTTTGATATTCAAAAGAAAAGAACTGGTGTTTTCATTAAAAACATATTCTTGTAAATACAAATTCATGCTCTTGTAAAATCTGAACCAGGCAGCTTGATATGTATTTGTCAACAAACATGTGGAGCCAATTCATGGAGACCAAAGTGGGAATCATCTCAAGATATTTAATACATTTTACAGATAGACATCTAGCTTTTAGTCACCACCCTGTTATTTCAAAGCAACTGGAAAGATATAACAGTAAGTGTATGGTGATTTATCTGTCTGACATCAGATGAAAGTAATTATCCGCTAGAGCTGCTCTATTTCCTCTACTGACTATAGAAGGAATTAATTGATTAACTAATTCAGAATTAGATGTCTAAAACAAGGACAATGTTGGTTTAGATAAGGCTCTGGAATAAACTGGTAAGCCAAGATTTCTAATAAAATTCACCAAGAGTCCTGCAAAGTTTCACACCTACTTTTGTTCAAATACTCTCTGAAAGGGTTCTTGAAAATATATAGCACACATTACTAAACAACTGTATGCATCATTTTTCCTAGACTAAGACTTAGGGAAGAAATTGACTTCAGATACCAAATCTGTCCTCATTAAGATAATTCTGTACTGTTGAGTGGAACATGGTGCAGAAGGCAGGTTAAAGCCTGCATGGAGCTGGCTAGCCCTTGGCTTGTTGTATTTTGGCATTCTATAGAGTAGTCTATATGGAGAGCTACAAATGTTTGTCATGGCAAGTCATCCAGTTCTGATTCCCTAGATACTCAGTTTAGGGAATCCTTGGTAATCACGTTCTATAAGTCAGTTTTGAATTCAATATAAACAAAAAAGAGAATCATTACTTCAAGTCATCTTAGAAAGAGTACACATTAATCAGATTATAGAAAAGAGAAAGGAATAAAAAGGCATGACGAAGTGAAAAGTAAAATGACTGATAAGCTTACTTTAATAAATTTTTGCATATGCATGTATATATTTGCATAATTCTACTTTATTTTTTTTCCTCCTCTCTATAATCCTTACCCTATATATTATGCAATACATTATTTTTAAAATAAAAGTGTCATTTCAAAACAGAAGATTGGGTTGTTCTATTCTTTGCCCTTCCTCATTCCCTGCACAGAATAGATGGTTCTCTCTTAATGTATAGCCACTCAATATTTTTGTTTGATTCTCATTGCTCAAGGTATGGCCTCAAGCCAAATTATTGCACACTATTTAAGTGGTACACTGAAAGGCAGAGTTATTGATTTTGTTACAGACTTTCTTATAGCGATCCCCACTAATGTATGTCAGCACTTCACAAACAATTCATCTTCACAGCTATCCAGTCAGGAGTTTGGAAGAGAAGGGAAGGTGGTAGCAAGAGATCATGTTCTCACCTTGATACAAAACTGAAGCATATCGTGTCAATCATTATTTAGCAGACATTGGTATGTGAAGTACTCAAAGACATATTTAAAAAAAAAAAAATCCACTATGTAATACTTCATATGTTCAAGCACAGTATCATTTGAGCTTAGGTGGGGTTTTTTTTTGGAAAGTAATCACATTTTTCAATTCAATTAAAATGTCAAGTTCAACAAAGAATTTGAATGTTAAAGAGTGTGTGGTTATGGTAGCTGCAAAATATAATTCCAAATTAAAAGAAGCCTAAGGGAGAGCTAGAGACATGACAGCTTTGAGTAAAAAACAATAAAGAAGTGAGCAAAAAAAAAAACCCTGCCCATGCAAAACAGAGAAGCAGCATTCACTAAAGCAACATTGAAGTTTACTTTGGCAATGCAAAAGGAGGTGCAAATCTATTCTTGGTGTTCTACAGAGCCTTTCCTAAATAGATGACTGTACTAATAATTTGACTAAGACAGAACTTGAACTGTATTTCCCTTCAAGTCTGTCTGCCTCATGCTCTCTAAATTACATTATTCTCATTCGATGTTACTTGTGTTTAAGCAATACAATTGGGACCATTTTCAAAACCCCAGAAATCAAAATTAATTTTACACATTTTATTTAAAGATAATTTGATTTCCAGGAAAACATAAAATTTCATAGATTACATTGACTTTTGGACAAAAAAGTCCCCCACATTAAAATGTACTTATAGAATTTTCTTTAAAACAGGAAGTGTTTCACAGAGCTCTCAAATGACAGAAAAAGACTGCATGTAACAAGTCATGATTTTAGCTGAGAAGTATTTTTTCTTCCACAGGGAGATGTAGATCAAGCTCAGGTTTTATTTGGGTATATGAGTTAAATCAAGATCAGGTTTACTTTTGAATACTGAGGTAGACTATAGAGTGTAGCATAGACTTGCCATTGGTGGGACCTAAGATAGCAAGTTTCCTTTTTTTTCCATGATGCACCTATGAATGCCTTCAATGTGTACATTGGTATTGCACCCGAATCTTCACCAGAATAATTTTTCACTAATGAGTAGTCATTCATCAATCTGGCTGTGCAGTTAGTGTGAGGAAATCACCTCACTGGGCTATTTTCACGACTGCAGTTCAGATTTGTGGCTGTAGGCCTTGATTATGTGACCACTATGCCAAAAATTGACAGCTAACACCATCATCCAGGTTCAGTTTTAAGAGGCTGGCTTGATTTTACATCCAAAAGCATGAGAAAAATAACAAAAATTTCTTCACTCATAACTGTGTCCTGATCATCAAGAATTTTGGTCTAATTTTCACAAGGTTTGGATGGGAACTTCACCCAAGTGAAACGTTTTAAATAAAGCAAGCTCGAATAGGTGATGAAACAAATCAGAGTACAATATCTAAAATACAACTAGATTTAGCTTCTTTTTCCAAAAATGGGGCAGCTTCTAGGATTGGTGGGACTTTATCTTGCTGCAATAAACCAATGACAACAGTAAGGATAATAATAATAATAAATACTACTACTACTATTACTACTACCACTACTAAATGATGATGGTGATGATGATGATGATGATGATAATAATAATAATAATAATAATAATAAACAACTATCCGAAGCCTAATCTAAGCAAAAAAATGACCTTGTGTAATCAATGGGTTCTGCTGAATGGTGCAATGTGTTGTTTTGTTCTGCTTCTTTTGCTGGTCATCTTTTTGAGCTTTGATATGTTCCTTCTTTTCATTCTGCCTCTTGCTTTTTCAGGTGGTTGTCCCATGCTCTGCTCTCCAGTGATGCCAAGAGCTGCTCACACTGCTGTCTCTTATGGTTAATCACAGGAGCACTGCTAAGGTCCAGTATGTCATCTACAAGAAAGGTCATTTCTAGTACAGACAATTGACGTCATTCTGCAGTGGATGGGGGATTCTCAAACAGCTTCTTCTCTCTCCTACTTGTTAAAACGGTGTTAAACAGCTGCTTCTATCTCTTCTTTACAGAAAGACTAATGCCCTCTTCCTGTACTTTCTAGGCTGTAATTTGTGCTAACCCTGGAAGTCTGAGCCTTACTTTAGAATGAACACTTATTCCAGGGAGAGTTAAGTAGATTTTGATAATCCAAAAAACATGGTAAAACAGAAACTTTTTTCAGTTTATTATATGACTATCTTACAAGAATTTTCTCTAATACATAACAGAACATCAGGATTGTTATTTTTTTATTTAGTTCCCCTTCTTTCCACTTTATGTCAACAGGATACTCTCCTTTCTTCAAGCTCTTTCCCCTTTGGATTTCCTTGGAGAGGTGGAATGTCAGGGTTTTACTTTCATTTTATTGATTACATACCAAGTGTATGGATGCTTAATGGATCTTATTCAGCAGGAGCCTTCATTTAAAATGTTGCAGAGAGAAAAACTGCTCACGATACTTTGGCTTGTGTAAGATGGTTTTTCTGAGCAGTTCACATATAGGTCTCTTAGGAGCATGTGTGTGTGAGCATGTAAAATATGAGTACATGTATGTTTTATAAGATGGTCTTTTTAGTATAGAAAAAGAAAAACCCTTTTATTCAATTATGTTTCTGTGAAGAAATCTGGCAACACAGCAGTAGGATAAGTTATGAAGCTGTTCAATATAACAATAATATTTTTTATTAAATTACCTTTTTTTTTAAATACAAGTATATTTTTAAAGCTTTCCTATATGTTTTCAGCACAATATAACCAGACCCACAGTGCCAGACCAGTCCTTTATGAAGCTATGTATTTCTTCATTTCTCCGTAGAATGGCAAATACTGCCATTATTTTCCTCTTCTTTATATTTACTTTTATTTCTAGTGAGAAAAAAAAGAAGCCTTGTAACTGTGGAACAAACAGATCCCAAACATACAGATAAGTGTGCAAGGAGAGATTTGTATTAAAAATAATAAAGGACTTGTAAGGAGCTACATTACCTATGATAAACTGAAGATACACAATTTTTATACAACATTTCAAACAGTCAATTTACAAAGAAAATTTAAAACATATGAATTTTCCATATTTTCTTCAGACCTAAAAAAACTCTTGTCCTTTGCAATTAGATTATAGCTGGCTATTACCGAGACAAAGCAATTTTCAAGGATGAAGTCTTAACAACACTAAAATAAAGCTTTATCAGGAAACTTGGAGGCAACCTTAATCACAGAGATCACCAGTCTCCATAATAAGGACACTACAGTGTAGGAACAATTTGCTGTCTCATACTTATTACAAAATCTATGATGGTGCAATCTTTTTCTCTCAAGGAAATACAAAGTCATTGCATTATTAGCATCATTTTTCTGCAACACTCCAAATACAAACATGCTATAAGACATTTCTAATTGAACGAGATTTCCTTAATTTTTGTATTTGTCAGAAATATATGTCGAAGGTAACTCTTAGTATTTTCAAATAAGGATATGTTCTCAGATTACTGTAATTCACTCTGAGCGGTATGAGTTAAAACATTCATTTTTGTGTGTGTGTGAGTTGTTAGATGAGCATTTGCAGACTCTGTGATGTGTTATTACAACAATATTCTCATCACAATAGCTCAATAAAGATGGATCTTCAATTCCAGTATTTTTCTTTTTTCTCTTCACCTCTATCTCTTCAGTATGATAGTTTCATTTTACCATGCGTTTATATAGTAAGAATTCTCTTCTATATTCCTACTACTAAAAATTTTTCTTATGTTTTCTCCCACTAAGAGCAATAGTATTTCTTTCTCCATGTATCCTTTAGTGTCTACATTTTTTTTTAAAATCCAGGTAGAAAGTAAATTCTTAATCTAGAGGAACTTTCATTTTATGCCTTGACAAGGCTATGATTTATCTTGCTTTCAGTCAGCAAGGTGATGAACACACTCCAAAAGCTTATTTTCAGACATTTGGTACCCAAAGGGGTTACAGCGCCATCTCACCCACTAAAAAATTCTGTTCAAGTTTCCTACAGAACAAATTGCTTTCTGAAAGTCCTCTAATGTTCCACTATTCTCACTTCAATATTTCTATCTCAGTGGTGCTCCCTCCTCTTCTCTCTATTCTGTGGTTGCATAAAGTCTCCTCTCAGCGGGGGCAGGGCTGCCCCGTGAGGGGCCAGGGTGTGGGGTGCCATTGACCCCCTGAAACCTCTGATGTGGGACCTAGTCAAGGGAATCCTAACAAGAGCAGACCGAGACAGGGCCAGAAACAGGGATGCAGATGGGGTCAGAGACTGCAGACAAGGATATGGCTCACACCTGAGGTACATCCAGGTGTCAGGTTCAGTCCATTCAGTAGGTTTACAGTAGATATTATGAAGAAATTTTTTGCTGTGAGGCTGGTGTGGCACTGCAACAGGTTTCCCAGAAAAGCTGTGGTTACCCAATCCCTGGAAGTGATCAAGATCAGCTTGGATAGGGCTTTGAGCAACCCGGCCTAGTGAAAGATGTTCCTGTCCTTAGGTGATCCTAAGTTCCTTTCCAAAGCAAACCTTTCTATGATTCTATTATTCCCTCTTGTTGTATTGAAATGGGCCTTGCTAAAATGTCTGTCCCCATTTTCCTTATAAGACCCCTTTTGGTATTGAAAGGCCATGATGAAGTCTCCCTGGAGCCTTTTCTTCTCCTAAACAACCCCAGCTCTCTCAGACCTTCTTCATAGGAGAGTGTTCCAATACTCTGATCATTTTTGTGGCCCTCTCCAGAAGTTCTCCAACAGGTCTATGTCTTTCATGTGCTGAGCTGGACATGGTACTTCAGTTAGAGTCTCACCAGAATGGAGCAGTGGGGCAGAATCACCTCCCCCTTGACTTGCTGGCCATGTGTCTTTTGATGCAGTTCAGGATACAATTGGCTTTCTTGGGCTCTAAGCACACATACCTGCTCATATCCAATTTTTCAATCACCTGAACCCCCAAGTCCCTCTTGGCACGGGTGTGCTCAATTCCTTCCTTATCCATCCTATATTGACAGTGGGGATTGCCCTGGTCGTGGTGAAGAACCTCATGAGGTTCACGTAAACCCAATTCTTGAGTTTGTCCAGTACTTCTGGATGGCAATATTAATAATAATAACAACATTATATCTATGTTATAATTGTGACTGTTTGAGCCCTCATACCTTCTGTCCAATTTGGCAAGTATAAGCCAAAGAATTCAAATTCTTATGAGAAAACACAAAGACTTATCCACATGATTCTAATGCAGATATTTACACAACAGTAGTGACTCTAAGATGCTGTCTAGCTGGTTTAGTCAATGAAGGCAAATACATTGAACAAAATCTGTTGAGTGTACTCCCGATACAGCTGTCTTCAGTATGTCCAATAATCCACAGTGAAATCCACTGCAGGATTTCCCATAGCCTTATTACAGTAACATTTTGCCCAGTGTGCATGTTCTAATGCTAGTAACCTAACACCTGAATAAGCTGCTCAAGTAATTTTTGTCATTTTTCTATTTTGTTCTTTAAAATACTATTCAGCTTTAGAATGCCTGTTTGCTCTGAAGCAATTTTACAATGTAAAAATAGGTTTTGCAAAACAAAAACCTGCCTACTTCAGTCGAACAATGATTCTTCTGTGTATCCATCTGTGTCTAAATCCATATGAATATTTGTATATCAATTTAGGGTGTAACTGAAAAAAGAAAGCTTTTAAATAAGGCATCTTGCTTAAGCAGGCTTGTCCTGTCACAATTATTTATGAAGTTTTTGCAGTTTGTTGGAGAAACACTACTTTCCTTTGTATTTATAAAATATATGTCATTATTAGATGAACTTGCAAATATTCTGCCTGGCTCCAGTTACTTCACTTTGATAAAAAATTAATGGGACATATGTCAGCAGATATGGGAAATTAACATCATATAAAACAACAATAAATCTAAATTATCTTAACAACAAGGCTGACTTTTTTCTATAATTTCTTAGGCAATAGCCTGATTCCATCCCAACCATTTTTATATACTTTATTCAATTTTATACAGTTTATACATTTTTATACAATTTTAAACACTTTTATACCAGTTTTATATACTTAGTTCAATTTTTAGCCAAATATTTAAATTGATAAATGCAATATTTCTCATGTAAGACCCAGGACCAGCTACTATTTTGACAATTGCATACATTTTATGAGTGAACATTACCTTGAATACCAGTGAGGTATTTACATGCTGGAATGACATGTCATCTAACTGATAAGAATCCACATATACCAGTTATGTTTCTAGACACTACAGTCAACCAACAGAAGTAGGCAGATATTCGCCTTGCTTGTAGAAATGCCTATCCAAAATGAAAAGGAAGCATTTAATGAAGAGTATAAAAAAAGGTTTTGATTCATACATATTATTTTGGTATACACAAATGAAAACTGTGTTAAAAAACTCTTACCAGTCCTTTCCATAATCAAAAAATTGTGTCTTGAACTCAAAGACAGTTATCAATCACATTTCATATCTGGCTCTGCAGTGGGATCAAGTCCACAACTGTAGTAATAGCCACTTTGTTTTCTGATAATTTAGAATGAAAGAAAAAAGGAGATACTACAATAAAAATCATTAATTTTTTTCCTTAAGCTACAAAATAATTTATCAAAATGCAAAATGAAGAGTTAAATGAGTCAAACTTGAAACACTTGATAAGTCAGGAGTAAGAAATAAAATCCTACCAGCTCTACCAGTAGAAGACCTACCAGTGAAATGGAGGGTTACATTTAATCAAATAGAATGTTACTTGGCTATACAGAAAGGTTGCTGACTTTTAGACTGCCTTTTAAATGGTCATACAGACTAGCCACAAAGAGACTAAATTATAGGAATATAATTGTAGTGATAAAGGTAGGAATAAATGAAGTGAGGTTTGTTTATTAATTAAAAGTTTATACTCTCTTTAACAAGCAGAAGTTAAAACAATCATTCTTTAACAGGCTCACTACAATACCCCTAAGCAAAAAGAGGTTTAAAAATAACAGCTTCAAGAAAAATAACCTTATTATCAAGGGTGACCTCATTTTGCATACTTAAATTTTTTCTCAGCTATTGGATTAATTTGTAATTAGA
Source organism: Origma solitaria (assembly GCA_013397895.1). NCBI lineage: Eukaryota > Metazoa > Chordata > Aves > Passeriformes > Acanthizidae > Origma > Origma solitaria. The sequence goes on from VZRL01003199.1 coordinate 369,971, forward strand.
ATGTGTATTATGGAGGGTGTCTTTCTTTTCCCTGTTGAAAGATACAAGACTCATACTAATTACATGCAGAGAGGGAATATGTGTTTGTTTTTCTTGGGTATAATTTTAGAATTAACTATTGATTGCAAAATATCTTATTCCAATAGCAAGTCATCACAGCATCAGCACATCAAGACAAAATTCTCCTTTCTAATTGCTTGGTTTGTAAAATATGCTGCGCACAACAAGGAGACTAACAAAAACAGATGTACTCTGTCAGCCAAAGGGGAAATATCTGCATAACAAGTTAGCCCAGGAGAGGCTTACTTTAGCATAGAAATGCAATCACTAATGTACATTATCATTCTTCATCACTCTGTTCTCTGCTTAGTATTTTTGCTTTCATCTTCTAAAATCCTGTGTGCTACTCACATTGTAGCATTTTTAGAACACGTGACATTTCAAATACATAATGGATCACCCAAATGACAGATTAGGGGGTCGATATATGCTTTTTGAAGCAGATCCTTACACCAGGGATTTGCTCACCAAAATGTGGAGGCATGTCTGGAGCAGGATAAGCAGATGTAGAAGTCAGCTTTCATCTCTCTGGATGAGTTACAAGCAAGGACAGAGTAGCTATTCAATAAGGTGCCACAAAAGCTGATACAACCCGCCCATGAAGGCAAGGTCAACTCAGGTTTTTGTAACTAGGTCCCTTGGGGTGGATTGGAGTGAAACAACACTGAATGATCAGTGGTTATGAATATTTATGTATGAGTATCTATTCAAAACAATTTGGTTGAAATGGAAAGGAGGCCATTTTGGTTATTATCTACAGAAATATAGCAACATAAAAGCATAAAAATAACACCTCCAAAAATATATAAGGAAAAGAAAGAAAGAGAAAGAAAGGAGAAGCGTTGAAAGATGTTACTACTCATGGATCCAAGGCCAAGACTTCACTGTTGCAATTTCAATGTCTGTTGATTGAAGTGATGGTCCCAGCCTGTTAGGTTCCCTTATCTGTTAGGGGTAGGGGAAGCCCATGAAACAGAACGTTTAATGGGTTAATATACATTCAGGTTCAGGTGGGAATGCCCAGGTACCTCCCCTGATGGGGGGAGTTTAACACTGTCTATTGCAACACTGGATCACAAACAGACCTCATGCAAAAGGCCCTGAAGATGAGTCTGGGGGCACTTCAGGGGTTCTTTAATGGTTCATGACACCTTAACACATGACAGCTGCCTCTCACATAGGTTTAGATGTGCCAGTTGTGCCCCATCAGAAGGGACGAATACTTTCAGGTCTACCTGTGAATGTCCTGATACCTCCCCTGAGGGGGAGGGAGGAGTTTTACACCTGAGCCAGTTGTGTAAGGGAGGGCATTGGCATGATGAAACAGCACTCTCTCACCTCTGCAGGTCTGCTTCTTATTGGCCTTCACCCCTATCTGGCTCAAAACCCAGCTTGTAGCCTCTGGTGGCAGGTGCACACTTCCTCTGTCTCATGTGGATCAGAGGTTTCACCACCAAACACAAAAACCGCTCCTTCTCCCCTTCAGTTGTGGGGGAAGGGTACAAACCTGGCCTCAGCAAGGTACCCTGCTGCCCTTGCAAATGGTCGATTGTTTGTCATTAACGATTAACATTTCAGTCTCTCACAGAGGCTCAGATACTACTGGAAACAGGAAAGCAAATTAATAAGAACCACAGAGGACAACTCCATTCAATCAGCATAGTCAGCTCAAGTGCCTAATATTTCAGGCACAACCATATCCCAGGAGGACTAAAATTATAGGATTTGTTACACCATGAAGGGATGACGATTTCTTAAACTGACTACAAGAATCCTCACCATCCATAGACTCCCAGAATCACAGAACACTGAGTTGACAGGGACCCACAAGGATTATTGAGTCAAATTCTGAAGTGAATGGCCCATACGGGGATGAAATCCACAACCTTGGCATTCTTAGCACAATGCTCTAATCATTTCCTTTCATCTAATATCTTCAAAAGTGCTCTGAAGATTCTGATTTATAGCACACTTGGACTACACATATGTAAGCACGTAAGGAACATGAAGAAAATTTAAAGAAAAGAAGAAAAGTAACTGCAGAGTACTGGTAGAATACTTCAGTTAGGATAATGAAGTTCTATTGGTTCCTTTGCTCTCCTTCTCCCATTCCTTCTCCGTCTCTGTTCTCTGCTTCCCATCTCCCTTCCTCACATCACCCTTCACTTCTCCTTTTTCCCTTCTCTCTCTCCCTTGAATTATAAAAGTAAGAATGCATCCAGAAAAGTACAAAACTGAGGCCAAGGTCTTCTAGATGAAATAGTTTTTGAACATTTAATTTTCATGTTTCCTGGGTCTGAAGACAACAGTTGCAACAGAAGGTAATACTTGAAATTTGTTTAGATTATTTGTATATTTTTGTATTTTTCATTAATTTTACAATAGATGAGAAAGGGACGGGATGGTGAGACAGGGGAGAGTCAGGAAAAATGAAAAGAAAGCAGCACTGTTGAAGTTATGCATGTTTATATTTCCATAAATGCTTGGTGTGGCACAATTTTCTTCAGAAAGGAAGAATTCCTTCTTAAGAGGAGCAGCTAAAGAGCAGGGGTTATTTAGTCTGGAGAAAAGGGGGCTCAGAGGGGACCTTACTGCTCTCTATAACTTAAAGAGGTGGTAGAGAGGCAGAGATCAGTCTCCTCTCCCAACTAAAAAGTGATAGGAGAAAGAAAACAGCTTCAGGTTGTGCCAGGAAAGGTTTAAGTTGGATATCAGGGAAAATTTCTTCACTGGGAGAGTCATAATGCACAGGAACAAGCTGCCCAGAGAAGTTGTTAAGCCCCCATCCCTGGAGGCATTTAAAAAACAGATGTGGTGCTTAGGGATGTGGCTTAGTAGTGGACTTGGCAATGTTAGGTTAATGAATGGACTTGATGACATTAAGAGGCATTTCCAATCTACATCATTCCACAAGTACTGAAACAACATGAAATTTTCATTAAAGCTGTAAAATTTATTGTAGCTTATTAGGGAGTGATGGGTTCCACTTGCGTGAGAAGGCCAAGAGAATCTTTGGCAGTAGGCTGGCCAGTTTGCTAGATGGGCTCTAGAGTGAAGAACTCAGAGGGTGGGGTCCAAACAGGAATTTTTAAAAGTATGTAAAGACTGTAATGGATTTCTGATTTTTTCTAGAGCAATAAATAGCAAAATTTACCTTAGGTAACTATCTCAGTTGGAGAATATTCCTCCACAATAGGATCTGACAATATTAAATGCATTTAACTTCTAATTAACTGTGTCTTTGTCTACACTGTTGACTATATAAGCTTTGCTGTGTGTCAGTTCATTTTTTTATAAGAAACACCTAACATGCATATAAAACAGTAGTTGCTAAACATATTCTGATGACCATCTTGTGTTAGACTATAAAGTCTAGCAGTCAGCTACTGTTGCAGTGGCTGAAACCACCTCCCAGAAGCCAAGAGGTTCCCACAGCAGCAACAAACTGGTGGGACAACTCTGAGGTGTGAAATACCCTCTGAGTGTTGGTTGGGTGGTCTCTCCCTAGTTATGCTAATCCTCCCATGTTGACTGGTTGTTGTTGTATCCCTGACTCTGCCCTTCCCTTCCCCTCATTGGTTCTCGGTGTATCACTTGCTCCACTCCTCCCTTCTTCCCATTGGTGTCATTGTATCTCCCCGCTTTCTCCCCAACCCAATTTGCCCTAGACCTTTATAAGAATGGCCACTCACAGCCATTCTTTCTCTTTTGCTGATGGATCCCTTGGAAGAAAAAATCCTCGGAATCTCCAAGCGACTGGGCCCTCTGAAGTTCTTTGTCTCTGGTAACACTGAGCTATATCAAAGGCTCTTGGGTGTGTGAGTGTGACTGTGGTATCCATCCGCACGGTTGATAGAAAAGGTCTTACTTGCACGGTGTCGAATGCATCGGCCAGAAGGGTCTATCTGGGAATAGAGACACTCTTGGAACATGCAGGAGACCAAATCTCACCCCACAACCATACTGTGTTAAGCTACTTTCCAGTACGCAGCTGTATTGTTCCAAAACATTTTGGAAGACATGTTAGAAGAGTTATGAAGCAGATAATACACAGTTCTTCCTCATTTCCCATTGACTCTTAGTTGTTAAGCTTGGGTAACAATTGCTAACATAAGGGTATTGGTGGGAGACTAAACATAATTATTTATATCATCTCCCTATTTAAATTTCTGCCAATATTTCCATGACTGTTTTTTCTATTGCTCTTTCTGGGACAGGTATTAACTCGCTCTAGCATGCTTCACATGTCTTCATCTCTAGATGCCTTACCATGTCTGTTATTTCTTGAAAATTTCCATGCACCCTTTCTCACATCTATCCCACTGTTTACAAATGTTTCAGCCTAAACTAGTTTCAGCAATCTATCATCACTTTTAATCTTTTGTGCATTTCATCCCTCAAAGCTTCATTTAGGCCATGCAAATTAATGTCTTATTTGGGGAACATAAGTCAGAAGTTTAGGTGTCCTGGGATTTCTCTTTAATGAAAAGGAAAAATGCACGTCTAGCCTACATGAAAGGAGAATCAATTTCTGTTGTTCTGATGCCTCTGCAGTGTGGGAAATGTGGCAACATTTTTATCTCAAAGAACAGAGATTAATGTTTTGATTTGCATGGGAAGATCAAGGTACTTTGTACATTTTATCCACCTATTTGATTTAGTAAATTAACAGAATTGAAATGAGGGTATTAAAGATTGATTCTTATTTTGTTTTACACAAATCACCTTTGAAATCTAAAAGAATTGAAAACAGAATATACCAGGATAAATGGGTAATTAAAAACATTATTTGTTATAATATTAGGTAATAATTTCAATGGCAGAAGTGAACATGTCCATTTAGCTAATCTTTTCTGTTTTATGTAATAAAAAACACTCAATGCCAGTGTATTTGTCTTTGTACTATTCTACCTGATTTTTCCTCACAAAAGCCCTGATCCCATGACAAGTTTAATAGAAGAGTTCCTGTGACTTCAAAGGACTGGCTCAAAGTGAGAGCAAAAAGCCAGCTGAAAATTCTGTGAATAAAAGCACATTATCTTCTCAACATGACTAGCATGAACGTGTCACAGAGAGAGATCATGAATAACTTATGATTCACTGGAAGCAAGGAGAACAGACTTTGAACTCTAGTAATTGCATTTTGTAAAAGTTTGCACTTAGCAGCTATTAAACCTGCAATTGCTGATTTACCTTTCAGGTGTTATTAGATGTGTGAAGATTCACCATTCTTCAAGTAACAGAAGAAAGGCATCAGACTCTAACACTTAAGACACATACATTCCCATAATGCATTAGAGTGAAGAATGTATGTAGAAAAGCAGTAATGTGGAATAAGTCGTTGCACATGAATGGGGGGGGAAGAAAGTTGCAAAACTTACATGTATTTTTCAGAATATCTTCAAAAGAATAGAAGGCTAGAAAAACATTTTGCCTGTTGTATACTTCTTTTCAGTTTTCTAATAAGTTGACAGAAGATGAAAATATCCTTCTGCCTTTGAAGAGAAATAAATCAAGAAATTTAAGCATGGAAAATCATGTGCAGATATCACATGTATCTGCTTTGAATCTTAGACCTTTCTGTTAGAAGATCAATGTTGATCTTTAAATTTGCTCCTAATTTTTATCTCAATACTGTTAAAATAACTTCCAAAGTTATTTCCTCAGTTCTATAAATATGTTTAGCAAAGTAACATCATAACAATGTTCGCACAGACTATTGTGGACTGTGAGACTTATAAAATGAGAGGGAGATTTCTATAAAATGAAAACATTTTTTCCTCTAACAGTACATATTTGAATGTTTCTTTTAAAAACATTTTGATGTCCTTTGGAGAAAAAAAAAGTAGCATCCTCCACACAAGTCAAGTTCTGTTTTCTTCTCTAAGAGCTTCTTACCCATATTTATTAAAAAAAACCTCCAGCCAAGGAAACTCTTTTTTCGGGACACAGAGAGGGTGAGAGGAGAGAAGGGAGAGAGAAAAAGGAAAATAAGTGAAATGGTAGGAAAAAGGAAAATAAAAATACTAAATTGTCAGACTTCCCTCAGACACATGAGACAAGTAAGTCCTTTCTTCAGAGATATCCTTACTGAAAATTTTTAACACCAAACCATCTTCATCATAGATGTGTCTGTTTACTTACCTCCTGAGTCTGGATCCCCATCAGGACTGTTAGGAAATAACTGTCAGCCTGGAAAGGAGTCTGTTTGGATCTTAGCATACAGATAAGCACATTATGCTTTTTGTGTGAGCAAACCCTTGACACCTGCTTTTTTTTTCTGCTATGTGTGATAGACATTTTATGCACAATGTGAATCTCTATATCATATGCAGCTTTATCCTGTGTGTAAAGTGCCTGCTGGTATCACTCCAAAGAGCTCTGTATATGAAAAGCACAGAGAATATGCAGCTGAGCACCTGAAAATTAAATAGCAATAGTTAAATTCACTGATAACCTCTTGACACACCGTTACACTAAACACTCTCTAGAGGTAGGTTTTGAAATTCACAGAAAATATTTTTATTTCATGTCAGTGCACGTATATTTGTCTTTTTTCCCCTCCACCTTATTTCAAGCTTACTTTATAAACTCTCCCCTCCTTTTTGGTACAACATTTAAATAATTTGAAACTTCTTTTGAAATTATCAAATAAAAAACAAATTAACAACATATTTTATTAGTATATTCACAATTGGTCAGAAAATATCCATTATTGTAACAATCATTTGAAGCTTTAGGTGTAACTTTGGTGTAACACTTGCTTGCAGGTGTCTGACTTTCAAGCAAGGCCCAGAAAAGAAGGATGTGTTATCTAGGTGCCTTAACCTCATAAAATTCTTATGTTAAGCAGAACACAGCCTAGAGCAAGCTACTAGAAACTCTGGAAGAAATATACAAAGTCTGTCTTACCTGGGCAGAGCAGAAACCAGCCTCATTCAGTATCCTCCTGTCTTCAACTGCTGTAAAAATTGATGTCAAGGGAAAAGAATAAACTTCAACAACAAGACATGAGTTTTGTTTTATTTAGTGTATTTTGGAGCCCTCAGTGTATTTCTCTTCTGTTGTCTGTCCCAGTTTCACCCTCACCAAACCTCAGCAGAAACAATATGACAAACTGTTCCATAGATGACTTTTACATGTTATTTCATGGAATCATTTCATTTTTCTGGATTTAACCTGCTTCCTACTTCTTTCAGGTAGTATTTAGCTATTCTTCTTATATTTGAAAAGACAGAAAAAAAATTGTTATAACGATTGGTGTAAATCACAATTATTTTTCCCTTATTTTGCCTCCCTACCAGGCTTGCTTATTAATTCACTCTTCGTGTGGAATGACCTATTTAATTTTCCTGAGTCTTTTAAACTTCTGCTAGATCTTTTCTGAGCCGTAAGTACTATATCAGCCCTTGTTGTTTGATATATAGTCAAATTTAGACGATAAAGAAATGATGACTGTATTGATGGTGTTTTTCAGTTTTAAGGTCTACAAGGACATTACCATCAGCTTCTGAATATATTAGCCTTAATCTAAATCAAAATAAATTAAGGGTTATAGTGATCCATGAGATGCTCCAAGAAAGTAAAGAACTAGATTAATCTATTGGGGTGTTTTGATCTGCTTAGGGTGAAATTTGTAAGGTCATACACTTGTTCCTTGCAAGTGAGTGCTGCATATAACCCTGTAACCTAGGAAATATGCTGCTGCTATTGCCTGTAAGAGACTGTATGCTGAGATAACCACAGAGGCCTCAAGATTTACAGGATTTATCTGAGCTTGACCTGCCTGGAGCTTTATTAGGCTTCTTTAACTGTAACAGCAGTTATCGAACAATCAGATGAAAAATGGTCACTTAAAGTAACGAGAAAGTCACTAACAGGGACTAAAACCTACTTGGTTTAGCTTTTGTTTAGCTTTGTACAAAAGAATATTTATGAAAATATTACACCAGTAATATAAGTAGCCACCATAGCAGAAAGCTCTAAAGGGTTTCTTTAATTTTCCTTTGTTGCCTAACTTGCCACTTAGGCTGAAGTAGGTGCATTTTTAGATGCTTCTCTTGTATATTACATTAGTAAACAGCTTTATGATTTGGAGCATGCATATATACTGTTTCTAGGAATAAATCACCTTACTGTCCTGCATCTTTATAGTGTTGTCCAAAATATGTTAATTTGCAGCAGAAGAAAATCTGTAAATAAAACTGAAAAAGCAGAGGACAGAAACAAGATTAAATATAATCAGCTTCCAGCTGCTTTTAGAACTAAACTATATAGAATTCAATACATATAATCACTTCAAATATATATTTTTTTTTTTTTTAATTGCATTCAAAGATAGATCATTTGGGTCTCTTCTCAGCATGACTCAAATTAAACATTCCTAGAAAACAAGGTAGGATTCCATTGTTTTGGTGGTTTATTGCTCAATAAAGCATGAGGGTGCTTATTTAAGTGGAAGTCAATAGATTGGAGTGATTGATCCTATTCCTGAACAAGATAAATCTGTTGATGAAAAGCTGTTTAATTTAACTAGTTCACAGACTCTCCTTCTAGACCAATATCTTTGCTTTACATGTCGAAAAAGCTCAGTAGTTTGTTTCTTTCCTAGCTGATGGTGTGGTATACAAATAATATCTAACTAACTTCAAAATTATTTTCACCATCTATGAAAATTTATTTGTATTAAGTACCAGAGGTCTATCAAAAGTAAACTGAGAGAACTGTGCAATCTACAGGCATGCATCCCTTTCAGGAGCATATTAAGGTCTACTCAACTGTTTTTGTTAAATTTTGTGAAAGAATCCTACAAAAATATTTAAGAAAAGCAGATGAATTAAATCTGGATGAACTGCAGAGAAGGCTACAATTATTATGTAAAAAAGCAAGATATTAGACCATCTGATACTTTTCTTTCTGATGCTTTTAAATAATTCTAGAGACAAAAAGGGGTTTCGCTGTTTTGTTATGATCTTTAGGTTGTGATGTAAAAATAATAACAGTTAGGCTAATTTTGTCAGGATTTAAAATTTTTACTAAAAGCACTTTAGCTAGATGGCTTTTATGAAATCATAAAAAGCACCTAAATATTCAGTCCCAAATCCATGTAATTGTATGAATTTAGTTGATACATTCACTCATATAAAAAATTAATTATAAAAAATCTAAAGCATTTGGGTAATTATGTATCTTGTTATTACATAACATTATTGGCGTATCATGTGCTTCAGTAATGAATAATTACAACATGTCATCATACATTAAGTAATCAAAATCAGGATAGCAACAGTTTAATTTAAATATGATTGGATGCCAGTGGTATAGCGCATTTTCCTATCCATTTGAGACTTAACATCAAAACAGTATAATGATCTCTGACCTTTATCCTGTGGAGGTTGACAATGGAGACAAAATGGTAAGTTTTACTTTAAAAAGAAAGATGTTGTCTGCAATGCTTTATAGAATTTCAGGCAACTAATTTCATTAGTTACCAACCCAATTCTTTTTCACTTTCTATTCACCTGTTCTCCATGGAAGAGATAATTTACTGAGACAGAAGTCAAGAGGAAAAAAAGAATAAATGAAGCAAAAAAGGAATTAATTGGTATGTAGATAATGAACCAAGGCCCAATAATGCATTTTTTAGATAAGGGCAATAAGACAAACTGTGTCTGAAAGAAGAAACCCATAATGAAAATACTGAATAGAAATCTTACTCATTTATAAAGATGTATTTTAACCTTACAAAAAAAGAAACCTATTTAATCCAGCTCTGTTAAATCTTAATTCAAATTCACTTTGAATGTCTTTCTGCTTTATCAGCATGCAATTTGGCATGTGTGTCTCAGTAATTCTCCTGAAGCTATTCTGAGATTCCTATAGATCAAAAATAAAAGGTTAAAGTTTAAGGTTTTCTTTGACATATTCTCTTTTTTTTTTTGAAGAGACATATTATCTTTTCTTTTCTGAGTTTTCCTTATTGCTCACTGTGCTTGTCATCAGCCATAGAGTTTTCTTTCCCGCTATCTTGATGCTAAATAAAGAGGCATAGGCGTTTTTAAGTGTGATTCAGCCAACCAGTTTTAGACACCTGCATTAAGATGGAAGGAACTATTCCTTATAGGTCTTTTTCTTATCATTACAATTGCTAATTCCTTTGTACTAAAAAAATAGGCAAATATAACTAAAATTCAGGGTACATAGTGTATGAAGGGTAAATTTAATTCATTCTTACTTATTAATTTCCTTGTATATTTATTATAAAAATAATTGTATCTTAGGACCATTCTTAAATTTTAAGAAAATACTGTTTAAAAGGAAAAAAAAAGAGTAAGCTATATGAATGGAGGGAGAAGCAGAGAGAGAGTTGTATATGCAGACTGTATGGTATACGTTGGGATGGAAAAACCTGTTTAAACAAGTCTACCTAAGAGGTTATTCAAAGGAGTTTTGGCTTTCAAAAGACAGTAAAATTAATCCAGAAAGGACTTGACTACCTGAATTTATATGTTCACTTCTTCAGGCTCTAATTTCTAAAGTCCTTGTTCAGTTATTGCCCAAGCAAAGAACCTTAATGGTCTACTTTTCTTGTCAAAGAATTTTATTCCCAGTTGTGAGAGCCTGGGCTGCTAATGATTAATGACTCAAAATATTTGCCTATTTGTGAGGTGCCAAGTTTACATGCGTGTGCACATGCACGCGCACATACACACACACAAACACACAAACACTGGAGGCAGGAGGTGAGTTTTGGGGTGTGTAATGGCTAGTTTGCATGAGACTGAGGGGGTGAACTGTCACTGCCTGGAGGCTGCAAGGGGAGATGGTTCTTCTTATCATGCTAATTGTTCTCCCTTACACAACTGCTCAATTGTAAAAACCCCCTCTCCCTCTCTGAGAAGGTCTGATGGGGCATTCCTGGCTCAACTGTGCTGACAGATGAGGCAGCTGTCATGTCCTGGCGGGTGTCATATACCACGAACGACTCCCAAAGTGCCTCCAGACTAATTTCTGAAGCCTTCCACCAGTGAACTGAAAGCTCCACCTCATCCAGGGGAGGCACTTGAGTGTTCCCACCGAGCCTCAGTGTATTTTAACCCAATGCACTTTGTGTTTTGTGGGCTTCTTTTCCCACCCCCAATGGACCATGGCTGTGACCAAGGAGCATCTAAGCTGCAGCAATCAAGTCTTATCTCTATGGGCAGTGATTATGTATCTTTCTACTCTTAACCTTTCTCCCTCTTTCTTTCCTTTCCTTCTATGTTTTCTTAAGTGATGTTTTTAGGCTTTCACATTGCTGTATTACTATAGATAATAATAAACCAAATGACTGCATATCTGCTTTCTATTACAGATATGATTTATAAAATAAGCCATATGTTTGTGTGTGTGTGTGTGTGTGTGTATGTGTGTGTGTGTGTGTATGTTTACAAACACTCATCATTCACTCCAATCCACTCCAAGGGATCTATGAACAAGAACCTGGGTTACTCTTGCCTTCTGATGTGGGTCATAACACCAGTTCACAGGCTTACACATTTCACTGTTGCCTTATGGCTTTAGACTCCTTTATAAATGATGTAAACAATGAATTGAATTTAAATACCAGAATTTAAATACCTCATCCTAAATTTATCAAGTAAAATTGATCAGTGGAATCTGGAATAAGACTATTAAGTAACTAGGAAGTCCACTGTTAAATGAAATATTTTCCCTGAACATTTATTTGTATCTTTTAAATAGGCTTTACAAGAAACGTAACATGAACTGTTCCAACATAAATATTAAAGTTTTGACAGTACTGGAGCCTACTTCACAGTTAAGCTGCTATCATTTTCCTCTCTGTCCCCAGATCTAACACAGAACTGTCCTTTCCTTTCTGACTGGGTTTGTATAACATACTGCCAGAGAAAGAAAAAATCAACAACAAAGAGGATCATGCTGTAGGAATGAATTTGTAAGTACTCTACAATCAGTGAAGAAATATAAGAATACAGTTTCCATTATCCTCTATTAGGCTGCCTTTGATGAGTCATCAAAGAAATAGTTGAGAGATTCTGTAGGTCAAATGATCAAATAATGAAAATGGTGACAAGTGCTTTTGCTGATAGTGCATATAAATATGATTGGTTAATTCTAGTTTATATAGCACATATCAATGCATAAATAGCACTCCATGAACACTTGAGAATCTTGAAACACTGCGTCTTTATGCATTCACCACAATTTTTGAAAATGTTCTTTCAAACATTTAGGCAAATAAGTTCTTGTTTTCTGGGGTAATTATAGGTCAAAAAGGATAAAATCTTAGGCACTCTAAATATATGCTTTTTGCAGAATGTTCTCAGACCTTGTTTTTCACTTGATTGAAAGAACCTCAGTGAACTTCATTGACAAAATTTCAGAGACATTGATGTTTTCTTTGGTGAATATTAAACTCCTCTATCTTCTCTTATGATTTAAGTCATATTTATTTGTAATAGGACTTTAAAACAGAATGTCCCTTTTCTGTTAGTGAAGAGGTATATACTAAATTACAACAGTGAACATTTGCAGAAGAAGAAAAAATATAATAAAATATCTATGTCATAAACCTTTTAAATAGATGCTTATTCCAGTTTTCCTTTTCTACATTCTCTCAAGGTCCTTGGAGTTATTATTTCTTTCCTAGTTATAGACCAAGTGCAATTCTTACTGTTATCAGTCATATGGAAAAGAGTCATACCAATGTTTCTTAAAGATTCTTTTTCACCTACTTAGTTTTTCACGTGAGAAATGCTTTTTTAATGAGGTCTGAGATAACTTTAAGTGCTAAATTTGTCTTTGTACATTTGCTGGCTTTTGTAATTTGTTTTATTTAACATGGCATGTTTTATTCACAACTAAGCCACTATTTTGCAAAGCCATTCTCTGAGAATAGAATAGAATAGAATAGAATAGAACAGAATAGAATGTTATCTCCTAATAACTCTTTGGAGACATTTGTATTTACCAATCAGTTTATTTAATTCTACTGTGAAGTTTGTCACCTATTTGTTTTTTGCCAAAGGAAATGTGCTTTCAACACCACACCATAAATTTACATCTTACACACACACAACATACAGAGTAAGTCAATTTTTAATTTGCAATTTATATGGTTTCATTAGCAAGATTTTGGCATATTTTAATACATGATTTTTTTCACTTTTATTTCACCCTTCCTTTTGATGGAGAAAATCTAAGCATATAGTACAGAAGTTCATTATATGTTACATCTATCCCATTAGCTATATTTTATGATATACTTATGTAAAGACTATTAAATGGACTGCAAGCATACAATGAGTTGAACTGTTTGCAATTCAAATGCAAACATGCAATCATGCAATAAGAATACAAGTTTCTAGTGTGCCCAGTTGAGAATAAATCAGCTTAGGTCTAGAGATTGTCTATTTTAGAAAGTCTGTTACTCTCAAAACTAGCATATAAAATGCTCAGAGTCCGATACTAAAGTTGATCCAAAGCTGCATAAACACTCTTTTTTCACCTAAATATTACATTAATTATAAAATTCCAAACAGAAATACTGTTTTAGGGGGCAACAGTGTTCTGCCAACTATTAATTGATATATTCTTTGAAAAACCTCTGTTTCTGGGAGAAGAACAGTAAGTGAACAGAATACTCTACCATGCCAGTTAAAATCAATCCTACTGCTCTTATAGGTTGACATTCTTCCATGTCATTTTAATCAAAGCTCAAATATTAAATATGACTGGTTTGGTCTTTGCCAGCTTTAAAAGACAGATGAACTCATAACAGAGAAAATAACTGAAGGTGGTTTTGCAGAAATTTCTGGGCCTTGGAAATATACAGTCAATTGGCTGCCTCAGCTCTCTGGCACGCCATAACCAACTTGAGTAGGCCAAATGAGTGGCATTTAATGAGTTCAAAATATTTAGTGTTAATGCTTCTATATGATATCTAGATATGATTTGTTTCACTTCTAAGTTATTGTTTACTTCATTTGAGTTTTATCTTCTTTCAAGCTACCATGTAAATAAACTACACAATTTTATTTTTAACACCACCTTAAAAGAGTTTCAGAACATATGCAGAATATATTCCCTTTATTTTCTTCAGAAAAAACGTATCTTTTATCCCTCAAATTGCTCAGGTCAAGGAAGAGATTTAACAGGAAATGCAGTCTTTGAAGTCAGACTAGATAGATCAGAAGTAGATTGATCTGCAAGAGAAAGTAAGGGAGGAAAATATAAAGAAATTGCACTGAAACTCAGAAAAAAGGAAAAGAAGAGCAGAAGAAAACTGAGAAAGTGACAGTTCTAAGGAGCATTAAATGTGTCTTCATTTGAAAGAACTAAGTGGCAAGCGCTCTTTAAAGTCATTCATAGTAAGGTTATAATGCATAGAACAAGTTCTAAATAGATGTGAGATTCAATTTTCAAATCAGATCTTGTTTCAGTTGATCAGGTAAGAGTAAGATGCCTGTCACAGTTACAGAAAGAAATTGTCACCTTCCTTTAACAAAAAGATCTATATTCAGTAATAACATTTTTCATGTCAAGTTTTTTAATTGATTTTCTATCCTTAAATAGAAGTAATTATAAGCCAAATAAGAATTCTTGTACAATTCTAATGCCATCTGCATTCTTGTGATCAGGAAGACTATGTAAAAATTCATGTCAATGAATTTTGCATCAACACTCAAGGCAGATTCAGAAATAAGATGTGAGCAAAGAAATGAGCCATACTTTCAAAAATATATCTTGAGTCTACAAATAGCTTATTTTAGACTTCATATCAGATTTACTACAGCTTTTAACAGAGAAAAATTTATCTGAATTTAAGAAATTTTAAAGGGCTAAATGTGCTACATTAATGCAGAGTGGTGGTGAGGTGGAATAAATCTCTGCGTTTTCCGAATGTGACTCTATGGCTTTAAGAGATCACCCTGGCCAGTGGGGTACTGTGCAGGCAGACCCTTCTCTCACCTGTGCCGGTGGAAGGCACAAACACACACTCACCCAAGAGCTTTGGATAGCTCATGCGTTACCAGAGACAAAGAACTCAGAGAGCACAGTCGTGTGGAGTTCCGAGGATGGTTTATTCTCAAAGGTGTCCAACAACAAAATAGGTCAAATGATTCTGAGTGACCACAGACATAGAGGTGCAGGGCCAATAGCGTTGGGGAGAAGGCGGGGAGATACAACAATAACCAATGGGGAGAAGGGAAGGGGGGAGTGAGGGACCAGATCAAGGCCAATCAACATAGGAGGATTAACATTCTCTAAGGAGAGTCCACCCAACCAACACTCAGAGGGTATTTCACACTGCAACACTACATAGTAAACAAATTTCAATCATGAATACAGTACTATACATCTGCTGTGTCCTGGACCCTTCTAAAATTCAGGATGAACTAAAAATTAATGATGTATCTAATTTTGTTATAATATTTTATATTTTGGTTTGGTTTAGTTTTGTTGGATTTGGGATAGTTTTTCCTTTGCTTCTTTGTTTTGGTTGTTGTTTTTTTTTTTCAAGAAAAACCTGCATTTCTAGAGAAAAACATCACACAGTAGTGAATTATATTATATTCTTTCATACCAGTTCAGACAATAGACTATGAAAGTTGAAACATGATATAAATCAAACAATGAAATACCTGAAATGCCCTGGAAGGCTACATACATGTACTTATTTATAGTACATTGAATACAATGTTTTTCCTTTCCCTCAGACACAGAATAATAAACTCTGGTTTCCCTTCGTTTCTCCTCATAGTTGAGATACTCAATAGATATAGGAGACCTTATTTTTAATTATCCAGAATCTTTGGTCAATCCTTGATTCATATTAAAGGCTACCGCTGAAGTACTCTGGAAGTTAGAATAGTTAACATGAAATTCCTACCTGATATAGGCAATTGCAAAAAGCTATCTGGATGACACAAACATGGATTGTCCAGCTGACAGTAAGAATTAAATTTATGTTGGTGTAGAGCATACAGACTTCTATTATTATAAGCAAGGTGTAAGTTTTCCTTGTTAATTCATCATTCTTAAAACTAGGAATAATTAAACCAGGAAACTGACCCACAAATTTAGCTCCTAGGATCAAAGGACAATTCAGGCTGGAAGTGACATCTACACATAAATGGACCATGGAAGAAACTTACGTTACAGGGGACCATTCTAGGTCAACTAGTCCAATTATCACGCAATGTAGGCACAATATCAAAGTTAGATCCAGTATCTAAGCTCAGTAGATTATTCAATGACACACAATCAAAATTTCAGCATTTCCAGTGATGGGTATTCCACAGCCTATGTGGGAAACTTGTTTCAGTGTTTGACATCTTCCATTATGGTTTTTTTCTCCTAGTATCTAACTGGAAGTTTTGTTGGTCCTGAAACTGGAAAGAGAAAAGCAAACCAGAAAAACCCCACAGCCAACAAACAAACCAGAAAAAAAAAAAAACAAAACAAAACAAAACCACAAAACATGATTGAGGAAAAAACTCCTGCAATACTTAGGGTTCTGCAATGTTGATTGTGACTCAACTCACCTCACAGTAAAACTTCATCATAGTAAAACTATGTCATTTTCATAGTGACCTCAACATCTATGGAAATGTGTCTATGGCTCAGATTTGCAGTAGTTTTAAAACTGAGTGAAATTCTATCTAGAAATTTATAATAATGTGGGACCAATTAGGTCTGTAATATACATTCCCAAATACACCAGGAATAAAATATGTCCTTTCTTTAAATCAAAAGTACTTGTAGTTACATTTAGTAGACTTACCTTACGTACCCCTTTCGGGTACTGAATTTGGTTGTCAGTGTTTAAGATGTGTATTATACAAGTGAAAACATGATGTCCCTTTTAAATGGAAAAAATAAGGTAAACATTTCTGAAAGATTTATTTCTTCCCTGACAGGAACATTTTCTAGATTAAGGAGAAACAGTTATCTTTAATTATTCTGTATAGTGTGGAAAATGCATAACATTTCACTGCCCCCAGTTAAGTGCCTGATATGTGAGAGGTTATGAACTGGCTATAATTTTTTCCCACCATGAATGATTAGGTGGCCATTAAATCCATATCAATGACTGATGTTACCCCAGTGAATTAAAGCCAATATAGGGTTAGAAAAGATGCCCTAGGTCATTAAATTACCTGGTGATGCAAAGAGTGACATTTCATAGTATTTTTTATAACAGTATTATGTTGTTTTGCAGGGTGGTGAGAGTTGTGGCTTTTCAAGTGTTTTTAAAATGTTCAGTGACTTTCCTCCACTAGTCTGATTGCAAATCTACTCCTGTACCTCCCTGCCCAGATGGTTAAAATCTTTTCCTAATTTTTAGTCTTAATATACTTGATGTCATTCTGTATGCATTAGGTTTTGAGTCCAAATTGTCTTCATTGGCTAGTTGTTATCTTTCTGTGCCATTTTCCATGGTACATTTTTGAAGGTCATCTTTCTTCTCAGTATTCATTTTGACAGGATAAACCACCCAAGCTCTTTCATTCTCCGTAAGATGAAGTCCCTTCAGACTCCTAATTGTCCAAGGATTCCTCCTCTGTTCTTTACCCTGTTTGAATTGATCCTCTTTGAACTTTGTTGTGCAGAATGGTAAACAACTTTGTGAAGTAGCTCTAATATCTCCTTGATACTCTTTGCCCCTATTAGGCATATGGTTCTAGTAACTTTTCCTTCAGGTTGCTTTGTCATCTTAATGCTGTAATTGTTTAGTGAATATATTGTCATAGAAAATTCACCCTGTATTATTATTAGTCTATAGATAGAATTTTCTTTGGGTTTTTCCTTGTCAATCATACTTTGTTTTACATTTGTGGGGTTTTTTTGGTTGGTTGGTTGGTTTCATTTGAGTGAGGTTTTTGGCTTTGTTTTTGTTTGTTTGTTTGTTTGTTTGCTTTTCAGTTTCAGGAAATTCTTACTTTAAAACCTTCAGTTGTTTAAATATTACTGGTCAAGACTGCAGTCTTTCAAAGAAAAGTCTATCTCAAATTATTTTAGTAGGCAGATGATCAAACGTTCCTTAAACTGTAGCCTTGTACATGAACTCTGTTTGACGCCTTCTGAAGGGAAAATTTTTAACATATTTTCTGTACATTCAATTCTCTCTTTCTAGAAGAATAAAACTCTGCCCCAGGTTCCAATATTGTAACTGACAATCAGAGTAATAAATATAAATCCCAATGTTTACTAAAAAGTATAAAATAACACTAATATTTCAAGTTAAAATACTTTAAAAATTGAATCTCAAGTAGGTAATCTTGAATAGGAAGAAAATTCCCAAAAAACTATGGGAAGAATATTGTCTTCTGAAAGACTGATTCAGAAAAGAGTAATACATGGTACTTGTTCTAAGAAAGTGTTTTCACAGCATGTTCTACAGCCCGAGCAAAGACTACTTAACATTTTATTTAATAAAAGTAGAGAAGTCCAGTTATTTTAAAAACTTGAGATGATAAAAATCAAATAATTATTTTTTTGGTCAGAGTGAAGGACACACACCAAAGTCTAACAGATTACATAGTGGTGAACATAGTGGTATCATGACTAAAAATTTGAACGCTAGATATACAACATCATAGGGAATGGGGAGTTGGCGTGAATGACAAATAAGAAATGATGGATGGTAATCATCTGTGAAAGGCGATGATGACAAGCAATTTGTGTTTGATATATAAAGAGGAACAGAATTGAGTGTTCTTCAAACATTTTGGCTGAGATTCTCACAGAGATGGATGCCTTAGGGCCGTTTCACAGATTTCACAACCAATTTATTTTAGTGAATGGCAACACTTGGTAGGTTGCATTTATTTCTCTTTTGTTTAATGAATTTCTAATGGTGTTGGTGCACATGCCACTAGAATTTCTTGTGCAAAATGAAAGCTATTTAAACAGTGTGTTAGTCATTTTAAGAGCTATTCATGTTACCTTTACTGCTGGGGCTTTTAAAATTTTTATCTCTTCATAATGCTTATACCCTGCTGCATTGTTCTGCTAACAGATATCACACATAATACTTTTAGCATATGCTACAAATAATGTTTTTAGTTCTGTGAATTTTTGCAAGCTAACCCCAAATCAAAAAAATTCATAATACCTGGGTATTTTCACCTAGATATAAGACACATTGGTTACAGTTTCCAGAGTATTTAGTGGAATGTAATAATTAATTCCTTGTCTGTCTTTTGCTTTTAGCCTTTACAATTGGCTCTAAGAATCACAAGTGTTTATAAAAGGATCACTCGTGAAAATTCCATTATACTTTTTCAGCTTCTTACGTTCACTTGTCTTCAAGTACCAATTTTCACTAGTCCTTGGGTTTCTGCCTTAAGTAGTTTTGACTACATTTAGTCACATTTAACTTTGTTAAGACACTTTTAAGAGAACCTTTTGTTCTGGAATAAGGAATGCCAATAAGGATCTACAACTTCAGAAAAATGCAGATCACAAGGTAGCATTTATTATCTGACTCCCTCAGTAATGTCAGCATTAATATAGCACATAGTATGAGTTTCTGGAAAAAAATACAGCGTTTTAATGATCATATGAGGAAGAAAAAAATTTAAAATAGGAGCTTGGAAGAGGTGGAACTATTAATATAACTAATCATGATATAATTGCTAAAAGCCTTATTCTTCTGTACTGTTCTGCTTCAAATAAAAAATAAAATACCTTGGAGACAAAATATGGTTGACATTGATATTTTATTCCTTTCAGGAATAAAAAGATTACAAGCTCCCTGGCTTTTGCAGTTAGCAATGTGTTGTTTCTGACAAAATATTGTGATGTCATAAGGGGTTTTTTTGCTTCAGATACATTATGCTGCACCAAATTTTCCATTTCAGAAATGAATGAAATTTATCAAGAGTTAAGGATATTGTAAATACAGATTTTTATTTGTTCCAGGTAGTAATGCATCTAAGTGAAAATTCTTGGTCTGCCCGAATTTCCTAAACATGAACTGTGATATAACATGGATATTTAATATCCATTAAAATTACAAATATTATGGATTTGTTGTAATTCCTGAGATTCTTGGTGAACTGAGTTCATACACAATGTGTATGAAAGATAGCAGTCTGCCACTCTCACTATTAGAATGGGGAGGAGATTTTAGAACAAGTACATGCACAGTACTAAGATTGCTAAAATCTTTGAAAGAAAATGACACGATTGTCTGGCATTGTGTGTATGTATATATATACATCTTACCAATGATGCATTTTTCTTTTTAATCTTCATGTTAGGACGTGCCTAAGGCTTTGTTCTTATCCATCTCTTGTCCTCATCTTTCTTCATCTAAAATATTTTACTGAAAATTTTGGCATTGATCATCACATATACAGATATCATCCTCCTTCAAATGACATCTCACAGGTTTCTCTCTCGTATTGTTTATGTTAACACCTATATACACCATTAGCTTCTTATTTGCTAAAACAGATGAAATACACCTTTGCTGGCTGAAATGTCATCATTAACATTTTTATCTACATACTAAATATTTTTTAAGAAATGTAAAGCCCAGTGCCATTTTACTTGAACAACTCTGTGACTCTTTTACACTCTGTTTCATTTCCCAATAAGTATTAGTTCATTAATTTTCATATATTTAAAGATATTTAGACTGTGTTTTTCTTGCGATTAAGGGTGTTTATTAATTTTGAAAAACCTAGTAACTGTTTTTCTCAACAAAACACCTTTTAAGATTAATGTTTATATTCAAACATCTAAACTTAGATGTCGGTGACATAGGTATCTAACCTCTATTGCAGTTTATATCCCAATTAAGGATCCTGTTTTAATGAAAGGATATCAGGTAAGTATTGTATAGGCAACTACACTATTGACCACTACACTGCTGTCCAAAAATATGTCTGGTTTAGAATAAAAGTAATAGTTGTCTGTGTTGACTAAAAGGCTGCAGTCAGCTTGCCTGCCGAGAGCCCACTTCCATTTCAGGTGACCAAGCACCAGTGAAGGGGGCTGGAAGGAGAGAAAAACTTCCTGTGGGAGAGTTCTGCCTTCTGGAATAAAGATCACATGTCCAAAAGCTAATAAATGCTAATAAATATTTGTGAGAGAGTGATAAAATTGATCTCTAGACTACTGCTGCTTGTGTTGGATACATGTGTATGCATGTGTGTGTGCGCATAGGACAGAGAATGGCAGAATGAATATCTCCGTAATTAAATGTATTACCTACATTTAAGAAGAAAATGCGGCTAACACTCAAAACATTTTTTTCTTCATTTTTAAACCTTGTTCTTCTTCTGGTTTTATTATTGAAATCAAATTTACTTCAAAATGTGCAAAATTATTGTTTTTCTCACTGTTTCAAAACAGAATTATGTCATTACCTCCTTTTTACATTCCTGTAAATACGTTTCTCAGCATATACATTGTGATTTTTCTTTGAGGAGAACTAGATATATGTCTCAGTATAAATTCAGAATAAATTTAAATTCAGTTTCCTAATCCATTATACATTTGCATTAGTCATATACTTTCAGAGTAAAGAAGATTGTCTATAAAATGTCTCTTTTCGTCTCCAAATGTAAGTACACAATTATACGAGATTTAAGTGCAGAACAAAAATTCACACATTGCAAATAAAATGCAGCTATTATTTCAGAAAATAGTATTTTGTGGAGAACTATAGTTTAGATCTAGATAAAGAAATAATGGGGTGGGGGTTCTTTGGTCGGAAACAAAGTGCATGAGTTATATGCATTTAAGATAAATTTTCAATAAAGGAAACCCTTTGGTAAAGCAGATTGCAGTTTTGCAACTTCTTTCAAGGACAGAAGAAGTCAAGTAAAAATTCTTACTGTGTAGAATTTATTTAAACCTACTGTTGTAGGATATAAAAAGAAATCAAAACACATTCAGATTGGGGACGGGGTGTTGTTGTTGTTGTTTCTCTTTTTTAATGCTTTCTTTTGCCAGAGCGGATGAATTAAAATAATACCAAAATACAGGACAAATCCTTTGATAATAGGTTTTGATAATTTTATTGCTGATGATAGGCTGCCTGATCAACCCAAGCTTCTTCTACGGCAAGATGGGCTTCCTAGTGGATGAGGGAAAAGCTGTGGATCTGGATTTCTGTCTAGCACGTAGCTGTCTATCTAGATTTCAGTGAAGTATTTGACATTGTATATTGCAGCATTGCCCTGGAGAAACTGGCTGCTCATGGCTTGAGTGAGTGTACTCTTCACTGAGTAAAAATGTGTGGATGGCCAGATCCAGAGAGCGGTGGTGAATGAAACTGAATCCAGTTGGTGTCATCACCAGTGGTGTTCCCCAGGGCTCAGCATTGGGGCCAGTCCTGTTTAACTTCTTTATTGATGACTTGGATGAGAGACTCAAGAGAAGCCTTGGTCGGTTCACAGATGACCCCATGTTAGTTGGGAGTGTTGATCTTCTGGAGAGTAGGAAGACTCTGCAGAGGAATCTCAACAAGCTGGATTGATGGGCTGAGGCTGTCTGCATAAGGTTCAGCAAGGCAAAGTTCTGTGTCCTGCATTTGGGTCACAACAACCCCATTCAACACTACAGGTTTAGGAAAAAGTGGCTTAAGAGGTACTCAGCAGAAACGGACTTGGGTGTGTTGGTCAATGCACAGCTCAACATGAGCCAGCGGTGCTCAGGTGATGAAGAAGGCCAATGGCATCCTGGTCTGTGTCAGCAATAGCGTGGCCAGTAGGACCAGGGCAGTGATTATATCCCTGTACTTGGCACTAGTGTGGCTGCACCTCAACTGCTGTGTCCAGCTTTGGGGCCCTCATTTCAAAAAGAAGATTGAGGTACCAGAGTGTGTCCAAAAAGGGAAACAAAGCTGGTGAAGGATCTAGAAATCATGTCATATGAGGAGCAGCTGTGGAAAATTGGGTTGCTCAGTCTTGATATGAGTGGAGGAGTATGCTCAGTGGGACCTCATTACTCTCTGCAACTACCTGAAAGGAGGTTTTAGTGAGATGGAGATCATTCTCTTCTGCATGCCTTAAGCAAAAGGTCAAGATCAAATGGCCTTAAGTTGTTTCAGGGGAAGTTCAGATTAGATATTAGAAAAAATTTTCACTGAAAGAGTCTTTAGGCTTTGGAATAAGTTGTCCAGGGAGCCAGTGGAGTCACAATCTCTGGAAGTGTTCAAGAAACATCTGGATGTGGCACTTGTGGGGATATGGTTTAGGGATGATTATGGTGGTGCTAAACTGATGATATTGATGGTCTTTGTGATTCTGTGTGATCCTGTGATTTTTTTTGTGTTTTTTCATTTCTGTCTGTTCTCTTGTCGTTGTTTATTTCTCTCTTTATATTACATGCATTGTGTGAAAGAAGCCATAGAACTTTTACAGCAGCACCACCTTTGCTGTGCGGCTGTGCCATGCCCTGGGTTGAGTCCATTGGAGCTAAATGGAACTGGCTGTGCCCAGCACTAGGTAGTCCCAGTTACCCCTTGTAGAGGCTGTCCTTGGGGCCCTCCACTGCCAACTCACATCTGTGTAAACACAAATTTAAATACAAATGTGCATAAAAAATACTTGCTGATTTGTTTGACAAAGGACAAACAACTCCAGATCATGCTCTATTTTCAGGTGTATAAAAAATTCAAGTATCCCATATATATAGTGGAACTGACTCTATAGTGAGGTTTTTTCTGGCACCTAAAATGTTGAATCAAGAAAATATTGTGCTGTCTTAATAATGAACATTTCATCCAGCATGGAGCAGTAAGAAGTGATTTGACATGACTCCATAATACTTCAAGGACATAACATTGAGGGAACATTCATTAAATTTTGCGCAGAAGTCATCCTTTCCTCTTACTTCTTTTTGCATCTGTTAGATTATAACTGCAAGACATAAAGGCCACTAGTGATGCATGTCGCACCATCATAGGCCCATTTTGAGTTTGGCAGACTTCCTGGGAGGTTTCCTGGGGTCGTTGTCAGATATTTAATATACCAGTGTAATATGAACTGAGTAAGAGACATTGTTTGTTGTCAAAGGTCTCCCTGCTGCTACTGCCCAAATGGTACAGGATGGCTTACATCCCCACACCTGAGAGGTATGTCTAAAAGGCATAATATTGACCGTCATTTTCCCCAGGGCTCCATGTGAGATGCCTCAAATAGGTGCATAGTTTTGTTCAAAATCAAAGGTTCAGAAATATTATGAGGTACTGAAGTGGTTTTTTTTTAAAGTGTGAAAACACTGTTATGTGTTTTATTCCCCAATGCGTTGCCTGAGGGCTTGTTGCTGTTTTGGAGACTGAAAGGGCTATTGAGACAGCGATGAAGGATTATATAGACTGTAAAGAGACAAAATTGTTGTACTCCTGTCTGTGTTTGAGCTCTTTGCACCTAGAATCTCTTAAAGGGAGCTGTGTAGAAATGGCTGAAAATAGAATTAAGTGAGATAACTAACAGTTAAGGATAAGGGATGATCTGGGGTCCTATACTCAAACTCACAGCTGTTTTATATGCAATGTAGATCTACTATTTCTGTCCATAAGTTTTTTTGATCAAACAGCTTTTAAATTTTGACATTAAGATATGATAATAAGGGAAAAAAAAAAGTTTTAAAGACAAAGAAAACTCCAGAGACTAGTATGTAAAATATCAACAGCACTCTACAAGGATGTAGTGTTTGAAGTAAGAATTACTGCAAAGAGTGAATGGAGAGATTGGTAACTTTATTTATTATTGTAAGGGAGGCTCTGAGGACTGACTCCCCCACGAGCACTGTATGAAGCAGAGCATGAACTCAGACTGAACAAGCAATGTGCATTCTCAGGACTTTCAGGACCCTTTCTCAGAGATACACATGATATGAAATACACGAATTCTGTAGTTAAACACCAACCTAATATATACAGACTTAAAACAATCAGCTCGGGTTTTAAGGCATGTAGTAGAATTTTAAATCTTATTGTTGTTTTCATAGCTATTTAACCTGACAGGATAATAGCAGCCTTTCTTAGCAAAGCTGGATACCATTCTCTGTGAGTGCTGTTAGCAGGTCCTATGGATTTTACCAGGAGTGAGCCAAATCGCATAATTAATTTCACACCAGTGCCAGTGCTCCCAGAGAGTAAAACTGGGTAACACATATCTTCTAAGAAGTCATTCATATGTAAGTACAAACTATTCTTTACCACAATTTCCTGACTGGTTAACTATAAAAAATGTTATTGAAATATTTTTTCTATTCTCATAGCACACAAATCTACTGGAATCTTACTTTACATTGACTGGCACACTGGATGTTAACCAGTGACTATGCAGATTTAACTTTAAAAATTGAAGAAGAATGTAACAGAGGAGGGAAAGAAAAAGCAGAATATCTGTGTTAATGTTTTCATTTTGAGACCTGGTAACCTGAAACAATTTTTTTTTTACATGGGAAGAGGAAAAAAGGTGGGTTTAGATGAAACTAGAGGGCAGGGAAATGAAAGATTTTGTTTATTTTGTAATTGAAATATTGTCTATTTTCCAGGAAACACTCATTATTTACATTAGAAATATTTTCTAAATCTGCCAGCTAAAGAAGAACTAGTCCTCAGAAAGCAGTAGTGACTGTATTAATCAGCTGATGCTATAAAGTCTTCCAAATGTAGTGCTGTAGTTTCCCACAGGTTTTGAAAAAAATGAGACATGGTAACAGGACATTCACACTGGCTTTTAGAAGTCAGAAGGAGAGATCAGTCTATTTTTAGGTTATATTACTGGAGGTTTTCTGAACAGCTCTAAATTAGTCCAGTGAGTGATCCACCGTGCCTGTCACATTTATTGTTGCATGAGGTCAATTGTCCTCTGTGGTGCCTATTTCTGTTGACAACTCTGTTAGGTTAAAGAGGTTGCCTATTTTTTCAGTGCTTAAAATTTGATGAATCTTAGAATATCCTGAGTTGGAAGGGACCCACAAGACTGTTGTGTCCAATGAAATGAGTCCAGTATTTTTTACACATGCAGTTTTAAAAAAATTTTGACAATAGAATCTAATAGGCAGGATTCTATTGCTAACTAGGTGTCTAATGCCAGTTTAGAGTTTAGATATTGTGGAATATGGATATCTGCTGTTGGTTTTGTTTGGTTGGTTTTTTTTTAAGGGAGGGTTGTTTGCTTCATTTGGGTTGTTTTCTTTTGTTTGTATTATTTGTTTGGATTTTTCCCATGAAAGTTCAGGTCTTTGGAAATTCTGGTAGTATACCTGCCAAATTCACCCAGAGGTACTGTATAGCCTAATATTTGTCAAGAGCTTTGTATTCAGCAGTGAAATCACATTGTTCATTAAAATGGCCTTGGTATAGTTTTCTAGAGAATGCACTCCAGTGCTAATTTAGATATTAAGATATCTTAGATATCTTAATGCAGGCACATATGAAGATTTCCATTAATCATGATGAGAATTTGAAAACCTAGTTTATATATATGCAACTATTTTTGCACCTTTATTTGGGTATGACACCTTGTGCTGAATCCCTCAAAAAAATTAACAAACAAAAAAATACCCAAAAGAAACCAAACACACTCAAGTCATTAAGAAACAACAACAATGCTTACATTTTATGATACATGCTTGAATTATTTGCTATTAATAGAACTAGAATTACTAATTTCCTTTGTTACTTTTTTTCTGTGAGTACAGTTACAGTGCTTAAAAAAATATTATCACTTTATAACAGCAGAAAGAGCACCAGAGTCTCCTGAAATCAATGTAATTTCTCTTTGATAATGTAACTAATTTTCTCAAGAGAGTATTGCAATTTGTTAATACACTGATTTATTTTCCTTAAGGGAAAGCTCCAGTTTTCAGTTCGGGCAATTTGTCACCTAGCCACTACAAGAATAACACCTATAAATTTTCTCAGAGACCTTATCAGTCTAAGCAGAGAAAAGTCATTTAGAAATCATAGCTTATCCTCAGAGGAGCTGCTTTGTCAAAAAACTGCTACAGGTACTTCTCTAACACGCCCTGTTAACAACTCTCCTTAATGGTTGTAACAGCACATGAACAAAACTGCTCCAACATACCACATGTTTGTAACAATATAATGCTGCTGAATGTCTCTTGCAATGGTTTCTCATTTTTGGCTTTTTAATTTTTTTTTCCCAAAAATCCAAAATCTCCTACTGACGTGCCTCATTTCAAAGCAGAAATAAAAAGAAAGAATGAGGAATTCTATCTGTGGAAATCTCACTTTTATGCAGTTTATGGTAATAGGTGCTAAAATAGACCACGTCTTCTTAATATTGATATTTATATCCTTCTTCATGCATTATTACCCTTTCAAAATAAAGGTAAACTCCCTGAAATCATTATACTGCAAGTCATCCATTTCTCCAAGCACTCTCTCTGACACTCCAAGCTAGCTTTTGTTTGGGTGTCTTGTTGCTTTAAAGAAGTAGACAAACAGCTTTTCCAATAAGAATGTAAAACAATGAAAGCTAAATTAATAAACATGAAAAATGTATTCTTTTTAGCACTTATTGGTTCCTAATAAAATTAACAAAATGGCAAGCATGATGATCTCAATTCCTTTGGGATTTTATTGGAAAGCAAGGGAATTGGTGGGAAAGAATTGAAGTATTTCTGCTTGTGGTGGGTCGACCCCAGCCAGCTGTCAAACACCCATATAGGCACTCCCTCTCTCCCTTCCTCCCTGACACACTCCAAGAATCTATGGGGATAAAATAGGAAAGAAAAAAAAAAAAAGAAGAAAAAGGAAAAAAGAGAAAGCTCATGGTAGAGAATGAAAAGGCAAACCAACAATGCAAAAGAAATCACTCATTCCCTCCCATAAACAGATCAATGCTCAACCTTTGTCCAAACAGTTTCCAATTTGGACAACAGCTCTCCCTGCTTCTTCTTCCTCCTTTTCTTTTATTGATGAGGGTGATGTTCTGTGATGTGAAATATCCCTTTGGTCATTTTGGGTCATTTGTACCTGTTGTGTCCTCTTCCACCCTTTTGCTCATCCATATTCTCAGGACACACAAACTGAAAGAATAAAAGGACACTAAATAACTCTCAGTGTCTGCCAAAGTTGAGTCATGGTGAAGGGACTAAATACTCTCAGTTCCCAAAAGCTCCCAAAAGCTGGGAAAAGCCATATTCACAATCTATCTATGATTACCAAGCTGGTGTCTGCCACAAATGCAAAAAATCCTAGACAAAGGTGCACGGATGTAAAACATACCCAGGTCTGCAAGCTGGACAAACCACCTGAATCAGCATGTCTTGGTGTTAGTGAGTATGTGGGTATATGAGACTGTGTGTGAGGGTTCTGAAATAAAATAATCTTCCTCTTACATTGTACTTTGCTGCACTGTTGCAAAATAATATCCTACACAGAGACTGAAATTGTTTTAGTAAAAATTATGGTGCTCAGTGGCAATTGGTGCTGCATTTCCAAATTTCATGCATAGAAATTACAGGACTCAAAATCTTCTATTACAAAGGTTTTCCACAGTAGATGTCCCTTTTATGAAACTGATAACTTGGGTAGATCATTAGATTTAAAAAAATAGAAGAGATATCATTTTATATTGTGAGATTTTAAAAGTAATTAAATATTTATCATATTGCCCATATTCTCTTGTGAGTGCAAAAGTGACACATCTCCATTGCTTTCACCTTCACAATTTATCTCAGGGGCATTACCCTCTTTTCATTCAAAATATTGCTATAGATAAAGCAGAGGATATCACTTCTGTGAATGAAATCAAGGATTTGTTGCTACCCCAAATAAAATATTAGCAACCTAAGCAACCTAAAAGTTATTATAATTTATTAGTGTTCCAATTACGCTATACCGCTAATTAGTACAGAAAAGTCACTATAACATGTCTAAAATTCATACACAAGAAAATGCACTTGTATCTCCATCTTTACTTCAATCTTATTGTCACCGTTTCAGTGTCCTCTGGGAAGGCTGATGTTGTCTTCCTTTAGCAGAGAAGTTATGTTTTCTGTGTGTTATCAAGAGTCCCAAATCTACGTGAGAAGTTTGACAATGAAGAGGAGGATCATTTCATCCTCACTATATTCTGACTGGGACTATTTTTACAAAATTTCTCACTCCAGCCTTCCTCCCAGTCATTGGTATCCAGGTAAAGGTCAAAAGTTGTCCAAAAACATCCCCTGCCTCAATGACCATCAAGGCTATCAGTTGCTATAATATGATCATTTTGCTTGGCCAGGCCATTTTTCTGTGTAGCATTCCTTGAACTGGAGGTGAAGCAGGATGGAAAACACTTATTTCAGTGGCAGACATTTGTTGCAGCAAGGTAAAACACACCTTGTCCAAGTCCTGAGACCCTTCATAGTGAAATCAGTACAAAGCCTACCTTCTTGCAATAAAAAATAAATAGATAAGTAATATTTCACAAGTTATAAGTCCATGCAAAGTAGTTTACATAATTCTTTGTTCCTGGACTCAAATCTGGAATGAGAACAGGAGTTTTCTTGGTGAAGAAGCCTGATTTGGAGTAGAGCACAGCTTGTCTCAGAACCTCTGATGTGCTGACAACAAGGCTGCTAATCAATCTGAACTGCTTGGTGTAGTGACAATTTTTCTTTGACTACAAGAACAATGTATACATTTTTTCTATGACATGAAAAGCATCTCAAAAACTGCAATCTCAAAATATATAAACTGATGTTTACTGAAGAATTAAAAGATTTATTTTTAATGCAAAAACTGTCCCTTGTTTAATGTCAAGTCATTTCATCCCAACATGTAGGAGCAAAGTAACTGTAGCATGGGAAAATTGGAGTATCAGAACTAAGAGGAAAAAAAGAAGGAAACCCATTCTGTCTACTTTTACTCAGAAAAATCTAAATAGTTCAGTAGAAAATTAAAATATATATTAGTGACAGGCAGATAGAATGATAGTTAAATTCTAACAAACTCATGACTTAAGCAACCGAGAAGAAAATTTGAAATTAAAAAACTCAGATCAAGATTAAGAGTCAGAAACATATGTAATTTTTCCAGGTGTTAAAAATAATGCTACCAAACCTCATACTTTCTTCATCACAGAATATCAAGCTTCTTTGATGTTTTTATGGGCTGAGATTCCTAATATCCTTATTTGGTAATCACTGTCACTTACAGTAGCAGATGTTTGATTTGAGGACGCAATTCGTTAAACTCTGAGCAGCAAATTACAGTCATACCATACAGCTTGTTAAATGATTAGTATAATCATATATTTATTCTTAGATGTTTAACTTTCGGAAGAGGTGAAATGTTTTGAGAGTCTATTTTTTAACATGGACATATAAAGCTGTAACATAGTGTAATGAAAAGATCAGACTTATTTTCAAGTTATTAGTAATCAATTCATTTCCATGCAAACATTTCAGAACCTTATAGTAAATACTTCAAGAACTTGTATTTATTGCAGAAATGTTGTTAAAAATCCCAGGTGTTTCTGGAAACAATCTTTATGAAATATATGAGTAACTAAAAGTAACTGAATAACTGCTTTCTTTAACTGAGTAACTGAAGATAAAAATACATATGTAAATGTATGAAGTATTTCTGCCCCAATATATCTTTTTTTGCAGGTGGTGACAGACAAGAGGGCTAAGAGGTATCTATACATTGGTTTTGTAGACACCAATTAATCATCTAGATACTTTCTTAAAAGAACTTCATGGCCACATTCATGTAGTTCTAGCAGCTAATTCCTAAAACTGTAAAGTGGATATTTCTCATCAGAAACAGAATTTCTTTGTGTGTAGAACATGTAGGATTTCAGCCTTTGTTAGAACACTAGTGACATAGAAATAGAAAAAAAAATTTTGAGATCGTTAGAGGTCATTTAAATTTCCTGGCAATAACAAATGTGCTAATTTCATTATTTTTAAAAACCACAAAGAAAAATAAGTGCAAATGCACTTCAAGAAGCATTGCTAATCTTCACTAAGTGAAATAAATAAATATGACAGAATGATGGCCTTTGCCTTGGCGTACCACTTCCTTTTAAAGTCATAACTTTGTGTCTCTATCCATCTCCTTTGCATGTATGCATGTATTAGAAGAAGAGGTACAGAAAGAAGTAAGATTGTGAGAACAGATTTCTTAAATGTAGTACCTTATTAAGCTGATTTTAAAAACATAAAAATAATTTTTAAACATGATTTTTCATCTGGATGATGTCCCCATGATGTGTACAATCAGTTTCTCTGAACATGGGAGCAACTGATCTCATGTACCTATTATTAAAATTATTGTACTCTAACTAAACTATGACTTACAAATAAAAAGTTTGCGTATAATTTAATTTAAACAAGAAAAAAAAGCCTAACACCCCTCGCCCTGCATATAATTCAACCCACATATCCAACTTTCAGAGAAATAAAATCAGAATCTGAAGATAATTATGAAACAGAGGGATAAATTCATCTAGAAATTTAAAAAATCAGTTAGTCTTGTCAAGCCAAGGAAATTAAAACAGCATTGAAAATAGAAGAGCATGATGCATCTTGCAAAGAAATGAAAACAAATATCAAGAAAACATGTATTGATTACAAAGCAAATAAAACAATTTAATTGTATACATTTTATTGTATAAAGAAAAAAAACCCTATTTAATTAGGAAATCAGTTGTAGAGCTATTGAGAGAAATGTTTGCTCTGACTTTATCAAGTTTCAAATCCTGACTTCTAGTCAGAATTTCACCAGAACATTGATAAACAGGAGACTCTGTGAGCATTCTGTATATCACAATCTTCAAAAACTTTTCTCTTTGCAACCTGTTCTGGAAGTGTACAGACAGCTTGTGCACTTACTCCACAGAAAAAAATCTACAAAACAACATTTAATTACTAGACATAAGATCAATTTTAGACAAGAACAACAAAAAAATGTTTGTTTCATCCTAAACTTACACTTCTCATAAGTGGATAAAACATTCTCAGCTTTCACAGAAAAGTAAAAAAAATCTTTCATGATCAAAGACTTAATCTCACCTCATCAGTTGGAGTAATGAGCACAAGCTGTCAAGAGCAGAAAGAAATCTTCCTGAAATCCTTTTTATCATCTGTTTTGCAAACTTCCAAATATGTTCAAACTATTTTGTTCTATTTTGTTTTGCTATTATGGGTTTTATTAAAAAAAAAAAAAGAGCGAAAACTTTGCTATGTATGTATTAAAATTTCCTTTTTGAGTAATGGCAGAGTACATATTGAGAGAATCCGCAAATCCTTGCTTGATTTTTTCCCAAAAGAGAAACATTCAGCTAAAGTGATTTTTCTTTTGCCACCACATCCTGGGGATATCATGACTGCCAAACTCATTTAGGCTATTTATTTTTCATATTATTATACAACACAGTTAACTCATTAAAATTATTAAATCTGGAATGAATCTAAATTAGTAGATCTGTTCTATTCAGTTTAATTTTTATGCTAGTGATGTTCTTGTGCTAGTGTTCTTGCAGGAGCTAATTCATCTAAACTGATTGGACTTTGTGTTTGTTGGTTTTTTTATTAATTTCTGTTTTTCTGATATTTAACCTCACCTGCTTCACTTCCTTCCATTATGATGATTTTTTTTTTTCAAATATCATATAGCAAGAAAGTCATAGTGGATACTTTTATGAAGATTTTGTTCTTTTAAACATTTCATTTTGCTTTGGGTAATGTTGAAAACCTTTTTGAAACACAAAGACATAAATGAACATAATAAGTGTAAGTATACAAAAAGCTCTTAAATCAGTAGCAGAGGTGCCCCATCTCTTAAAAGTTTTTGTAACCTACAGCTTTTAATTAAAAGTAGTTAAAATGTCCCAGAATTACTCAACATTTTCTATCTCATTTGGACATTCGCAGTTATATTGTGCATCACAGACAAATGTATCTATAGGGTGATGGCACCGCTGGTTTGCAGAGGACGTCTGTACACAAGCACCTGCCTCTCCATACAGGTCTTCTATGCATTATTCTACCAGTTTGTGACTTCACGAGTGAATGTCAGTGAAGACAGATGGATGTATGCCAAACTGTGAATTAAAAATTCATTTTATCTGAATACTGATCAAGAAATATTTAGCACCTACATATTTTAAGAAATGTACTTCAAAACAAAAAGATACACTTCAAAGATTTGTAGTCCTCAAGACATTCACTAGTAAAGCAGAGGTGTCATGAGAAGAGTAACTGCAAATTAAACAATATATGCAAATTACCAGAATTTTCACCTTTGCTTAACACAGTGTTTTCTCTTTTTTGATTACATGTGAATGAATCTTTCCTGGTGTTTTTATCTATTTACTTCTCTACCATTAGTCTTACTTCATCTATTCACCTTTTCCTGTTTTCTATGTCCAATTTTTCCAATACTGGATTCTCAATCTCTCTCTCTCAATTTTCTTGTTTAGCTTCTTATTTCAATTTTTTTTAAACTCATACAACACAGTCCAAGGAAAAAGAGCAGGGTGACATCTGGATGTAGGTCAAATACTCTATTTAGTGACAGAAAGAAAAAAGATGTATATTTCTAAAGATATTGTAGATCCCAAAATTATTTCTAATGCAGAAAGATGTCTGTCTTCAAGTGAATATCTTTCACTGAAGAGTAGAACCACAGAAACTTAAAATCTAGATTGGTTCAGTATGATTGCAGTAATTGATGGAATAAAAATCATAAGGAGTGACTGAGCACAAATTTGCAATAACTAGCCAAATTTAAAAAAAAAAAAA
>VZRL01003199.1:403815-474538 GCA_013397895.1 Origma solitaria
CCAGGATAGGAAGATGGGAGGATTTAGGAGGTTTTACTTTGGGAGAATATTTTGTGCCCCATTTTATTTTCCTTCACTTTATTTGTAGTACAACTTGTTCTTCAAAATCGGTTGTCAGCCAACACAGATGCAGATCAGTCATTTTTATGTTCTTAAGTTGTCAGAAAGGTCATGAATACTGTAGCCAGTACTCCAAGCCATTTTTGACAGAAACATATTTTTCAGTGTTGATTGGCTGCATTATTATGATCTTCTGGAAACCTCTTCCTTTGGTCTTAATGTAGGACTCCTCCAGTTACAGGGGAGATAAAAGAGATTTAGAAATGGCATGTCTCTTTCATACTCCATGTATTCCTTACAGTTTTTTAAAATGATTATCAGTGACTTTGATCACCTTAAACTTACCAGATATAATATTAGTAATGCTGGTCTGCATTGGTATTACAACTGCAGTTTAAAATCTTCCATGTTCCACTGAAAATCTCAGATTATTGCAGGACAGCAATATTCTGGTTATGTGGTCCTCTTCAGTTCCAAGAATTTAGGCTCAGAGATTTTGTACTGAATAAAATATGTTATGAAAATTGGGAGACTGTTGTGATAAAATGAAAATAATTTTAGAACACAGCTAAATAGAGAAATTCTTTATGTGTTTATAGGAGCTTATGGGGAGAGTTAAGATTTTTTCCTAGCCAAGTCCCCCAGAGATATGTTACTCTGAAGACACTCTTGCTCACCAGCCCACATCAAAGTCCACCATAGAAATTTTAGCAGAGTAACCATTAAAGGGAAATACTGCCCCTAGCTCATTTGATAGTTTATTACCAAGATAAAGAATATAGCCAAGGCATAGATCTGATAATATTTATAGTTTCCATGGTTCAGTTGAAAAGCTAATTTCCCACAAATTAGCATTATACTAGCAATAAGTATTCAGCTATTTATCCATTTAAGAAAAGATGAGAACCCCAGACCCTGAAAGCAGGGAGAGATTCTCAGAGCATCTGATACGGGCCTACCAGAGAGCCAACTACAATGTAAACAGATGCAGCGAACTATGGCCAAACACGACGATGCAGACAGAACCTGAGTGATGACCCTTGGCAAGGGTGATGATTCAACAGAAGACTGAAGAGCAATATCCACAAATGCTGGAGAGGTGTAGCAGGTTATCAACCTATTTGGGTTGTCAGCCTTTGCTGATATCTGGCTTTGAAGCCCACCCTATCATAGAGACCGAGGGAACACTGTCAAGCTGATGTACAACTTGAGGAGAGCCAGGGAGACCAGAGGTGCCAGATGCCTCCCCAGAGCTCTACATGGACACATGGGGCACTGTGTCTCCCCAGGCTGTGCTATTTCAATTCACTGGTGTGGTGATTGGGACAGCCTCAGCTAACTATATTTGGTGCTGTGAGTGTGTGTATGTGCATGTGGTTGTAAAACTTTCACAGCTTCTCTCTTGCTTGGTCCACTTCATAAATTGTGTTTAGTACTACCACATTATTTGGTGTTCCTTTTTCCCCCATGACAGCATAACCTATCACTCCTATTCCTACTGCCCTGCCTTCAGCTTCTGCGAGTTGCTGTACGCCACTGCAGTAAATAAGACAACACTTCAGTTAATTTAACATGCAACTAGAACTCCTAATGAAATGTTGTCCTATTATCGATTTCATTTAGGCTTGGAGACAGTTTTATACCCACCATATAAATGAGTTATACAAATTCCTTCATTTCTCTGGATAGTTTGAAGCATGTTGTATCTTCCATTTCTTCAATATCTTTTCAGTCAAGTTAGGAATGCAACCTTGCTTTGTGCAGGCATTGTTTTGCTCTAACAGTCAGAACAGATTAAGAATTAACAGACATCTCCCACAGATGACCTCTATTTTTAATAACAAATGTAAATGGAGCAGAGTATTTGACTTGTTCATTCTCAGGTAAATATAGTTAAGTCCTCAAATATTCATTATTAAAAGGAAAACAGGTTTGCATGTGGTAGGATCAACAGGGCACTTTCAGTTGGATACTCTGACCAGCTGAATGAATTAGGCTATGAGATTTCCCCTGATTAATACCAGTTTCACACCCAATAACTGTGAATGAACTATTTTCATGTCAATCATTGGATTTACCAGTGGTTTGAGAAGATATTTGACAATGAGATAGGAAGATATCATGATCATTTTCAAGGAGAAGAAGGAGGATTTTGAAAACTACAGGTTGGTCAGTCTATTTTAAATTAACAAATTATTCTGGAAAATATATTCAGACATTTCAAGGAAAAAAAGGTGTTTGGGAGAAGTCAGTATGGATTTACCAAAGGCAAACTGTGCTAGACCAACCAGATTTCCTTCTATGATGAAAAAAGTGGCTTACGGGAGAAAGAAAGTAAAGTGGATCTTGTCAACATTGACTTTACCCAGACTTTTGAAATGAGCACCCATCCATGCATTATCCCTGGAGACACACGGATGAAAGATGTCCAGGACAGATGCACTAGTAACTTAAGTGTAAAACTGGCTAAACATTTTTGCTCGTGTCATTCTGATCAGTGGTATAGGATCCTACTGATGACAAGTTATTAACCACCCTCAGGGACTCATACTGCTTAACATTTTTATTCGTGACCTGGATAATGGGATGGAGTGCACTCTCAGCAAACCTGTGGATTGTACTACACAGTGGGAAGATTGTTCTCTGACAAAGTCATGGTGTTGAGGAAGTTGAGTTTCTTTTGATTTAAGGGAATATCTTACTCACCTACCTGATGGGAGTTACTTTCCCCGGAGGTGTACAGAGAATGGACTAGAAGCACGAAACTCAATTTGCATCAATTTAATTAGATAGAAGAGGGAAAAATATCACAAAATTAGTAGCCAGATATTGCCCAGGAAGGCTGTGGATATTCTTTTCATGGAAATACTTTAAATTTTACTTTAATCACCCTGGTATAACATCTAAGCCACCCCTGCTTTGATCACAAATATTAGAGTGATGTACCAAATGACCTGCAGATGCTTCAATCTACCTAAATTA
This sequence comes from Origma solitaria, assembly GCA_013397895.1. NCBI lineage: Eukaryota > Metazoa > Chordata > Aves > Passeriformes > Acanthizidae > Origma > Origma solitaria. The sequence goes on from VZRL01003199.1 coordinate 406,858, forward strand.
TTTTATGATTCTCTGATAGTTTTATATAAAACAGTTTGAAGGGGCAAGGAAAGTTCCTTTAATTTTCAATCATTACCAGTCTATCACAACTTTATATTACTGAATAACATGGCCTTTCTTGTAACTTCATGTTATTTAGATTTCTCTTCTTGCTTTTGCTGCTAACAGAAACTAAACCACAGTCAAATTTCTGCCCTCCATATACTATGAACTATGTTAAGACTTTTCTTTCAAAAGTTAAGGGAAGGTACCTTATTGCATATGTCATTAATAGTCTGTTTGCCTTTTCTATTGCCTTTACTATTTTAGTGGCTTTTTCTCCTGGATCCTTCTGAAAGTTTTGGAGTGGAGGCACAATAACCAGGAAACACTTGCATGAAAATTGTACTGTAGTCAAATAAAAGGATAATCCTTTCCTTTTGTTGCTGTTTTTCTACCATAAATTTTTAAAAAACCAGGAATACAATTACTTTTAGACAATACATATACCTGATAGGTGAAGAAATATGAATTACAATATCTGTCTTAAAGACTTTTGGAGTATTTTAATCCAAGTGCAATGTAATTAGATACAGAATCACTAGGACTGTTCTGTAGTGCCTCTTCCAGTAAAATCTCAAAGAGTTAGCCAAGATTTCATGGCAGGATGGAATGTTTGGTCATTCTTAGAGCTGATGTACTCTTCCAGAAGCAACATCACTTGAAATGTGAGTACTGAATAATCTGCTTTTTAAAATAATTATTAATATTTACACATTAGAGTAGCTGCTATCTGACAAGTTAACAACATTTATCTAAGCTTTGACAGACTGCTTTACAAGTGTGTGGAATTTCTATAGTGTGAAAGAACTAGAAGAAACCAAGAGAAGGAAATTGCATTGCAGGTTGAGAGGGAATGAAGGACACACCTAGGAATAAAGCCCTAGATTCATGGTTTTCTGTCCCCAGTTGTATTTCTCAGACCCTTTTCTCCCACATGGAGAGCCTCAGAGGTGTTACACTAGATGGAGAAGACAGTTTTTGAAGTGATAATCAGTATTGCCAAGACATGACACCATCCTGGAGATAAAAAGAATCAGAAATGTTCTTTAGCAAAGTGCCCACTATATCCATACTGATCCTGCAGCTGAGCCAATTTTACAGTCTCAAAAAGCTATCAGGATTTTATCAGGCCACAAGCAGACTTTTTTACTGAAACTTCTCTAGCTCTACATGACTACTTATGCTTTTTTTCGTGTCACTCTTCACAATTTTTCTCCCATCATCATGCATGCATTTCTTTAGCCATCTAACCTCTTTTTCACCATCCATAGTTTTTGAAAATCAATTTTTTTAAACTTTTTTGTTAAAAGGAGTCATAGCAAGCAATAACCAAAACCAATACTAGCTTTTAAAACCCCTGTTTTGCAGACTTGATGTGATTTGGCAAGATCATATGCTTTAGCATTTCTTGTAGTGATCCACGAATGTGGGTATTGCAGACACCTTGATCTTTTAAAGAATCCTAACTTCCCACTTGTAATGTGTTTTCACATCCAGGAACCTGTTTCTAAGATCTCTGTGAGGGCCCACACATGTCTTTACACATTAGCGTCTTTTCTGAGCTGTATCTTTTGTTCTACAGAAAGGAGTTGCATTCATTTATTTGTGCAATGCTCCATAGTCAAGCTATTCCTTCAGACTTCTATGGTGGATAATGTGTTTATATTTCATCCTATCTTTCCCCACCAGATATTTTGTTATAAGTGTGTTCTTTTACTGACAGTAAGTAGTTCTTACACTTGTTCTTGGATGTACTTCCATTCCTTTCTATTTTTTTCAAAATTTAAGGCTGTCAAGTACTGAATTGGAGGGTCTTATTTAATATCTGAAACTTCCCCCCTCTTCCTCCCACCTTGTCAATTCAGATTAATTTGAAAAAGTTTGTGGAACACTGATGCTTTGATTAGATTTTGGGATGTGTCAGTTAACATAATATTATTTTTAATTAAACAGATGCTCTTTCAATACTGTTTGTCACTCTCCTGTTTAACATATGCTTTCTAGTATGAGACAACATTTGCTCACAAGGCACATGCAGTTCATCCTGAAATTGCTTGTGTGTCCTTTTTAATGTGTTTTAGAAAGACTACTACAATTTGATAAATTATCAAAGATTAATCCAGAAGTGAACATCATCTACTAGATGCTCAAACTAGTATTATCCTACACCTCCTCATATGTCTGTGATTTAAAAATTTATTACTTTTTATCAAAATTGGAACTTCCTTTCCTGAGGACTGCCCATGCCACATGTACTTTTCATTTTCCTAAGACAAGCCTGTGTGAACTTTGTGTGAACTCATTTCCTAAAGAGGCCTGGCTGACTCCCAACCCCACGACACAGATCACCTTTGAAGCAAGACTGTGTCCATTGTTTTATTGGTTCCTTTCTGGGCTCACTTCTGGGATCAGTCTCATTTTTTCTCCCAGTTCTGGGATGGTTGTACTCCCTTCTGGTACAGTTTTGGAAGTGTATCTGTTGTTATATTATCAAAAAGTTTGTTTCACTCGTAATAAATTTGCAACCTGTGATATTATAAGTAGTTGACTGCTGTTTTTATTGGGTGTTTTTATTATAGATTGTTGCTATAACCACTTGCTGCTATGCTATTTGTCACAACTACTATTGATTGCTGTTAATAGTTTGTAATACCTTGATATATACATGCACTTTATTAATCATAGGTATAATTGCTAATGATTTTTGTGGCAACACAGTAGAGAAATTCATATAATGAAGCCTCCATGTCCTTGTGTATTACAGAATTTTACTGACCCATTATCTTGATCTCTTATACACCTACAGACCAGACAAAACTTCAGGTCATGACAGGCCAGGTTAACATCTACAAAATATGGTAATTGATCCATGATTCAGCAGTGCTGGATGATTCACCTTATTTCAACATCACATGAGGAAAAAGCTCACATCCCTGAAGATACACATCTCCAACTGGTATAGATACCCTAGACTATTACAAATAGTGGCTTTACCAGCAAGCAAAGGGGGGAAATGTCAAGTAATACTCTGCTGAGTCAAGTCAGGCCTGGCCAGCATGGTTTTGTAAAAGGCAGGTCCTGCTTGACCAACCTGATCTCCTTCTATGACAAGGTGACCTGACAGCTCCTGGCAAGGATTCTTGTATGAGTATATACCATGCATTTCTATGTATTGTTGTCTGCACTGTTCATTTTGAAGCATTTTTTGATAGCTTTGGGACATTTGGAAGGATCACAATATTCTGAAATACAAAATTTCCATACCTCTTAAGTTTTCTTCCTTGTTTTGTCTTAGTACGTAGCCCTTTGATCTTTACTTTACATTTTCAGGCTGGGATGTGCCCAAAGTCTCATTCTAGTTTGCAAACCATGAGCAGAAAAGTAAACCATAGGACTTCCTCATATAACTTGAGATGGAATTACTCTGACCAAAGATAAATATGCACATTTGAATTTTTCACTCCAACTTCCTTCGCCCATAATACAGAAAAAAACAGAGCCAACAGTCTATCTTATCATAAGACAGACTTAAAAGTAGGTCAAACTCATTTAGCAAATTTATTTCTCTCTACTGAATACAAACAGAATCTAAATTGAGAAGCTTGAAGTACATAAGAACGTTGTGTTTGTAAAATACAGTTAGTGTGGAAAAACACAACAAGAAATGCTGGTTTCTGAAAATAGAACTGAAAAATCACAGTAGTGAAAAAGACAGTGCAAGGCACTTTTTGCTGAGTTTCCCTCTCCTGTGATAGATCTACATTACATATTTTATCATGACAGCAAATTTAGAAAAAAACCCCAAAACCGAACCCCAAAACCCAAACCAAACAAACAAAACCAAAAATCACAAATGCACAAAACAGAAAACAGTAGGTTTCATAGGACATATATGAACTTTTTTAGTGGCATACACACATATAAATTAATGATTTGTTGCTTTTTAGTGTGTTTAATTAATTTTGAAAACTCCATTACTGTGATTGGTAGGTACTGATTTTTTTTCATTTTTCTGATTGTCCCTTCCTTGGGAAGAGCAGTTTTTTTTTTTTTTTTTCACTAAGTCCCAATTAACTGTTAAAGAATGATTTTAATTTATTACAGAAAAAAGGGTTAAACAAATTTACTTAGAGATAACACGTTGGATAGGGACATTAATGTTTAAGCTTTGGATAAAAACTAAAAACTTACATAAGTTTCTGAGCCATTTATTACGGTGTTTGCTTATTATATTATCAAAGGATCATAGAATCATAGAATAGTTCAGGTAGGAAGGGACCTTTAAAGTTCATCTACTTCAACTCCCCTGCAATGAGCAGGGACTTAGATCAGGTTGTTCAGAGCCCTATCAAACCTGACCTTGAGTGTTTCCAGGGATGGGCCATGTACTACCATTTTGTGAAAAATTTTCCAGTGTTTCACCACTCTCATTGTTAAAAAAATTAATTCATCCTTATGAACTTGGAAAGTTGCCTTTAAATTAATTGTAACTTTGACCCCAAAATAAGTAAATAGTATGTGATGATAACATATGTGGCAGTGTATGTCTTGTTTTCTGTGACAACATAACATGAAACAGAATGTATTTTACATTATAAGACTCACCATCAATACATCTAGTGAGTTTTTCAGAAGAAATTAATGGAAAATAAATAGTTGTGAAAATTATTTTAGTATTAGACTTTGCAATTAACTAACTGATGTAAGTATTCCATGCCTGTTGCATCTTTATTTGTTAATGATTTTTTTTTCAGCATTATGGGAATACACAAAACAAAATCAAATTAGAATGCAGAAAACACTATAGCAAAGCTATTTTGGCTGTGAGAATACTGATTCTGAAGAAAATTTTGTTACTTGACAGAAATAGTGTATTCAAGATATACACTGTAAGCAAAAATCAGGCCTGAAGCAATCAAGATTTTTCATTTGTGTAAAACTATGATGTTTTTGAAAGCAGAGGTGAACCAATACAAAATGCCTTATGTAGTCTGATTTTTTAATTAATTTCAGTAGTAGAAAAATCGGGATGTATATGCAAAGATATTCTAAAAGCATTAGGTCATGTCAGCACTGTCACCCCACAAGTTGCTACTGCTGCACATTCTTTCCTTTGATGTTTTTTGCCATTAGTACAGTTGCATGTCCAAAAAAGTCTTAGTGAACAGGAAGAGTTTCTAGATGACAAAAATGGTTAATCATAGCAAAATTCTAATCTTATTTCCAGATAATGTGAAGGCCATTTAAATTTTTTTATGTTGTTATCACACTGTAATCATACGTTATTGTGTAAAAATGTTTTTATCTTTATATTTTACTATAAACAATTAGGATATTTCTGGTTAGTTGTGGTTTTTTCAATTGATTCCCTTTTTTATATGATGTTCTTTATAGTTTTGTTATTTCATTGTGTAAACTAATTTATCTTAAATATTAAATCAAAGTAAAGCTTTTCAAAAACCTTGCTGCATCAATGAGTTACTACTCATGTCAAACTTTTAAGAATTTTCTCATGGCTAAGAGGGTATTAGTTTCCTTAGAGGGATTGAAATATTTCTGACATTTCAGATTTTCAAATTTAAAAGGCAATGGAAAGAGTTGTAACTGCTGTGTAACCTTCCAGGTAGCTTGTAAACCATTTCCTCACTACAGGGCAGAAAGAATGTTTATTTGTTACAAACATGAATTTCAAGCTACATTGGAGGGGTTTTTTTGTTGTTTCTAAGAAAGATAGTAGTTGTCATAGTAATACACTGTATGAATCCATTGCCCAAATTGCTACAAAAAGGGATGTTCTCCACAACTTGTTCAATATTCCTCATAGTAAGGAACAAATCCTCTCAATAGTGGTCTTATTAGGGAACTTGGTTAAGGATTTGCAAATCATATTTGACATCTAGAAAGATATTCAGACTGCTAGTACATTAAAAATCCTCAAGAAAATAAAATAGAATATCAAATCTAATTTTAGACAATGTATTGATTGTTTCTTTAAGGTGAAAATTAAATCTCAGTACGAGGTAGAAATTGTTATGTGTTCCCACACTGGTGGAGTGCAGTAAAAGTTTCAAAAAGTTCAAAGAAATCATAAACAGTGAAATTAAAAACAAAATTCGCAGAGGATAATGTGTTTTATTTCAACTTGTCTATGGTATCGTAAGTAAAAATACTATTTAATACTACTAAAACACAACTATATTGAAATTTTTAAAAATTCCATACACAGTACATTTCAAAAGATAATCCCCAAAAGGTTCTTCTGTTGTAATCTCATACAATTTTTTCGGCTAAAGGTTTTACCAAATACACAATACAATGACTTTTTTCTTTTTTCTTTTTTCAATTAACTAGAACCATAATAGAAATCCCTGCAGTCTTTCATCTCCAATATATGGAGCAAAGAATACAGACACATGAATACACTGCTTTATTTCAGCAAATGAGTCTTCAAGTTCAAAGGCACAAACACATGACCCATTTGCTTAAGTCATTTCAATTCTACAAAAATTGAGTAATTTTTTCTTCCCAGAGTTGTGCCCCACCTTCAATTAAAATGCTGTAGTTTTTCAGGACAGTGATAGAGCTTCTGAAAAACATATCTCAATCTGTCATGCAGGATTCATCATAGATGGTCAAAGTGACATCAGATCCCTTCTCCAGTATGGTGCTTGGATCACAAAGTCTGGTCATTATGCAGATGTTCCAGATGGCTAATTTCTCCTTGTAAGCAATGATGCACACTTTAAAGCCCTGTGTATTTCACTTTTGTGATGTGTTTTCTTTGTGTCTCATTTGCATATCTAGACCCCCTTCCGACATGAGATTACTAAAGACATTTCTTAATGCAATTTGGAAGACAAGGCACCTCTACATCCCTGTGAATGTCAAGCTATGAATTGCTGAGCTGCTGATACCTTTTCCCTGGACCCCATTTTCACAGTGAGTGCTAGGAAGACATAGTCACCAATGCATATTTCTCCCATTTTGTCACCATTCTAATGCTTTGATTATGCATTCCCATCTGCTCTACCATGCTTCTACTCTGTACTCCTCAAAAGCTTACATAAATTCTGTTAGTGTTTTCTTTTCTGTTTCTTTTCCCTGGCACCATTTTTAACTCATAGGTTAAATTGAAAATATTTTGCGTAATTCTACAATTTGTGGAACCCAAATTTCATCTTAGAACCTTCGATAGATGCAAAATGAAAAAACAAAGACAGCAGGTGTAGACAGCAGTATGCAGATAGCAGAAAATTTGCTAATGAACAGTGATTGGTCTTCACAGAGACTTAGCTGACAAAGATTTCATGCATGTATATGAAGAATTTATTCCCTAAATGCACCTTTAAATATTTGAAACTAACTACTTGTTAGATACTAATGCAACACAAATTTCACAAGTGGGTGGAAGGCATAAAGACCTTGAAAAAATTTCTCTCTATCAGTGCAAAGGCAGACTAACAAATTTCTCTAGTTCTTCCTTTACCTATATTATTCACTCTAAAAGAAAAATGATACTGGAAAACTTTTAAATATAAGAAGCATGAAGTTATTTAGAATACAGGAAAAAATGTGGGGAAAAAGCCCAACCCCCAACAAAACCGCTGTAAAATGAATCTAAAGTCCAAGATTGGTTAAGTAGAAATACCTTGGTCAATACAGCTATTTTAGTTATATACATTCCCCCTTCACTTTCACTCGGTGTAAGCAAATAAGAACATTTCCCAGTACCTGCAAAAATTTCCCTCTTCTGAGTTATAATCCTTAGATATTGACTTAGTTTCAGTGAAACAGCTGTTTTGCCTCATAAAATAGAAGTACCCATTTATTTTCATAACTTGCTTTTTTGAACCCTTATATGAGTCGGTAAGGACTCAGGGCTCCAGACTTATGCCATATTATTCATACTATGAACAATACCAGAAAATCACTGCAACCTACTTAGTGCTGTGCTGAGTAAGGGCTTCTTGGGGATCAACCTCAGCAGCATGTAGCAGATGATTTTAGCACTTCACCAAATCATCAGCAATCCTCCTTGTCATGGCAGTTTTCTTGATGAGCTCTGGAAGTATGTGTACCTGGGAAAAATCAATTGACTTGCTTTCCCCTTGCTGAAGTGTCAAAATAGCAGATTTCAGCATATCCCGACCTCTGCCTTAACAGTAAATACGTTTACAGATAGTCCCCAAAACTATTTTGCAATTAAATGAAAATATAAGATTAGCTGAAATCCAGTAGAATCATTAACTGATGAAACATAGTTCTGTTTATCTCTTGTTCATGTAAAATTCTGAGTGAGATAAGATCCAGAGTTCCCTACACATAAAATGAAATAATGTATGAAAGAGGACATAAGCTCCTCTCAACATTCTTGAACCAATTCAACCAGTCCTCATTGAAATACACTATTTGAGGGATCAGTTAGAAGTACGTACTCTAAAAAGACATGTATAACAAAACGAACAATCCAATCTTGAGTCTCAAGGAAAATTTAGTCCTCTGAAAACTTTGACAGAAACTGATTTGCACTATTTGAGCTTCATTTTGGGAAGGGCTATACACTTAAATCTTTACTGAGTTGTAATTTCCAAACAGCCTTCAAAACTTGTTCTATGTATGAAAAATGCTCTAGTCATGAATATTAAACAATAATTGATGTGAACATGTTTTAAAGAGTAATAGTATGTTGACAAAATATAAGAAGTCTTCGAAGTCAACAGTATTTTTTTATATCCACTAACAATGTTTGCCCATATTTCACAAAATGACACATGACATCCTAACACACGCTTGCTATTTGCATCTTGAAAAAAGCTTTGAGGCTAGTACCTGTAAGAGTGGCCTAGTTGCATCCTGTTTCTAAGTCACTATAAAGTGTTAGATCTTTGATACTGGTAATTTTACACAATTTCTGTAACTGCAGCTGCTTGTACATTATTTGCTGATGGAATGCTCTATACTACTGAAAGACAGGCCTGCAAGTGTTCCAATTACTTCCAGTTTTTGTTGTTCTAGTTTGGTAGCTGTTACAGCAACGAAATGGGCAAAAATGCAGTGCAAACAGGACTTGGATGTTTGTCGAAAACTTACAGATTCTAGATTACTTTTCTCAGCAAGTACTACCAAGCTTTGTTCAGGCTTTTGTCTTGTTAAAATACTCAAGAGTTCTCTCTAGTGTGGTCTCATGGTGCTTATGAATAAATTTATGTGTATATATATATATATAAAAATTAATAGAAAATTAATTTACTGTGAGCAAACAAATTTCACAGTAAATGAATTTACTCTCCCTGCTGCTTTTTCGAGCTAGATATCAGATACAAACATAGATGACAGACAATGAACAACATACTGATGCTTTAAATACTAAAAAGTACTGCCACATGAATAAAGCCTTCAGGGAAACCATCACGGAGTTTGTCAAAGAGTTGGTTTTGTTGCCAAGATACCTACTCCTGCTTTGCTATTACTGAGAATTATACTGTCAAAGCAGGGGAAAATTCACATTTTTCGAGATGTCAAGCAAAACACTTTTCCACTAGACAGTTTATGCTTGAATAAAAATACAGTAAATAAAACTCCTCACTGACTTCTGCTTGTTCTATATGCATAGTCAATGATAAAACTTGTTTACAGGAATTGTGAAAAGATGTAAAAAGGACTCTTTTTTTTTCTTTTTCAATGCAAATACTTTTGTTAAGGGAATATTTGCTTTAAAACGTTCTTAAAAGATACTGTTCTAAATTCCTACAAAAATGTCTAAGTAAGTATAGTGTACAGTTCACTGTTTTCCTGAGGCTCAAGGGCTACTAACACTTAAATCCACACTTTATGAGTTTTATATTTTAAGCATCCATGAGACATTTTCTAATTAGTCTCTCCTCCCTTTTCAGCTTTTGAAGAGCTCCATAAAGATTATATTAACAAAAGGACTTTTTGCCATTTAATACCAGCAGGGCTTTTGTTTTTGCCTTGCCTGAAAACAGTGCAGAAAAATAAGGAAACATCCTGACAGTTTAGCTAAACGTTGCTGGAATTGTTTATAGAACGAACTTGGAGAAAATTTATAGACTAATACCTTTGTGTACCTGGCAAGATCAGTATCCAGAGACAGAACATCTCATTTGGGTTTCCAAGTAAACTTTGTAAAATCAGTATTCACATTGTTTCTTATCAGTAGTTTTGCAAATGACATTCAGGAAAAACTTGGTCTTCAATTTCATTTTTTTTAAAAGTCTACTTAAAATGCACATAACATATTCTAATTTGAGTCATCATAGATCTTCTGAAACCCCAAAAGGTCATTGTTTACTCCATGGTCATCCATTAAAATTTTAAAATGGACTTGTTTTGGTGGTTTTTGCAACTACATAGTTCTGTGCACTATATGGCCCATAAATTTTAGGACTTGATTACCAGCTTTTTGTACTAAACAAAGCAGAAAATATTGGGAGGGTGTTTAAATTTCAGCAAAAATGTGAAATCTTTTCAGTGGTATCAAATTTTACTGTGTGACTGCTTACTGAACAATTAAAAATATTTTTGTTTGGTTCTCAGTGTAATAAATCAAAACTCAAAGATGTTTTTAAATGCTCATGTTAAGACATTTGACATACACTGGGCATGTCTCATGTCTTCAAAAGTTCACTTTGTTTAATGGATAGATTTACCTTTGCAAGCAGTCATGTAACTTACTGTTCTGGGTTTAGCCTGAGTAAAGATTATTTTCTTTACAGTAGCTAGTAAGGGGATGTGTTTTGGAATTTTGCTGTGGTGTTAACACAGAAATGTTTTCATTCTTTCTGACAGGTGTTTACAGAGAGTCAAGATCTTTTCTGCTCCTCACCCCATCCCACCAGTGAGGAGGCTGGGTGTGCACAAGAAGCTGGGAAGGGGCTCAGCCGGAACAGCTGACCCCAGCTGACACAAGGGACATTCCATACCATATGGCAGCATGCTCTGCGTATAAGGAGAAGGCAAGAAGAAAGTAGGTGAGGGACGTTTGGATTGACGCCATGAGCTTATTGAATAAATTCTCTCAAAAGTTCTCCTCCTCTAAAACACAAACCCGGACAAGCCAACATGGTTTTTTTCTATGTCAGTTGTCAATTACAAGAACCAATTCCATGTGCCCCACAGTTGGATGTACAAGAAATTTCCTACAAAATCAGGATATTAAAAATGTGATTATGGGTCAAAATGTTAATAGCTTTTCTGTTGAAGAAATTCAGCTAGAGTAATAAGGCTACTACAGAATTTCTTTCTCTAACTTCATCAATGATAAACCACAGAGTTATATATCAGTCTTATTCATTTATTAAATCTAAATGGGTACAGATACGAAATGACCACCTTAGCACCCAAAATAGTTGTCTGCATGTATGGGTAGACAAAAGGGACTGATGAACTTTCAGGCAGCTAATACACTTTTCTGACATTAAAAAAGTAAGGAAACAACAAACAACAACACTGAGCAAAAAAAAAAAAATAAAAAAAAGCAAGGAAAAGGTAAGTAATATAAACATCTGGAGTTATAAGGTTTGATGATTTGGTTTGATCTTGCTTCATACATCTAAAATCTAAATTACTAGCATTTATGAACAGAAAATCCATTATCTATCAAATTACATTGACTGAAAATCCAAATAAGAGGGAAACTTAATGAATACATTTACTATATTGTTCCATATGGTCCCTGAAGTTTATTTTGGAGTGCTTTTCAGTCCAGTCTGCTTCGTGCTTTAACACTAATGAATAAGGAGTGGAAACAGACTCACAGGAGACTGGCAAGAGCAATGTGCATGTGAAGCTCAGAGAGGGAGGTAGGGAGCAACTGACTGCAGCTGCTGCAGAGAGAGATGAACATAATACAAAAGGGACTGGATGGCTGCCTTTGGTCTACCTACACAGCTATAGCAATTCAGTAGATCTCTTGGCTAAGTCAGTCAACTAAATAAACCAGTTATATTGGCTGAGTGAATCAAGAAGGAGTAATTGCTTTTCTCTTAATCAGAAAAGTGAAAATGTCTTTCTGAGTCAGCCAGACCAACATGTGAAGGAGAAGTGTACATGTGGGCAATCCCGAATTAAACATCCAACAAAAGGAACTTTGAGAGGAACAATAGGCTACCTTTCTGCCAAGTGGTGTGACAATGACCATATTATATACACAGACAGTACCATAATTCAACTGTATATGGCCATTTGTTGCACTCAGCTAAGTGTACCTTGTACCATTGCATTCCTCTGCTAAATCAAAATCTCATGAAACCTCAAATAGCTTTAAATAAGTAAATTTTATATTATGGATCAAGCACTCCACATGTAGAACACTTGAAAGCGCCTGGTCGGAGTGTAGTGGACTTTGATATGCTGTCACCCTGCCCTTCCCCACAGCAATCTTTCTCTCTCCACAAGTTATAGGCTTCCAACACATAGTGAACCTCTCATCCAGTGACTTCTCTTTATCGTAAAATCCATGTCTGTGATAATATGTCTCCTTTTAGAACTTTAAAAAAAAATTTTAGTATGCTTTAACTAGCCTATCTGAGATGGGCTACGGTATATCCAATATAGATTCCAAGCATTCCAAAAGAATTGTTTCATCCTATACAGAAGCCTTGAGTACAACTGATTGCAAATGTAATCAGAAAACATTTAAGTATCTTTAAAAAGAAAAAGCAATAATAATGTTAATTATTATAAAAATACATTAATAATGTTAATTTCAAATTTCTTCAATACTTTGCTAATTTCTTAAGCAGAAGTCTGAAAATTAAAACAATAATCTTCATCTGTTATGTTCTTTGCAAAAAATAAAATAATTAAGGCTATGATGCCTATTTTTCACTAAGGACAATATGTGAATCTTCTGTTCATCCAAAAAAACAATAAATATATGAAAATATGACAGCTGGATTATATATCTTTTGAAATGATATAGAAAATTAATGATTTTTTATATTCTAAGAATGAAACAAGCTTTTTAGGGGGAGTGATGGAAAAACTAAGAAAAAAAATCTGTTCTGTTTAATCACATCACACAAAATTTGGTTAAAATGCCTCTTTGCCATGCTGATGTAAGAAGACACGTGACCTATTTTACAGCAATTTAATTCCCCATACATCTTGCCAAGAGTGAAGATAGACTTTATCTCACTTAACTTTATCTATACAGAAGCTGAATATCTCACATAAACTAAACATAAAGGCTGCTTTTATAATCAGTGACAACAGTCACACAAGGTGAATTTTTCTCCCAGCTTCTTTCATTCCTCTACCTCCATTAACAAACTGTGACCAACTGACAAGCCATGGACAAATTCCAGAAAAGCAACATTGTTTGAGGTAATTCCAGCCCTCAAAAATCTCTCCACCTGTGTGTTCACCAATGATGTAATTAAGTAGTGGTCTAAATTCTACACACAACCTGATATCATAGTTTTCTATCAAAATTAGTAAAAAGATAACAATTACAGATGATAGAGTTCTGTTAAAAATGCTTCAGTGTAGAAATCCATCTAAAAACGTGGTTTATGGGACAATGTAATCCTTTTTTGTTGGATCTTGGAAGTCAAGAGTCTTTCTGCTTTTAGTGCATATGTCAAAGACCTAATTATTATTTGCTGGTTGTTATATGCACTACCATGTATGTACATGTGTTGAGTCGGGTCAGGCCCATGCTCCCTCCGCCTCCCAGGCTGGGGATAGCTCCTCGGGAGGAGGAGCATTGCCTGGGCGGGCCTTTGGGGTATGAGTCGCTGGGTCCACCCCTGGACTGTGGGCAAAGGCATGCCCAGGACTCTGACCCCACCCTCTCTTCTAGACCCTTCCTTTCAGTTATGTATCTCATTGGTTCATTTGAATTGTATCCTACCCTACTATGTAATTATTGGTTCTATGCACTTGTCCCCTCCCTCTCCCTCTTTCCCTATTGGTTATCCTTCCCTGTATGTAACCGGCTGCACATTGCGGTCTGGTCCCTTCCCTTTTCCTCGCACCCTTCTGGGCAGCGGCGTCATCCCTGCTCTCCGGTACCTCTCGGGGGGCTGAGAAGACGGTAGGCCCTCTCCCTGCTCTCTCTCCCAACCACCCTTACCCCTTTCCCTGATACCAGAGAGCATGGGGAGAGTAAATAAACCTCGTGCCACCCTTCGCCTCGTCGACTCCTTTTTTCAGTCTGCAGCATATATGCACTACCGTTCCATATCTTCTCAGATCAGTTTTGACTATTTTGCTCAATATACAAATATTGATATGAATAATGTTGAATTCTACCTCACACATTGGGTATATGAAGTATTAGTGGAATGTCACATATGTAAATGTCAGGTATAATTAAACCTGAAAAAATACATTCAAATTAGAAAAGCATACAAAACTTTAATTAACTAGTCATTTTAAAACTCTCTCCTTGAGTCATATAATAAAAACTTGAGCAAATGCAAAATATTCATGTGGAGAATATGGCAAAACTTCTTTTCGACTTCAATAAGAGAATTGTTTACCCCTTGAAATGTAAATATTAATAATTCTTATAACACTTCTCCTTTCTCATTGTGCAGCTGTGCTAAATTTGTATACATAACCCAGGATCCAGAAACCTGAGGAAATGAGTAGGCCAGCAAAATATGCTATTGAGCTCATGTACAAAGAAAGCAAAAAGAAAAGCAAGCCAATAATGAATAACAAAAGCAAGATAGCATTTTAAAATACATTAACATTGTAGATAAAAATCACGCCTTAAAGTTTGCCAGCCCTCAGTGACAACATGGGATAATAGTCTGAAAGAATGATAGGATGAGCTTTTTATGATGGACAAATGGATAGCTCCATAAATTGTTTAATTTCAGGAGTCAATTACAAATGAGATGTAATCACTCTATTACACCTCTTAAGTAGCTCTTCAGACCCTAAATAATTCTTCAGAAGTAGTTAAAGCAGTTCAAGTAGTAGAACTTGCAAAGTCAAAAGGTTTCATGAAGTCAGTGGCCAATATAAAATAGTTGCTAATGAAAGCTACTGAAAAAAGCTTTTTTTTTCCTGCAAAAATGGGCAAGTCACAGCATGTGCTGCTATTCAGTCACAGAAATCAATAAAAGATATATAAGGAAAAAATATATATTACATAACAAATGGGAAGGGAAACTGAATACAGAGGAAAGAAATAAGAAATATGTGTCTAAAGTTCCAGAGCAAATCAGGTTTTGTCACTGCCATTTTTCAGGTTTTACCAATTCCATCAAATAAGGAAAAGTAACTTTCTTATATGATAATCAAATAAGAGCTTCTTTGTGCATATGAAGTCTTCTCCTTTCTTCCCTTAGGCTAAACTATATTTGCCTTTTCTTATATGCATATCTGTTGTCTAATATTTTTAAGTCTCCTCTACTTTCTCAGATAAAAACCCCAAAATCTCTTGATTTCTTTCCATTTTCTCTCATTTTGCTTATTTTTCTTAGCGCAAAGCACTATCACTATTAACAAGAAATAAGAATAATTTTTCCTTTTGTAATTTTAGTTGTCCTAAAAATCCAGATTGCATACTCTTCTTTATACAAGATAACATTAAAACCTGCTCAGAAACACTCTTGTTTATCCCTTGTCACTGTGGGGGAAGGAAAATTAAACACGACACATGGGACAAACAGGAGATGTTCTGTGTCAACAAAACTTTGCACATGTCCTGTCACCCCCTCGCATACACACGTGCACATACATAACAAATTCCAGTTCCTGAAGACAAGTCCCAGTAACACCCCCAGTGAGCATGGCCCAGCCTGGTGAAACATAATATCCACTCGCTCCAGTGTCTGTGCTAGGATCTGGACAGGGCTGGGTGCTGACTACTCCAGGCTTCTGCAAATATGGGACAGCCGCATGACACTGTTTTCCTATTCTCCGTCACTGTGTGGCTTTATAGCCAGGTGTTGACACAGGCTGTCAACCAAATCAGTCCATAGCAATATCATGGTGTATCTTTCCTTCCAAGTAAAACCCTGATGATTCCAGAATAAATCTTCAGTGAAGATACCATAGTTCAAGGAAAATGCTACAGCTATAGCTCAGTGATAGTTTGAGGAATTCACACTGTAGTTTTAGAAACTGTTTTATATTTCCAAACTGATGTCAAGATTAACACAGGGTTTCTCAGTCGTGAACTAAGCCATTATGCACACCCACATTGCTTTGATGAAGGTTCATTTTTATATTATTTTAGTCATACCTTTGGTAGAACTTTTGCAGAACTACCTATAAACATAGTTATACTTGCTTTTAGATTCTGCAGAAAGCATGTAGATTTTATACCTTAATCATGGATACATTGACATCTTGTGGCAAGCTAACGCAGGTAATTTGTACACAATTGTACTAGAACTTGAATATTTCAAGAACTAGAAGTCTATAGAGTTTGCTGGGGTTTTTTGGTTAGTTTGTTTGGATTTTTTTTTTTTTATTTTTTTTTTTAAGACCATATTGTCACTTTTCTCAGAGAAGAGCTGTAGAAAAATGCTTTGGATGAATGGTATGTTTTCCTTCTGTTTCTACTATTCTGCAACTCAAATACATTAGAGTAATACAAATACCAGGATGTGTAAAAAAGGGAAAAAATAAACAACTACAAGGATTCTTTCTTCTTACAGGATAGAAGTCTTCTAGAAATTGTGACGTGACCACACAAATATTGAGAAAGTAAAATACATTTTTGAACAACGTTTTAGTTCTCTGTAGTTGAGAGGTTTTTAAAATTTTTGTTGATAAGAATTGAAATAATGAACCAGGAAATAACACTCAATAGTAATTTCCCTAAAGTAGATGTTAGTTTGACCAGAATGAGTACTTGATTAAGATAATATCAAAACTGAATAGTTCTTTAAAAACAATATAAAAACAAACAAACAAATCCAAATAATAACAAACAGAAAACAAAACAAAAGAAAAAACCAAACCAAGCAAAAAGGAAACAAAAAACAAAAACAAAACAAAAAGCCCAAAAAACCCAAAATCTCCTCACACAAATTAAACAGTAAGAGCAAAAGGAATGAGACTCAGCTCACTAAAATCAGACATCTATATCTGAGCTGGCCTCTCTGGGTGGGATTCAATTGCCTTAATGTATATATCTAATGTAGTTTTTAACTCTCTACAATATTTTCCCTAGGTACCATCATGACTTTAGCTGATCTTATCTTTCACAGACTTACTGCCATCCTCATGAAGGTTATTTCAGGTGTCCCAAACTCCAAATGTTAAGTAACAGCCAAGCATTCCATCCTTTTAAAAAAAGTTTTTGAGAGCTGCCAGAACATCATGTCCATTTTAGAGGGACAATTCTTTTGAACAGTTGTAGATATTTCCTTGAGGATGATGACATTACAAAGACCGTTTTTTGACTAAAAGAGCTGTAGTTTTTAATTTTCTTTAGTAAGCATACATGAAAAAGTAATCCAGAATTTACTTCTACAAGCTCCCAAATAAAAACTACACCTGTCTTATCTTCAAAAGGACTTCATGACAACTTAGTATTAACAATAATATTAGAAAACTATATTTTACATATGGTGAAAGATAAGAAGGAGCAATTTTATTCTAAAGCCTTCTTGCAGAAAGATGTTACTACTGAGCTCTGATAAGGAACCCAAAGTTTTGAAAGTCTGTTTTTTAGTCTATTAAAGTCTTTATTTAAGTATTGTCAAGAAAAATAATTTGAGCGGGTTTCAAAAGCCAGGTATAGTTATTACAAGAATTTTATTAATCAATTAACTCTAGCAGGTGATTTTTCTTTTCATTAGCTTTCAGTGAAAAAATAAGGTTTAAAAAGTCGATGCCATTCCTTCTTTAACTTCCTCCCTATTTTAGCAGTTGCATGGACATCAGGAAATGGCCACTAAGGTAATTTTTAACAGGGCATTATTTTCACATTTCCCCTAGGTTTATGTTTCTTTCTCTGTTTGTCAGAGATGTGGCTTGCTTATTATTGTAGAATCTCCCATTTTAACATCCTCTCCTTGGGAATGAAGATTGGTCTCCAAATCCTTGGGAAATAAACACATTAATAATCATTCAGCATGAATGAATAAGAAAATAAGAAGATCATTCCACTGTCAAACAATAGAAGATTTGCTATCTGTAATTGCTGTTTCAGATTATGTCTCGAACCTTTCACATAATTTCTTTAAAACTACCTTAAATTGTTTTCTTCCTTCACATTTCACGGCAGCTGAATCTCTTTGATATTAATGCTATTGATGGAAATGTCCAAACTTCACTCTTTAACTTTGTGAGTTCTCTGCTTATTCTTCAATTAAGAGAAGAGGTCAAAAAGATTCTTAAATTAAGAAATCTTCTCAATATTTCCCATCTTCCTTCCACATATTCTTCTGAATAATCACATAATCTCAGTAAAAAAAATCTTAATTCAAACCAAATGACATGAAAAAGAAATAACATGTTAAAAACTTAAATTTCGAAGTGTTTTCAGTCATAGTAAAGGGAAACCATATAAAATGAAAAGCAAGAAATACTTTTTCTCTCATATTACTGCAATAGCCCAGGGAGTAAAATCTTGGTCCACATGAAAGCATTCATAGAACAAGAATGACATTTTCTTTTACCTCAGGTAAAAGCTAAAAGATAAGCCAGTTTTTCCCATCAGTGATGGTATTGCAGCAGAATTCATGAATACACTTAGAGCACTCACATTATAAATTAATCTGCAGTATGGCAATGAAGTATTTGAACTTTTGGATGTTCTTCTTAAGGAAGGCCAGTGCTAAAAACCTGGCAAGTGTGCTTGAGTAAAAAGTGCTAAGACATTAAACCTGACTGACAGCTACACAATAGCTTTTATTTCCAAGTCCTTGTAAGCATATTGTTCATTACCACAGCCTCCTGGCCGATAGAGTTTGGAAAGGAATGCGTAATCCATTTAACTTAGTAGCTGGTCTATATCCAATATTCTGATATCTGTATGATATGTTGGTTTTTTACCTGAGAATTGGTGGTCATATGTATACATATGTGTATATATATACGTGTATGTGTGTGTATATATATATACATATATAATATTTTTATATATTTTAAAAGAAAGTGGTAATAGATTCTTCCCAATTCAGAGCAATGAGGGCCATGAGGATTATTGGAAGAATGGAACATCTCTCCTAGGAGGAAAGGCTGAGACAGTTTTTGTGTTGCATGGTGACCTGGCAGTACCTTGGGGCCTACAAGAAAGATGGAGAGGTAGTTTTTATAGGGACATATAGTAATAGGACCCGGGGTAACAGTTTTAAACTGAAGGAGGGTAGGGTTAGATCAGATATTAGGAAGAGCTTCTTTCCTGTGAAAGTGGTGAGGCACTGGAACAAGTGACCAAAAACAGCTGTGGAGGCCCCTTCATCAGAAATGTTCAAGGCCAGGCTGGGTGGGGTTTTGAGCAATTTGGTCTAGTGGAAGGTGTCCCTGCCCATGGTGTGGATGGTTGGGACTAGATGATCTTTTAAGTCCCTTCCAACACAAACCATAATATGATGCCATGAACAAACTTTGTACATGGATAACATTCACAAAAAACATCCCTGATCGTTCTCTTTTTTATTTTTTTTTTTCTTCCTTTCTTTTCAATAAATAGCTGGGGTTTTCTAGTTGTTTGTTTGTGGGTTTTTGGGGTTTTTTTATATATCATTATTGCTTAGTCATTCAAATAAATCTGGGAG
Organism: Origma solitaria; assembly: GCA_013397895.1. Lineage (NCBI taxonomy): Eukaryota > Metazoa > Chordata > Aves > Passeriformes > Acanthizidae > Origma > Origma solitaria. The sequence goes on from VZRL01003199.1 coordinate 426,615, forward strand.
GTATGTGTTAGTAATGACAGAGTGAAGTCAGGTGCCAGGAGCACTATACTACCAGCCCCTCCTCCATTTTTACCTTTATAGTTAAAAAGAAATTGTTTAGGAGTAGCCTTTTCTAATAAGCAAACATATTTTGAAAGATGTGTTGCTTTGCTCTTCAATAGGGTTTTCTTGTTCCTGTTTAACACTAGTTCTTTGACAGAAGACTAACTCCTTGATATTTCAGATTCTATTACTGAGAGAGACAGAGAGAGGAGCAGAAAAAAGCAAAGAGTGCTATTTCTCTAATTCCCGAAGTCATCTATTGCTTTTCCAGTCCTTTCAGGAAATGTGTAATGCCCAAAAATATTCAGGTCTATAGTTCCATATTTGTTAGTGTTATGCTTGCACAATGCAACAGACAACATACACACCACCAAAATACCACTGTGTGGGAATTCCTTTTCTTAAGATTTGTCAGTTATTACAAAAGCTAATTAGAGTCTTCACTTGAAACAGATATATTAACAGTCCATTTCCTTTCTTTAGCCCTTTTTCTCTGACCAAGATTTGATTGATTGATTGATTGATTGATTAATTGATTTCTCATCAATCTCAGTCTGTTCTAGATTGAATTCTGCTTAAAATACAAATTAAAGCTTCATCTGTCATGAGCTACAAGGTTAAGAAGTTGTTATACTTATTAATGAGCTGAACTAGATTTTTATGCCTGTTATCTTCTCTACAGTTAAGGGGGAAAAGGAGAATTTCCTGGTAAATATAGGATTGCTACTTTTTTACTGCTACGGATTTCTGTTTAGTCAGTGTTTCTTTTCTCTGCAGAAAAAAGTTCTTTTCTTTCTTGCGATATTTTAGGCATGACTTGACTTTTTCAGTTAACTTTAGTGCAAGTAGGAGAGATACAGCTTGTTACCTACCTAAAAAAGGGACAATTCAAGTAAGGGCAGTGACCTTGTACTGCCCAAATTTGATTTGATGGTGGGATGAGACTTGGTGAGAAGAGCTGTTGAGGGGATTGCATTTATAGATGTTTAACCCATTTGACTATTAAATGGAAAAGGTAAGCCACTTGTAGGAAAGAAGAAATGTAGTAGGAGTCCAGTTTTCCAGTGTGCATGGGGGGAAAGGAACCCTTAATGTGCAATTTTATGTGTTTTTCTAGGCAGAACTGTGTTTTTTCTCTTTGTCAGAATCAACATCTACTAGCAGAAGTAATAGGGGTTTTATATATAATATCTGTAGGTTTTGTTAGCTTAACTAAAGACTCTTCCTGGTTCTGAACTGAAGTACAGACTTGTTAGGTAAAATATTTGACCTGTTAAAACTTTGGTTTGATACAATTAGGATTCTTGATTATGTTCTTTTCTGGCTATTGCAGAACAAAGACATTTTGATAAACTATTCTGGGAAGGATCCTAAGCAAAATGTGCAGCAAGATAGCATTGAAGTATTATAATAACAGGAAAAGCAGATAGATTCATCACATCAAATTCAGTAATATATCTCAATTCATAAAATCTCAGATAGTGATAGAGCCATACCACAAAAATAGATGATTTATTCTATCACACAACTTTTGCACGTTACATATATAGTTATTAATCGTAATAGATAGTAATCTGACCTTTACTACAGTAGAAATAAAGGAAATAAGGGCGGAACAAATAAAATAAAACATTTATATTTTGAAAATGACATGCCTGTTTTTTAAAAAAAGCAGATTTTTTTTTACGTGTGTACCTAAAGGAATAAATATTCCTCAACAAAATCTATCAAATCTGGTAGAAAGTCAAAAGCGGCATGGTTCTAGTTGGAAAAAATTGATGGCCCAAATAAATAGATCTTTCTTCAGCACAGACTAAATACAGGCTCCCAAAAACTATTGTGTGGCAACTACAGGATTAAGGGAATTAAAACCAAGCAAAAGTCCTCCAAGAGTTAGTTCTGAACTTTGCTGTTGACATAAAATACAAGATCAACAGCCAGTTTAATGAGTTTACAGCTACCTTTGCTGCAACGGCAGCATCTAGAGGCCAGTTAGGCTCAGGCTAGCTGTGCTGCTTGTGGTCTGCTGATGTAGAATAGTGCTTTTAAGTATTTTCAGTTTTTATCCTATGGTGAAAGGAGCACACAGGATCTAAGATGGCAATATCTGCAGGTTTAGAATGCCTCTGCATAAATTTTTTATAGATTTTAGCTTTTACTTTCCTCTGTGGTATGCATAACTTTGACAGAGGTGAAAGAAATCATTCAGGACAGCTTTGTGACTTTCAGCTTTGCTTCATTAAGTGACTGTCTATTGACACAAACATGGGTGAGCAACAGTACATTCAGAACATTGTTATACATAACGTATGGGGCCTTCAGACTGAATCCCATACATAGATGCTGTATAGGATGCAGTCTTAATCTATTAGAGAGCTGTCAGATGAACTTGAAATGTTATTTACAGGCTATCAATACTGGCTGTAGATAGAGTTGCAATAATCACCACAGAACATAAATAATGTTTGATTCTTGATGTGTATTTCCATGGTGGGGAGAAATTTTTTTTCTTCCAAATACATAAAAGAAGCATAAAAATATCCTATTCTGCATTTAAAAAAAAAAAAAAAACAAAAAAAACAACAACGTCTGTATTAACAATGCACAAGACACAGTATGGGATTAAAGAATTTAGTTTGTGTTTCACAATCTTGCATTAAGAAGATTAGTCCAGGTAAATGTAAGTAGCTGAGACATTATGTAATTGCTTTTCTTTGCTTCAGTATTTTATTTTCAGGTTGTTTTTCTCCAACTTTATACATGCAACATCTATGTGCTGAACACATTCTCTGCAAAATACAGTTATCCATAGTATCCATAGTATCTCCATATTTTGGAGATGTCTTGGAAAAATTGTTTTCACATGTCAAAGACATAGCTTTTGCGGAGTGTGTTTGAGTCATTGGAATGAACACTACGACAATGACAGTGTATGTGTTTTATATTTGAAGAAGTAGGATTCTTCCACACACAAAAGGATATGATGTGAATTTTAGTTCAAGAAAGATGAAATGTGAAATAAAATGTCATTAAAACTCATTCAGTGAGAATACTGTATATGCATTCTTGTCTATGGACTATTATAATCATATTTATTTGTATAACATTCAATGAAAAAACAGTTTAGTAAAGGGTCATGAGAACTGAGTGTTCTGACTACTAGACAGGCATGAAATATGACATTTGATGTGGTCACTGTAGGCAAATCACTCCAGTTCTCCCACATGGCAGGATGTGTTCTGACCTCAGTTATGAGCACAATGCTCTGTATAACCAAGCCAAGATAAAAGACAAAAGAATTTTGGAATATTACCCTCACACGAGAATTACCATATACAAATGTAGATATGCAATCATATTGAATTGATCATGAAATTTTGTCTTTACGAAAGCTGTTGCCTTCCCTTAAGAAGTCTCTTCTCATACTTATTTATATTTCCCCCCATTGTGTGAAGACCTTTGTTAAAATATTATATAACAGTGTCTAAACAATTAAATAGTTTTTTGGAGTCTGTGAGTAAGCGATACTCTGCTGTGTGCAATTAAGATTCATAGAGAGTAGGATTAATGAGTAAAGGACAATGGGAAAGTGTTTTGGAAAAAAACTAAAGAGAGGAAAGAGATTCAAGCTAGGGGTGTTTCCAACTGGCAAATTAGCTGTGGAAAAGTTGAGTTTAAAAAGTTTTTGTAGTTAAAAAGAATAATCTGTGTATTAAGATATTGGATACCTTTGCCTTGTGTACTTTTATTTCTCTCATTTTCATGCACCTGAGTTTGAGAGTTTTATTGCTATATTTGTTTCTTAAAATATGAGGATTGGTTCATTGCGTAGGGACACACGCCAGTCTACCCACATTTACTTTCATGGGCCAAATAGTAAAAACAAGTGGCAAATTAATGGGTAAATCAAAACATTCTAACAGAGAGATCAAAGACAAGGCTTCATTCAATCATTAGGACTGTTTATGAATTAGTATTGAAATGTTTGGGGATTTTTCTCTTCAGCTTTAACTTGCTCAAACTTTGCCATTTCATGATAACCAATTCTATCACTGCTTGGAAATCTTTTCATGCCAAGTGCACTTTACATCTTAATATTATCAGTGAAGAGAGGAAAGGGAAAGAAGCTAGAAAATCTGCATGAGAACTTAGATATGAAGAAAACGAGCTGAGGAAAATTTGTATAATATCCACATCACAAAATAATTTACGTAAAATACTGATGTTTAGTTTGAAACACAGGTAACTCTTACTGAAACATTTCTAGGATAGAATTAATCTTTGGTTTAGAGATATATATTTTTCAACTTGAATTTATGAATGGACACATTATATTCTTTTTTTTCTAGGAAACATTTCCTCTTAATTTAAAAAACCTTTCCTTAAGTAAGAAAACCTTTTTCAGAGACTTTTCAAAGTCTTTCCATAGATAGATGTTTTGTATTCTGAATACATTAGTAGATCTCTTGCATGTGTGAAAATCTGTATTTTCTGAAATGATGATGAAAACTATATTAATTTATGAAGAAGATACAAATATAAAGTAATCCTTAGTCCCAACTTCTATTATTTAATAGAATATTGCTCTAAAAATACATAGTTTTCATGATAAGCAAATAATTCATATTCAAATGGATGGTCTTCTACTTTCGAGCAGAACTTTTAATTCATAGGTTTTTTGGTAAACTTTTGTAATTTGATTTTTTCTTACTTCGGTTGCTAAGACTATTTGTTCTCCTTACAAAATAGCCTGGTCATCCTATGCACTAATGATCAACTTCCTGCAATTTCATAGTTCCTCCCTTTTGTCCCCGTGGTTTACTCGTCTTGAAGAAAGCAAGGTCAAATCTGCTGTATTTATTTGTCTGGAAAATTGGCTAATCCAACAGAGAAAGGTTTGTGTACAACTTAGCTTCAGCCACTTTTGGTACAACCCATATTACTACACATAAAAATTTCTTTTAGATGTCATTTAAACATAGGTATTAATTTCTTTTATGACATTAATGACATTTGCCTTCAAAATTATTTTGAACTCTCTCATGCCACAACATAGAGAGAATGTTGTTAAGAGCAGGATGTTCACTGCACACGTCAGAAGAATATGGAGTTAAAAAGAAAACATAGGTAGAGGTAGAAATACAGTGAAAGTATTTTTCTAGATGCCTTAAGGCTGTTTAGGTGTTATAAAATCTGTGCCTAATTGCCTTGTAGCTATTCAATTTCCTTCTCCAAAATAGGATTATCTAGAAATTTAAATCTCAAAATCTCATATGTTTTCTCCTCTCTCAGTCCTATTTATCATCCAGGTAGCCTTTTGGCTTTTTATTCATAAAGGGCAAGCAAGCAAAAACAGTTTGGCAATTTTCTCAGATTGTTACCACAAAGTAGTAATAATGAAGATAATTGTGTAGTCAAAGCTTAACATTTAAATGCCATTTTTTATTGTGGCTTGTTGCTGTTGTTGCTGATTTGGTACTGTTCAGGTTTTAGGTTTTATTTTCTTTGATGTTTTTTGTTTGTTTGTTTGTTTTTTAAGTCTATATTTTTAGGAGAAAAAAAATCAAAATCTATGCATTTTACTTTAGCAATTTTCTTTCTTCATTCATTTTATAAATGTATTGACTTTTGCTTATAAGACAAGCTGTTTCAGAAATATTTTCTTAAAATAAACTAAACAATATTTAATTCCTTATGACCCGATATTTAATTTAAATTGGTTTTGATTTTCTTTTTCTTGGTATCGCATACAGTAATTTCTTTCAGTTCAAAATGGATTTGAAAATGTGCTAAATTAATGGTTTAGACCAAGTATGCCATCAACTCTCTCTTTGAGTGACTGAATATGGTACAAATACAAAATACAATTCAGGCAGTTTCTCTCTTTATCTCCTTGAGAAGATATCCCAAAATCAATTTTTTGTAGACTGCCACTCAGAAATCTCAACATAAAGGTGTGATACCACAATCACACAATCTTCTAATACAGTACACTCTATGTTTAGCCATTTAATTAAAATCGTTTTCACATTAATAATTACTCTGCCACTGGTATTTTTTTTTTACTTACAAAAGAACAACATTAATGCTTTAAATTGGAAAAACAGGGTGAATATTAAACATTAAAATCTAAGGCAATTTTTTCTGCCTTTTAAACTAGAGCTAAGAAGGATAAAAGGGCCTAGCTACCTATCTACCAAACAAGGAACTTCTCTTTGGCATGCGAAGTGTCAGGACTTCATTTGGAGACATGAATATCAGAATATACGTTGTTATTTATCACTTATAAGAAATAAAACATAGAGGAAAAGAAATTTCAAAATTTTCACCTAAACAAATGCTTCTTTATATGAATATGTTGCAAAAGTTAGTTTTCTACATGTGTTTATTTATGCAGGTGAGGAGGTCAGGTGTTTTTCTGATGGTAGTCTCTTGAAGTCAGCAATTATCCAGAATTTACTATGTTTCACTTCAGGTACTTCCTTCAGTGGCTGTGAGTATTTTAGTTTTAGCTCTAAAGCCTCAGATAGAGTATTTGAAAGCTGCAACAATTTTACACACTCTTCAGTTACTTAATCTGTAGGGCAGAAGATGCAGAAATCTTCACTGCAGAGGTAAAACAATTCGCAGTATCAGCAGGAATGCAAAATTCCCCCTCATGGGAGTAGTATGTATTTCTTGCTTGACCAACCTGAAATAGCACAGACTTCCATATTTTAGATACCTTGGCAAAAAGCAATTCTGATGTTTCTTTCTTTCTCAAGAGGAAGTAAAATATGTTGTAAAAATGGAGGCTGAATATCAGCTTCTAAGGAATTATTCTTGCTAGGTTCTCAGCTTTGGAACCAGGGTTGGTGCATCTATGGATAAGAAGTCAGTATGCCGTGGCAAAAAACCCCAGAGTGACTAGAAAAACCCTAGGGTGAAAAATTCAAAAATTTTCATTTGTTTTTTAGACATCAAAAGTTATGTGATAAAAATGTCTTGGTAGTTTTAATAAATTTCTCTGTAAAACAGTTAAATCAGAAGTGAAGCATTATTTCTGTGTATCATTGTCTCTCATGTTTTACCAAAGCTTTCAGCCCATTAGAGAAGAACTGAAATGATAGAACTCTTTTGTACTAATTTCTCTCCATTTGATTATTACTTATGGAAAATCATCTCTTCTTCAGAGACACATTATGTCAGGGTGGTTCTGCCATTGTTTCCCGAGGGGAACACTCCTAAGGAAAGGCTAGAAGTCTCTAGGTTTTTTTCTTTATTTCAGGGGAATTGTTTACATAAATAAATACTAAAATTAAGAAAGAAAACCTGATTTTATTGAAAACATCCATTTTGGGGGTTAGAGTAACTAAAACTCTGTTTTCTTCTAGTGAGAAACATTTTATTGCTTAGAATATTCAGTCTGCTTAAATTCTTTGTTCAATTGAAATGTTATATTATTCATCACAACAATCACTATTTAAAACTAGTTCAATCTAATCACAGTAATTTTGAACAAAACTGTACTGCACAAAATGTGATGAAAAATCTGCATCATCTTCACAAAACACAAGAATAAACCTAGCAAAAATTGCCGCTGTTCCTTTCAACAATATTGGCTCAGGTGTGACCCGACACTTTCATTTTTTTGTGAAAATAATTATAATAATTAAACATTTATGAAACTCCAATATATTTGGAGGGAAGGATTATTTATTTCTGGAATATTTTACTTCATAATAATTTCCTGTGATTCTGTTCTTTATGTAGAATATCTTACAAATATTTAGTGAATGCTTAATTAAGAGCTCTTATGTCACTGGACATCCTCTTGTTTGACTTGGTAGACTTTATTTAGATCAGTTCCCCATTTCTTATATTTATATATGGACAGAAGTGCAAGTTCAAAGTAAATATTTTGAGCTAAGTTAAGCCATCTTCTGTATAATATTAAAATGAAAAAAAAAAACCAAACAAACAAAAAATCAAATAAAAAGAGTAAATCCAGAACTCACAGTCACAGACTATGTGAGATTGGAAGGGTCCTCTGAAGATCAGCCTGTCCAACTCCCTTCTATGCAGGGTCAGCTACAGTATGGCCCCAAGGACCCTTGTCCAATCACTTCCTAAATATTTCCAAATACGGAGGGTCCAAATGCTCTGTGGGAAAGCAGTTTCGTTGCTTGATCACCCTCACAATGAACAAGCTATTTTTTTAATGTTTAAACAGAATTTCTTGAAATTCAGTTTCTGTCTTTTACTTCCTTTCTTTTTTACTGAATACCAATGAGAAAGGTCTGGCTCTGTTTTCTTAACTTCCCTCCATGAAGGATTTCACAATCTGTTGTGTTCCCAGAAATTCTCTTCTCCATCCAGAACAATTCCAAGTCTCTCACACTTTTCTGATATGTCAGAATCTCCAATACATTAAAATGATCAGCAATAATTTTTTAAAAGACAATTCAAAATATCTTTGAATAGTAGTTTTCAGATACTTACCAACTATTGCTATTGGCGAAGTTATGAGTGCTTCAAAGCTTTTTAAATACATCTTTCAGGAAAAAGGTTAGTATTAATAGTCAGGTAAAAATATTATTTATAAATTCATTCCATAGCAAGTATGTCACATACTTAGTTTTATATTTATGCAAAAAAAAAAAAAGTCTACAAAATTGTAAAATGCAAGTGCATTAAAAGAATTCCTTTTGATGTATGATTTCTTAGCAATACACACAACTAAATTTTAGTTGCATTTTATTCTGGTGAATCTGAGGGTTTACATTATATTCTCCTTACCTGAATGGAACTTTCCACAAATTATTATATCATTAAAAGCAAATTTTTATTACTCTGCAATAACATGAAATATGGATGAACTTAGAAATTTTCCATCAGAATTTTTATTTGAAATTGTAAAATTGTATTTTGGTAAATAATAACTCAAAAGTGTGAAATGCTCCTGTCTGTGGGAGCAATATGGCTGTTATCAAGTCCACACAGTAGCAAATGACAAGGTACCGATCTACTGTGTCTGACATGAATCAAGACAGTTCATAAATTTTCATTTTGAACTTACCAGCAATGTCACTTACATTATAAAATAGTACTTCAGAAATGCACAATACAATGCACTTAATTACATAATTGTTCTCATAAAATAGAGTTCAAAACATTTTAAAATATTTCTAAAGCTGCCTCTGTAATGAAGCTACGTTTTAATTAACATAAATGTATTGCAATTGTAATTTTTTTACTCCCCCTAATATCTTTTTGGTTTTATTTTCTTAGATATGTCTTCTCCCTTTTGATGAAGTATGTGCATTACATAAAAAATTCATGTTCCTTGCTTTCCAGTAGACAAGAAAAAAATGCCCCAGAGTAATCACTGCTAAATTACCACTGTTTATTAAACCATTTAAATTATTGTCTATAATTGCTGATATCTCTTTGTCTACTTCCCAGATTTATACCTGCTGTGCTTTTTTGAGCAACACCGAAAAACAGCCTGTAGCACTTGACTGTCTCCCACATAGGCAGGTTTTCATTTCACTAAAACTGACCTTTAGTCTGGCCATTACAACCATCTTGCCCAATCAAAATTCACCTGCAACTGATTTTGATGTTCCTTCTTGTCTGGGAGATCTTGTAACCAGTATTTCCTAGTCTTTTGTAATTTTTCAGTGACTCTTTGAATGCTTTCCATTATGTTTTTAATTTCTTCTTTTTAGTCTTTTACACCAATTTTCTTTTCCACTTCTTCAGCACCATCAAGTGGCAGTCGTTTCACTTATATATCCCTATAGATTTTGCACCAAGTGCCTCTCCCTCATTTATCTTGCTTGCTTTTTATACATTTTCATAATTTTCAGATTCAGTAGCTTCTCCAGATGAACCTTCTTCAGCTTCCCTAGGTACATGACCAAAGTTCTCATTAGGTAGCTACTCACATACAGTCTGAGAATTTACCCTGTGATTCATTCAGAAAAAAAAATCAATATTAACTTTTTCTTTACTTCTTTGAGTGTGTGCTTCAAAGTAAGCATTCTGAAAATCTTGGCATTTTACTTACTGTAATGTCTGAATTACTGTGGTTTTTACTCTCCATTGTCACCAGATGTATGAAATACCATGAATGGATTTGCATTCAGAAAAGAACAAGAATGTTGAGATTAGTGCTCTTCTGCATACTCACAAATCTCACAGCAAGGGGAAGCCCTGGGACCACCCTGCAGGGAGGCAGCAGTGAAGACCCAGGCCTAGCAGGTCATCTACTCATGGCTGAGGCTTCAGGGGTTTTCCCAAAGAGGGTTTGCATCCTCTGTGAGATAACCATTCAAGGGTGAAGCAATTTATGGATATACCAAATACAGACACTAAATATTCTCTATTTTATATGTATTCTACACATCTGTGCATAGTAATATTATCTGGTTTTTGCCTATATGTTTGCCAAGCCCTTAAGCAGTTGGGCATCCAGCTGTGAACATTTTGCTAGAGAGCTGAGTTAAGCAGTCAACATGACCTACTCCTTCTCATCATTTTTGTTACATTATGGTACATCAATGTAAGCCTGAACCCAGTTTTTTGTCTATTGTCTATTAACTTTTTCTTACTAGTTTTTCTGATTTTTCTCCAGGAAATTACAAATTAAATACTCACTTTCAAAATGTCAGAGGTGCTCAGAACATTTTAAGTCCCTTCTGCAATCTGCTGTTTAAATCAGAGGTCATACTTTTTGGCAGAAAGATTGAAATTTTTATTGTGATCTACAAAGATCTCTTCCTTCTGACCTCAAATTCATTTATTACTATTTTCATACCTTATAATCATCTATTGTGGGGCAGACATTACATTTTATTTTTCACTCGTGTTTTCACAGCCATTGAATTCTGCCATTTTGAATTTTAACAATTTAGGCAGAGCAGAGAAAAATATAAATGTTTCCAAAATTAAAGCCTTTCTAACTGTATAGCTTCTTACTACATGTGCACAAAACGATCCTTCAAAAGACTTCAAACCAGTCTGCATTTCTCTACACAGGTACATACATATGCTTATCTGTATGTATGACTTCATCCTTTCTTTTTTCCTTCTTTCCTGAAGAGCAACAAAAATGTTACTATAATTCATGTGAACATATTTTGAAGGTATGTTTGGATATTGTTTTGTTTGGTTTGTTTGTTTTGTTGTTGTTGTGTGTGTTTGTTTTAAAATGGAACTTCCATGTCTGTTTTAAGTTAACTGTCATTTAAAATAAAAAGTTAATTATACTTGTAATCAAAACTATGTGGGATTCCAGCGTGTACTTGTTTGACTTACACTGTCTTACATTATTTTTCATTTCATTACATCAGGCTTTTTATTTTTTGAATTGAGTATTGCCACAGCTGATATACTCCTAAGAGAAACTTGAATCGGAATGATTTCAAAATCAAATTTAACGTATGCTATGATCTGTTTTGTAATAATAAGATATGTAAACTTACTATGCCATAAACTGAAACATACTCATTTTTACTGACATAACCTGCCCTTCTATTTCTGATAAAACTTTCAGAAAACTTTGAAAACTTTCTAAATACCAGTGCTAAATGTGATAATACCTATTTGAATTATTTTTTCCTGCTTGCAAGTGAATATGATCATTTTTTTCACACTGCCGATGCTGCACAAATGCAATCTATAAATATGAAATATCAGGAAAAAGTAATGTCCATTAAGTTGTCCAGAGTCAATTCCAAAACAATTTGGAATAGTCAGTCTTGATTTAAAATGCAGCTGGATGGAAATATAATAGCGTAATATAAAGACATTATAAAACAGCAACTGTTATAAAATATATTTTTAAACAGTAGAAAATTTGCAAAATATAGAAATTAAAAATAGAAAATATGCAAACATAAAATTCATACCATTTCAGTGCCCAGCTTTATCAAATGTGTTGTTGCTTGTCTTACAGCAGATAGCACAGAATCTATTTTTTATTTTCATCCTAATATTATTTAGACATAAATTAATATTTTATTCTCTTAGTTTGCAAGTACTCTGTGAAGCAAAGTACTATGGAAAGGAGTCTGCAATGCTTTTACTGCTTTTACTAATAATTTCTTAGAACCTGCAAATTTTTGGGAACCTGAAAATTTTTGTAGAATACTTTGATTCCCTGCTGCAGGGTTAAGAGCAACCAGTACCTAGTTTCTGAACCATGTGCTAATCACTGGGTTTGGGCTATCTGAATTTTAGTATTTCAGAATTATTTCAGAATTATTTTATTCTCATATTTGAATAGTAAATGGATTCATGTGTTCATACAATACCTTCCAAGTGATACCTTTTACTCTCAATGTAACATGTAATAGGCCTATTACTATAATTTTGTTTGAAATCCATTCTATATTCATTCCAGACTATTCATTCTAACAGAACTTCATTTTCATTTGGCTTGTGACAGTATTCATAACTTTTTCAGTTCTATGAAAACGTGGATATTAAGACACAATGTCTATTACATTTGTCTATAGCTGTAAAAGAAGATATCATATCTCTAAAATAGTAATGCTTCATTTTCATCCACTGCTTCTATTATTCCAGAAAGTATCAGAATATATGTAGTTTGCAGTTTTGTGTTTCTGAAAAAAATATTCATTTCTATTATTGCAAAACAAAATCTAAATTCAATGAAAAAACCCATGAACAGTATATTAGGTAAAATGAAGCTAGATGGTGTATGATGAAGTGCTATAGTTTTAGGTATATTTTTATTAGCCATTTTCAAATATTACCTGGAAGTACTACAGAGGTTTTTTTGATGTTCACAGAGGATGTTATACTGCAAGGAACATTGAATCACTGAATCCAATGATGTGTATATATGCAGAAGAATGTCCTACATTCCTAGGGGTTCATTTGATTCTGATTATCGTACTGTTAAAAAAAACCCCTGTGATTCGAGAGAAAGGGGAGAAAGCTCACTAGTAACAAAATTATTAAGGTAACTTTGAATAATAATGAAAAATAATTATATAGATATTACTTGGCTGAAAGACTGAGAAGTCCATAAGCAGGTCTGACTTTCGGTTCAGCTATCCAACCAAATTTATTTTAAAAATAGAATGAACAACACCATTATACTTTCTATTCTTTTTCGAAATATAAAGCATGGAATGCCATTTCATTGATAGCCAGTGATATACTTGAACCAAAAGGCAATATAGTTTTTACTTCCATATTTCACTGTGGATATTCTTTTGCTGCTCTCCTTCTCTAATTATCAAAGTGTGCAGCACTGTTTTTGCATCTTCAGTCACTCCCAGATATATTCGACAGTGCTAACTCTTCTATTTACAAAAGAAAAAAAGAATATAAAGACTCATAAAATGTCAAGACAGTTTCCCATTGTTGTCCAACAATATAGTGATTACGCAGTCACACAGGTTCTGTCAGTGTTCCATGTGTAATTCTGCTGATCTATACCAGCTGCTTACAAGTATTTCCTTCGTATGCCCACATCTTTTATAACAATTCTTTGAAATCCCTTGAATCGTCCAACCAAGTTTTAACTTGTTCTGCAGCAAGGCTCTTATATAACTGTTTGATTTTCTTCTCATTTTTCTGCACTGAAGAATCAAACATGAACTGTCTCCAGAAGTGTTCAAGAGGCATCTGGATGTGACTCTTGGGGACATGGTTTGGGGGTGATTGCAGTGGTGCTAGACTTATGATTGTGTGATTCCCTTTCCTCTCCTTCGTGTTTTAAAGTTCATAAATGAGAATTATTTATGAAGAAGGTTTTAATGATAGGTTTTCAGATTGGTTCAGTGAAAAGATTTCTAAAATTCTATATGAATAAAAATCTGAGTAAAAGGAACAGCAGCTTGGGATTTTCATTGAGTTAAACGAATAGGGTTTGAGCTGTTTATTTTAAACTGCTTCAGAGCAGCAATATTAATAGATGAATATTATTACTATGAACATGGCAAGATGTCATTAAAAAGAGCATCCTTGAATCAGGGAAAGTTTGCAACACCAAAAAATTTTAAAAATTATAGCATATGATTTTCCTTTTTGTGGTCTTCAGGGGGAATCAACTCTATATTTAGATTTAATACTAAGCCTAGCCTAGATTTATGTATCTAAAAGACTGATATCCACATCTGATAAAGTTAGTCGAGGATACTTTTATTGCAAGAGAACAAAATAGCTTCTTATACATAATAATTAGTCTGATTGACCTGCATTGCTTGTCCTAAGATTAAATTAATTTCCTTTTCAATGTATTTGTTTCTCCCCAGAGATTATAATAAGGATTTTGAGTGACTAGCTCAGACTTTGAGATCCACCTTGAAGGTTTTTTATTTAAGACAGATGAATCATGCATCTTTTGAGCAGGAAAAAAAACAGGTAAGCAGTGAAGATGCTCAGTACTTGTGAAAATCAGTCAGCCACTTATTTCCAGATGAAAAGTTACTTCTGAGCTTCTATCTTTGCAAATGCCCAAGTGTCAATTATTTAGGTCAATATTTAGGTCAGAGATTTTCAAGTTACACTCAAGAAGGAAACATTTCCTATTTCTTGGATATAGTGCCCTAGCTATAAAATATGCAAGTGAAAAGAAGGATATAACACATTATCTGACTTTTCTTATTGTCCACTCCATTTTTTTTTTAGACATAGACCAAGAATTGCATCAAAACCATTCAAAAATAGAGGAATACTTAATCTATTGATTCAGCAAGGGATCATGAAGTTCAACAAGGTCAAGTGCAAGGTCCTACCACTGAGTGGGGCAATCTCAAGCACAGATAAAATCTGTGTGGCGAATGGATTACGAGCAGCCATGAGGAGAATTTAGGGATGTTGGCAGATGAAAAACTCGACATGACTCGGTAATGAGCACTCACAACCCAGAAGGCAAATCACATCATGGACTGTATCCAAAGAAGCATGACCCAAAGGTTGAGTGAAGGGATTCTCCCTCTCTACCCTCATGACACTCCACCAGAGTGCTGCATCCACTTCTGGGGCCCCCAATATGGGAAGAACATGGACCTGTTCGAGCAAGTCCAGAGGAAGATCACTAAGTTGATCACAGGGCTGAAGAATCTCTTCCATGCAGAGAGGCTGAGAGAGTTAATGCTGTTCAGCCTGGAGAAGGGCAGGCTTCAGGACACCTTTGAGCAGTCTTTCAGTATTTAAAGTGGGACTAAAAGAAAGCTGGAAAGGGACTTTTTACAAAGCATAAGGACTTCAAACTGAAAGAGGATAGATTTAGATTAGATATCAGGAAGAAATTCTTTCCTGTGAGAGTGATGAGATACTGGAACAGGTTTCCCAGAGAAATGGTGAATGTGCCATCATTGGAAGTCTTCAAGGCCAGACAGAATGGAGCTTTGAGCAACCTGATCTACTGGATGGTGTCCCCGCCCATTGCAGGAGGGTTTGACCCAGATGATCTTTAAGGTCCTTTCTAATCTTAATGATTTTGTGATTCTATGAAAATAGAAGTCTTACAAATCCGTTTCTGTCCTCATTATTGTGCATCAGTGAACAGATTGTACGTGGCAGATTTTAGGTGACTACCCAGTAGGGAAGAAGGAACGAGGAGCAATGTCCCTCATCCCTATTTTGTTCCTAGATCAGATTTTTCCTGATTTAGCTCAATCTAATTCAGAATTTATATGATGGTGGGTACTTTTTCCTATGTTTCCCACCTCTGGTCCTGTCTTTTTGTGGTGGTTCCCTCCTTTGCCCCATTTCCTCTGTCATGAACCTGCTGATATTTAAGGACAGCATTCTAGATTCTTGTCAGGTTAAAGATATACCATGTGCTCAGAACTGATGTGCTCTGGGCAGGCACAGTTTAGTTGCCAGCTGAGCTTTAATTAGATATCTCTAGATTTCGCATCCATCTTGAACAATGCAAACACTGAAGGGAATTTTGGGTTTTTTTAGTTTTTTGTGTGTGTGCACATATAGGAGAGAGTAGGTTTATATGTTTTACATTTTTTTTCATGCAAGATTCTGAAAGTATTTTAATAGCATATTCTAGCACTTTGAGAATAACAAACATTGAGACCTCAATAGTTACAGAATTTTTTTTACACCTTCAGTTTAGAAACTAAACACATAGAAATGAGGCTTGTTAACCTACCATAGTAAAAAGCAACATTCTACTGAAAACCTCATTACACTTGACTGATAATGCTAATTTTTTGTGCTAGCCATGATAGAAAGGAACAGACATGGATAAATGGACACACAGAGACTGCAAGACTAAGGATTTTTATGTTCTACCTGTAGTTTTTAAGTGTAATGCAGGAAACTTGTTTTAAACAAAATTAGTTTCAAGAAAGTTATGCTAGGTTTTAGGTAATAAAGAACTACAGGGAAAACTGATTACCAATATCTTTGTAATTCCTATGAGGTTAAATTTTAGCAGTACACTATGAAGGATCAACTTCAAAGAGCATTTGAAACTGTTAAAGGAAGCACACTCATTCACAGAATCAGTGGATGCTAAATCAGAATTAAAAAGTCTGCTTATGAGATGTTTTCAATTAATCTAGAAAGTGAATTTACTTCATATAATTTATAGGCATTCAAGGTGACATTCTTCTTAACTAATCTGAGATTGTTAATCACTGTGCCCTTTGTAGCTAATGTAGAGACATTTCTTTAACCTATTTAAAGATTATTCCTGTGTTCTCTTTTATATGTGAGGATTTAATCTAATTAATTATACCTTGGAGATGATAACAATGTCAGTTGAGGTAATACCCCTAGTATAATTTCTTTTATATCCAAATGCTTAGGGTCTTAGAAGTGGATTCTATTTTAAAAAGCAAAATAAAAAAATATTAAATAAAGTACTAAAATAAGTACTAAATAAAAGCAATAGACACAAAGAAACATAAGTCAGTGGAGAAAGAGGTAAGAGGTATCTGGGAAATGCTCTGAGTTGCCTAATTACCTCTGTTTTTTAGAATTGTGGCCTACAGGGACTGTATTATTCAACTGAGCAGGTCCAGTAGGTGTCTGTACAGTTAGATGTGAAAACTTCAGACATTCACTGCCAGCTGGCTCTGCTGAAGCCAACAGTCCAATCAGAAAACAGGAGACAATATGGCCTTGTGAAAGTCTCAACAACCATATTCCAAAAGTAAGAGGAAAACATTACCGGGTAGAGAGAAGGAATAGAAAAATGAAGTAAAAGGGGGAGAGAAAAGAGAAAAATTAGGAAAATTGAAAACAAGCACAAAGGCAGTATGTATTTTGGCCCTAGATTATTACATGCTTTATTAGCAGAAAATTTCAGGAGTCATCACACTAACAAATTGAGAGTGAACTTTTTTCCTGAACTCCGCTGAATTGCTTTTGGTTTTAATGAACTCACACCAGGTAGCACCTAAAGTCCCCCCAGGCTTCAGTGTGCTGCTTTAAATCCACTCAAAGGTTTACATTAGCCATTAGAAGTGCAGACACTTAGAGGATTTGTGCTTGAACAAATATGTCTTTGTTTATTTTAAAGGCTCATCTGTCTGAGTAGTTACCTTTGGCTCCTTATCTCTGAGCCCAGATTTCAACACTCCTTTATGTTAGCAACAGCATTATGTCTTCTCTGCTGTTTTTTGACAATTCTTTGTAGAATCTTATCAGTCTTTAGCCACAGAATGAAGATAAGCAAAAATTTATCAATAATTAACTGCAGAACTACCCATGGAAGACATGTATTCATTGATGCTGTATCACTGTTTCTGAATCAGACTTCCATCTTTCTCAATGATATGTCTTGGACTACTAATATTTGGTGTAACTAGTTTGAGTTATTTTATGTGAATACAGTTACCGAATACTGCAACAGCTTTTGCTCAGTTACCACTCCTTTTTGCTTAATAATTTCAGTCTTAAAAACAAATTCCATTGAATGCCAAGCAAATGCACACTGAACAGTTCACAAAAAAACTTACTTGTGGACCTCAGGATTGTTTGTGATGATATGACATAGAAACACCATGTGCAAAACTGTTCATAAAATTACAGGACATTTGGTTGCTGGAAGAAAATTACTCCTTGTTCAGGAAATTAAAGCAGTATCATTACCCCTCTGCTTCTTTTTTTCTAACACAGTCTAACAGGGAGAATCAAGTTACAGGAATTGCAATCATCTTGGTCCTCAGTAGATTATGGACTTGGGGTATCTAGAATTAAAAGAGAAATTATAAAGGTTGACTGCTCTTTCTGGTATTTTGTATAAAACTTCTTTTGTTTGGTCAGTGAAAAATGGCAAGAAGTTAAAGACTTAAAACTGAAGCAGAAATTTTATATGTTAATGAAATTATTCCATGTTCAAACTTAGCCTTGATTTTAAATCCCACTCTTAATTAAAAAGAAAATATGTTAGCATTGTTAACTTTAAAACATAGAGTGTTCTGAAGATAAAGTTGAAAAAAATACTTCCGGTCAATATAGTTGACATGTTGGCAGATTATAGAAAGATAGAAAATAATAATAATAATAATATTAATAATAATAATAATAATAATGATGATAATAGTAATAAACAGAAATACAATGCAAAGCCAAACTCAAATCCATGTTAATATTGCTTTGCTAGAAAAAACGTAACACCAAATAGTTTATACCAGACAACATATTCTTTGAATATTTGTGTCTTCTTTTTTGAGGTCATTTATGTGAGGCCTGGGGTGGTTTTTTTGTTTGATTGGTTATTTTCTCAAATATTTCAGTACCATGAAAATGTTAGTCGTCACATTTGAATATGAGCCATGAAAATGCACATCCTTAACTCTGTATAATAGATTGAGCATCCCAATGGGAATGAAATAGTCCCACAAATGGAGTAATGGGAATAACAATGCCTCCAGTCTACCTGGAGTTTGAAAAGTAAAGTGAAAATTGTTTTGCAGCTGACATTCTGGGAAGGAGTTGAGTAAATTGTGTGAATTAGGAGGTTTTACAGCATTGAAAATTAAACAGACCAAAAGAGCAATCTTTAACATTTTTTGTTACAGTTTTTTCTGAATTTCCAACATGAGACAAATGCAGAGACAGCTGCTCCTGCTCCTTCTTCCACTCCTCTCACAGCACCTGCCCAACCTCTCACAGCTGCCCTGCATCCTGACATAGCACCCACTGTACATCTTCAGAGGATGCACAGCATGTTTTCAATTTGAGCTGCCAAAAAAGACATAAGGGAAAGGGAACACTTCAGAAAAATATCCACAAATTTTGTTTGTCCTTCTTCAGTCGATCTATATAGCTATGAAAATGTTTGTAGTGGAACCAGTCATGCCCATGCATCCAAACCAAATTTAAATAATGAGCTTCATGGATGAATCCTTCTTAGAGAGTGACATTGTTCTCAATTAGTTTTATTTATTATATTTTGATATTTAATATGCTGGCAGATATGATTGTCTTCAGCAAGGACTGCATCTAAGTTGATTTCACTGGCAGAAACAATGGCACTGTATGCATTAACTCTCTTGGTGCAGAAAGGAGATTTACTTTCCTTTTTAATATTTTACATTATATATTTCTTCAGTCTAAAGTAGCCTCGGGAATAGGAACCAAAAATTTGTTATTAAATCTGGATTAATTGGTACTTAAATTGGTAATTGGTAATTAAATACATTCCTGTTTGTCACTGAATTTAAATCAAAGTGAAATAATAGGAAATATGGACCAGGAGAAGTTCTTTCACATAGGCATGTCTATAAATTCTGTTTTCTTTTTGAAGATGCACCATATGTCTTAGTTTTGATATGACTGTGTTAAGCAGGAGACTTAGGTATTTACAAATAGGTAAATACCTGCATCTGGTAATTTTTTGAAGTGGGATGCTAAGACTCAAAAGTTCACTAGATACTTCTCCTTTTTCTGTCCCACTATTGGCCCTTGAAATACATTCAGAGACCAAATGAAACCAGTGAGGAGGCTGAAGTGAAAAAATTGCTCTTTTTCATAGTTTTCTTATAATTTACAAAAAAGAAATTATTCTGCACCCAACTCAGAATTCCTAGGTGAATAGTTTGGCAATTTGGAACAGATTCTGATTATAATTTCAGCATGTGGAGGAAACCATGCCACGTTTTTATTTTATATCAAATAGACAATTCCAAAACATAATAGTCTTTTGGTCATCCACTCGGCATTAAGTTTCTTTTTCTGATTGGATTTTCTTAAATATTTCTATATTTTGCAAAACCAAATCAGTAGCAATCTGTATTTTCCTCTACTTCCTTTACCATTTTCATAATATGCAGTTTATCATATTGATGATGATATTTACCACTAACATCACATTCCCAGTGTTCAGGAACTGTTTTATATGAGTTCCTATGCAATAGAATTGGAGCAGATGTGAAGCATGTCCAGAGTAGTCTGACAAGGTTTTTGTGACTGAGACACGATTTTTTTCTGGAGAATTTCTTGTCTCTGAATATCTAGAAGGACAGCAAATGCTACTACATAGTGGTTTTTAACACTCATGTTATCCATTAGTCTTTTCCCAGAAGGAAATAAATAGGCATGCTCTCACAATTACAATCAAAGTCTGATTATCTTGTATAGTCCCAGGAACCACTTTAATGAAATTAATAATCTCAAGCAAGAAATGGTTCTGTGCTATCATTTCATGGCAAATTCACCCATTTCATATGTCGGATAGGCAGCTAAAATTTCATGAATTATGCGCTATTCCAACTGGAAGAAACAAAGCTCTGTTTGAGACCTTAGTCTTGTGGGGATTTGTGCTCCAGTAGGACCAATTGCTCACAGAGCTGAGTACTTATGTCACACCAAGTTCCACCTGCTGATGCAGTAATATCCACCCACATAAGTCTTGCGAAACAGGTGGTGGGGTAAAAGAGATGAATGAACAAAGAGGCAGCTGATTCATGGAACTTCATTTTTATTACAAATTATTTTCATTTTGTGATTGTTTAACAGGGTGCAAGGAGTTTTTTTTAAATATTTCTTTTTGTTTGATGTCTAATCTGAGAAGACAGAATCTTATTAACTATTTCTCCTTTTTTTGGAATGTTCTCTTCTTTTAATCTTTAATTCATTGTTATTTTTATTGCTTCTTTTAAGCCTTTTTCTATTTTACAGTTCTCTAACCACTGTACAAAACCGCACATGCTTTGTAGTGTGTGATTAATCTTTTAAGCAGAATTAGCACAGCTCATTCAAAAAATACTATTCAAAAGGCAAGTCTAAAGTGTTACAGTTTGTCACAAGGAATTCAACAAGACCCTAGGCAGAAAGTAGTGCTGTTACCATTACTTCTGGGCTTTGGTGAAAACAAGTGATAAGTTATTTATGGTACTGAAGGTGCTGAGTATTACTATTCCAACTTTCCTCATTCAGTCAGAAAACAGAAGACATCAAAAGTCTCACTTGCCCTGCCTTGCTCCATGTTCCTGCCACCAGGATCAAGTGAGATTCGTTGTTGTAGTATACTGTGGATGCATTGAGTAATCATGTTCCACTGGCCAGGAACTGTATGGTGAACAGGAACATCTTCTCAGGTCATCACTATGTCTCTCGACTTTGTTCTCATCCTCCTTAAGAAGCAGAGTTTTGAGGTAGGTAATGGACTGGTTGCTTAGCAGGGCAGAGCAAAAAATTTCAGATGAGACAGGGATGGTGAGAAGTAATGCAGATCATTGTTAAGATATCAGTGAAAGAAGCAGCAGATCTAGACACATACTATTAGCTGTCTTTTTCATAAATAAAGAGGAAGCTTAACAGTTTTCTCCCAGCAGCTCACTCCCCTATTCAAGTCTATTACATTCGACAAAGCTTTGGGCTGTGGACAGATCTGTTACTGAGATTTCAGAAGCAGTAGCAGCTTTAAGCATAGCCAGTTAAAAATATAGGGAAAATCATCTGCATTAAATGCAGGTGAACTGAAAACTGGGAATTACACTACAGTTTCACACGTGAATGTTGCACAAATTCTGAAGTTAAAGAAAACCCACACACCGTTTTAACCTTTCTGCAGATCTCAGTCTATACCAAAGCCTGCTATAGCCTTGTAATATCTTTTAAACAAATGCATCTCATTTATTGATTCATGACATTATATTTGGATAATTATTGAAAAATTATTTTCAGAATTAATTCTCACAACCTTTCTTCTCTATTGACATTGAAGAAATACTGGTTTTTACAGTATGTAAAATGAATAGCTATACTGAAAGACACCAAAGTCCTACTATCCTGATTGAGTGTAATCGATCTTTTTAAATCATGCAAACACATTTGGCATTCAGGTTTATCATGACTTGAATTCTTGAATTCAATTAATTTATAGATTATATGTAATGTGATATATTATTACTTTTGCTTTGTTTCTTAACCACCAATCTGATAACCTTGCCATGGTCCCCTAACTCTTGTGTTAGAAGGAATAATAAACAATTTTTTCCCCTCCTTCCTTGTTTCTATTTTACAACCTACAATAATTTTTCGTTTCAAGCATTTCTTATGTTAATTCATATTAATCACTTCTCACAAAGAAGTCCTCATATACATCCAAATATCTTTGTTTACTCTACTTAATATCTTCAGTTTTTCGAAATTACTTTTAAGATAAGTTGCCGTGAATGAAAAATTGAATAAAAGGATGACACAGGAAAATAGTCACATAGCTATTTGTCCATTACTTAATGAGTAACTCCTCATTCTTACTCTTTTTTGTGCTGCCAGCAATTAAGTATATGCTTTTATTGAACTATCTTGGATATCCGTAAGATCTTTTTCTGATTAATATTAACTAATTTTGACCCTGTCTATACTACTAAATGAAATAGAACAGCATTCCTAGCATCAAAGATAAATAATATAAAACCCAGTACATTCGCAACACTTAGAACCCACTCTTTTTTCCCCTCTCCTTTTAATTTTTTTTTTAAATTCTTTTCTTTAAAAGGTCCAAAGCAAGTTTTGAGAAGAAGCTGAAAATCAGGGTTCTAGTTCTCATCGCTCCTTCTTTTTTTTTAAAACTATGGTAATATAGGTTTAACTGTACGAATGAAATTTTAAAGTCCATCACTTTGGTAAGAACAGTTAAAATGCTTTTCTCTGTATACCCATCATTTGAATTCATGTCATATTCTTCTCATTTGCTAATTTTATCACAGTTTATTTTAGTTTGGATTACTTTGAAAATATAATATTAGAACTCACTTGCTGTTGTAGCAGTAGAACTATGTTCGCTATTTGCCCTTTTTTTTTACATAATTTTACAGGTATGATGAACAGGAAAATTTTCAGTACAGATCACCACTAAGCTTCTTTTTATCGCTAAATTTGTTGATTATTTCCCTTTGTTTCCTGCAATAGTTACTACTTTGTGAGAAGGCAATGCATTTTCCATCTAAAAGTTTTTAAAACAGTTTAATTCCTTGAAGTGTCTTATGAGAATAACTTGGAAAGTCAAAAATTTTTGAAAATCCGAGCTCATTCTATCAATAATATCAGGCTTATCTAAATGCATAGCTACTCCTTTAGAGAAGTCTGAAAGAATATTAAAACATAACTTCTTGATGTAAAAATCAGTATCAATTCTTCCCATATCTTCTCTTTCTCCATTTATAAACAAAATCTGTTTTGCATTATACCATAAACAAATTTTCCTTGTTTTCCCCACCAGTCTGTTCCTCACATCCACACTGAAACCTTTCCCCAAAAATATTTCCTTGCTTACTTTGTCCCTATAATCCGAAAGTAAGGCAAATTTAGATGATAGTTAACATACCAGTTAATAGTTTGGTAATTCTATATTTGCTTTGTTTCAGAACTTTTGTTTGAAATAACTTAGTTCTGTGCCTTTTATTGATAGGCTCTGAAAGTGTGCTGCTAACACATCAGTGTGTGGTGTTTGATTATATCCTACCTTATAAAGACAGAAATGTGGAAAAAGAATCTCCCTAAACTCAATTGCTGTGAATGTTAATACGAATAATTAATCTAGCATTTCTATTACGTTTTATCTTCCCTTTAATGTTCTATTTTTGAAATGATCATCTGTCAATCCTATCACCTCTCTTCAAAACCTTCTATTTCTGATGTGCTGGAAGAAGTTTTTAATATGAGCTTTAATGCTTATAGCTAGTTGCTCATTAAATCTTTTTTGTACAGCCTCATAGCTTTACAATTCTTTGACGGGTTTTGTGTACCACTTATGAAAGAGAATTTTCTAGTTTTTCTAATCTCCTTTGTTAAGCAGGTACCTACTTCAATCTTTCTTTCTCTTTTTCTTTCTTTTCCTTTCTTTCTTTTTTTCTTTTTTTCTTTCTTTCTTTCTTTCTTTTCTTTCTTTCTTTCTTTCTTTCTTTCTCATCCTTTCAAAGTCGTTGTTACCCAATTACTTTAAAAGTCTCTAGACGATTTCTTGCAATTGCTTTATTTTATAAACATATTCTGTTGAGTTTCTATTGCTGCCCTTATCTGTGTTAACTGAATACATAATGAGAGGATTCCTTTACTAAGCTTAAGGATTTTCTGAAAGAAATGCTTAAATGCTCAGCAAGCAATAAACAGTATTATGCTTCAAGAAAATTGTTGAAACATAAAGGAACATGAATAACAAAGTGAATGAAGTGTGTCTGAAATGAAACAGCTTTTAAAAAGAGTCAGCAAACAACTTTGAACACCATTACTTAAAAATCACACTGGAAAAATGTAGTTAGAAATTAATAATGGCAAACAAAAAAACCTTGGGAGTGCAGCAGACAGGAGTTTGCACTTGTTACAAACAACAATTATCATCTATGCTTATGACAAACAGACATATCTTGGCAGATGGCAGCACCATTATACATCAAAAATAGGAAATGCTGTTGCTGATATTTACCATTCAGTATTCACAATTCTTTACTATCTCTTTCAGATAGAGAAAACTGTTAGTTCCCATTCTTCCTCTCTGAATTTAGGAACTTAAATTAAAATCCATTTTAACAAAATACATCCACTAAAATCAAAGTATTACAATTGTAAAATGTGTCTAAAACAAATGAGACGAACTTTGCACTGAGTCCTCACCTAACACAATCTTCCCTACTATAAGTCATGTAAGTTGATCTGATTTTCACTGGGTGGCTGCCCAAGGAAGGCCCCAAGTGTTTCTGGTAGCATTGCAGGATCTTACAAGAGCATTCATAATCAGGGAGGATATGGCACACAGTGTAGCAGCAGAGATTTCTTCCTGACCTCTGGAGATCCCTTAATACGTTATGTGATTAATAAGTGACTAACCTAACTTTTTATTGAAATTTCTTTCTGGTTTTCATTGAAATATCTGTAAAATAAAACCGTTTTTTCTTTAATGTCAACAAAAATTGAAGTAGCGAATAACAATTGCCTCTCAGATGTGTCAGCAGTCAAGCAACAACAGGACACAGGACAATTTTTCATTTATTATATACAGTAATTATTCTATTTTTTTGAAAGCCTTGATAATTTTTCTCTTAGGAAAATAAGCTGTTTTGCAGACAAAAATATAAATTATGCTTATTATTAATGCATTTAAATATTTTCTTTCAATCAGTTCTAATATGAGATTTGCAAGTACGAGACTGTAATATGAGATTATTGCAAGTATCTGATAACATCTTTATTATTCACAGTTCTATAAGAGACATAACACTTTCATTCCACCAAGGTCATGCCATATTTATTACTTAGATTCATGTTACAGATCTGAATTTCACAATATAGCGGAAACAACCACATGATACCAAAAAGACTGGTGTGACATAACGTGTACATATTTCAAACTGATATCCAGAAACTTCAGGAACACAATTAGAAATTAAAAACCTTTTTTATTCTTTTCATAGATTTTATTAAAAGAAAAAAAAAAAAAAAGATTGTGTTTTACATAGAAGAGGAGTGAAAATATTTTCTACTGTGTTTCTTTTAGAAATATAAATATGAAAGATGAAGGAGAAGATTACCAGGTCTGCTCCATGAGGGAAGAACATAATTCTCTGCTCTATTAAAATATTACTTTTTAAGAAGAAAAATAAAGTATTCAACAAGAGTTGTAAATGCATTATAAAATTTTATTTCCTCTTTCTCCTTGTTAAGGTTATGTGGAAATATTGCGGTCATCTGAGAATTGTATTCCTGTGAAACATATCACTCATGTCAAAAAGATAAAACATGATAATGTGCACTTGGCATCTACGCTAAATGTAAATTTTATTGAGAGCTTTTGGTTTTTTTCAGCTCATTGAAATATTCAATAATCCTTGATAAATTTTACCTAGGAACAGACTTGAACTAGAAATGATATGCTAAACTCCTGAATTATGAACATTTACCAAAATTTATGAAACTATTTCTTCATTGTCTCCTGGCTTAATAATTTCAAAAATAAGCTTCTGCTTTACAGAGTCTCATTTTTTATGCTTTAGAAAGTACTTCTTTCTTTTTTGTAATTGCACTGTCCCTGTATTCCCACAGAATTTGAAACTCGGGATATCTGTTATTTCAATAAATAAGAATGGGGCTTGATTCTCCTTAAACATTATTTGGACTACTGATATTATGAGAAGAAATTTGCTTGAAAATTTAGGCAAATTCAGAACACAGGTATTGGGCCTCAATGTAGTTTCTGTGACATTTCATGGCAGCTCTGTGTAAGTCCCTGGGGCTGTTTCTATCACTGGAAAGATATGTGGGCATAGAATATTCAACGCGGTGAATCCTAATGTGAAAGAACAAGTTTCTTTCAGGGAACACCCAACTTGTGGGTCCTTCTGAGCTGCTCTTTCTGTCTACTGACGAACAGTATAAGGCCATGGACACTATGTTATGGTATTTTCTTAGAGAGATTATTTTCAGTAGAGATGCTCAAGCTCATGTGAACAGTATTTAATGGAAAGTTAGGGGTGAATCAGCCTTGGAACCAGGTACCTTTAAAGCCCTTCAGGTTATACTCTTTCAGGGCTGCAAGTGTGTGTCAAAATGCCCCAAAGGAAAAAGTTGTGTAAGAATTGTGGCCTGAATGTGGGACACCTTTTTAATACTGTTTCATGGTTGTAAGAATTTTAGCTTCTGTAATTTTCCTCCTCAAATACAGTAGACAGTTCCAAGTTTTTCCCTTTCTACTTTTTTCATTCCATGAATTACAGAAAGTGAAAAACTTTAATGCGTCATGAGCATCAGTGAATTGATTTGAACAAAATTCCCATAAGGAAAGAACCTACATCAAGGTTGATGAGATTGCTTATGCCAGAATTTGATAGGCGAACTTAGAGCTCCCCAATCCAAAATCTGTAGGTGAAGAAGGAAAAAGTTTAAAATAATTAAATTTTAATTTAATTTTCATCAGTAGTATATACTTAGTTGTCCCATATTACCACACACAAAATATATTTATTGTACACAACATCTCTGGTAGTCATCAAATTTCGTGTCTTGGGACCAGCTTAGAAAAATCCATACAGAGAAACATTCTGCTTTTAATGGACTTTGATGCACTCCTGGGCTGAATTCAGAGTGTAATCTGTAAAATATATGCGGTTTCAAAAGACTGATGTTTCAGGTCTCTGATGGTGCAATATGCCGTCTTTTTCCAGCTTTCAATTTGTGAAATATCAGCAACATGAATTTTAAATCTTCAGAATTTTGTAGGAATTAGTTGAATAAGAATATTATAGAGGTATGATGCAAGTCAATGAAAGCTTCTGCAGCATTAGGAACGTGTCCAAAGCTGGTGTCTGTATTATTGGAACCCTCTCTCCCATTGGTTTCTGAAGTCCAGCACATGCTCCAGCAATGGGTAGACTCCAGGCATGTTTGGGACTGCATTACCTCAAATTCCCTTGTGTTAGAGCCAACTGGGAGCCGCAGCAGCTGTG
The DNA here is from genome assembly GCA_013397895.1 of Origma solitaria. Classification (NCBI taxonomy): domain Eukaryota; kingdom Metazoa; phylum Chordata; class Aves; order Passeriformes; family Acanthizidae; genus Origma; species Origma solitaria. The sequence continues at coordinate 454,535 of VZRL01003199.1, forward strand.
AAAAGTCTCTGATTTGAATAGTAAGGCACAAAAAGTTATGTGACTTACCCCTGCCTGGGAGTTTAGTTTCAGCCAATAGTCAGTGATATTTTTCTTCAGTAACGAAACATATTCAAATTATATTACATCAAACAATTTCTAAAGCACTACTGGATGACTCTTCTGCTTAGTTTGGGCTTTTTTTTACTTCTCCTAAATGAATACACTGGCCTTTGAACATACCATGTATTTAAGTAGGCACAGTGCAACATAATTCCTACATTTCTCTTTTCATTGGTGAGCATGGGCCATGATTTTCTTCTTGTTGCTTGTTTATTGCAGGTTCTGAATCATCCTAGAAATTTGCGTTTTGCTGCTTTCATTTAGAAACATAATAATTTTTTCTCCGAAAAAAGTAGCTGTAGCTTTATCATGACGATATGGGGTTTTTTTTTATTTCTAATCTGTGATTCTCATAGTGTTAGCTTTTAAACCAGTGATGTGGAGAGATGCAGAATATGAGTTTAATATCCAACTTTCTCTTGCAAAAGATAGAAAGGAGGAGGCCTTGACATTTTCATTTGATATCAACATTCTTAACTCAAAATATACAGTACAGGAATATTAGCTATCTTGCTGTTGCTTTTGTGAAATTTTTGTAATTACAAGGGAAACATGATGCATTACTGGGATATTTTAAAACACTTTTGCTAATTACATATTTATACACAGTGATATCTGTATCCCTTAGGCTTTAATTAGTTTCTCTGCTATTACTTGCAAGTTTTTAATAAGATACTGAACTTGCTGAAGCTTCTACTGGATATTATTTTGAAAGTAAATGTTTGACCTTTTTTTCCCCTCAGAAAAGTAAGAATAAGCATAAGTAGATAAGTATCTCACTTTCTTGACTTTGTTGTTTATTTTGCAGAAGGACAGTTTGGAGGTGATATCCAATGGACCCAATAATATTTTGAAATGGGTCCAAGAGGCTTACTTGTGACAGTCCCACCCAGTTGGTAGTATGTAATTGTTTTTCTCTAGTGCAGATTTATGTTTTCATAGGAGAAATCCATCAATGAGATGGTATTCCTCCTGTCACATTTGGTTGAAACTAAGAAATAAGTGAGAAGACTTTATGCATTGCTGTGTTCTTGCCAGGGGAAAAAGTTAAAAAGCAAATTGTTTCCCTATTCTCTTCCACAGTCATATCTGTGCTCTTCATCTCATTTTTATCTCAAAACACATAAGATGTTATTTTAAATTCAGCATCCTATAAGAGGAAAAAAGAAAGCAGAAAGAGAAAGAAGGAAAAGAAAAAGTGAAAGAAAAAGTGAAAAGGAAAAGAAAAAGAAAGAAAAAGAAAAAGGCACATAAACTGACTTGATAAAGGAGCACTGAAATTGTCTTCTCTAGGCAAGAACTTCTCGGTGGATTTTCATTGTCATCTCATTCATTTTCCCCCTCCTCTTTCCATCCAGTAATTTACCTTTTTCTTAAATATTTTTTTCTCCCTGAGGCACCACCAGCTGGTCTCACGTGTTCAGTTATGTTCTGTGGTGTGTCCATTGTCGAGCTGGCTGAAACCAACTGTGTCTGGCCTAGGGCAGCTCCTGTCATTGTGTTGTAGAAGCCACTCTTGTTACCAAAACTGGTCATGTCCATCCACCGATGGCACCCACAATAAGTTAATTATTATTCATTTATGTTCAGTAATTCCTTCAGGAAATGCTCTGCACCAACAGTTTTAATTTTTAGCTGACTACCAATAAGTAAGCAGCAAAGGTGTAGGTGTTTGAATCCTTATATACTGAAAATATGTAGGACTATACTATTACACTTGTTTCACCTATAAAGTAAGATTGATCCAACATGAGCAATTAAATTTTCAGGCATCTAATTTCAATTACTTGAGCTCCCCAGGTGATCCATTGAATCCTAACACACCCATTTGAGCATATCTACTGACCTGAGTAGACCGAGAATTTGACAAAAGATTAGTTATCTTAACATGTCACTACTGTTAGGATAAATAAATTCCTCCATTCTCCCTTTATGTTAAAATATCTTCTGCAAATTAAATTATGTCCTCATTGCAGAGCTCTTTTTTTCTCTATTCTCTTAAAATAAGTATCTGAGACACTATACATATTATTTTGATCATTGCTGGCAATGAATTAATAACAGCAGGGATTTATGAGCAGAAACATTTGATAGTTGTGCAATAAATCAATTACTGACTATAGTGACACAGGGACACATATCCCCGGATTTCAAATTTACTATTGGAACAGAATATCTGAATGTACTCTTGAGTGCACCATTTATAGTTATGCTTCACTAAGGGGTCGCTTTTCAAAATGTAATCTTTATGATTTTTTTCTGAGCTTCACAGCTGTCACTGAAGCCACCAGAATTAAATTGCCTTTTTTTTTTTTTTTCCAGATATAAATTTCTGGTTAATTTTACTGTGCTTCTTTCTTTTTTTTTTTTTCCCCTAGTAAGTCTAAGGTGGCAAATAACTAAAGCTCTTGATTAATTTCATTTCAAAGCAGCATACTCTTTCTCTGTTTCATTACTAATTCTTCTGGGTATACATTTCTTATCTTTTATTCATCGTAAATAACTTTCTCACATTTCCAACTTTGTAATTGCTCTCCGAGTAATATATGCAGGTAGATTTGAAAATTAGTATTGAAACACAAGAAAGCAATGTATTTAAAAACTATTGAATATCTGGCTTCTGCATTCTCAGTGTTTCATCTCCTTCTCTACAAATTATTATATATTTTGGACATGGCATGTGAAGTGTTACAGAGATTAAAACTCAGCATTCAAGTCAATCAAGAGAGACGTATCTTTTTAAACAACATTTCTGGAAAAATAATTAACTTTCAAGAAAAGATTTATTTGTGCACATAAAGCCAAATGTCTGAATCAAAACTCATTCACATTCTGTTTTCCTGTAAAGGAAAAACCTGTAAAGGAAACCTCATTGATTTTTTTGGTTTTGGCAGTAATACAAAGCCACAAATCGTGCTGATAATTCCTAAGTGTATTTTGGCAGTTATACGTAGCTTATTTCCATTCCTTTTGCAGTATGTAATTAGTTATTGTCAGAACAATTGATCAGGATTCTGGTTTAATTTCTATATGGATCTTTTTGTTTGTCTGTACTCTTCACAGAGTCAGAAACAAACTTCTCATGCATTAGCTGAGATGTTCAGTTTCATTCAGGCTCCTTAGAGGGGGTGGGGGGAAGTCATAATTAATTGTAGATGACACACAAGTAAAATACTATTAATTTCTTGTAATTTTAGCCATCTTAAAGTTATTCAGATTGGCTAGCTGTGTAAGCTCCTTCCACAGTCAGAGGGGAGAGACAAGTAGCACCAAAGGCTTACATAATTCATTTTATCCAATCATCTGAAATACCTGGTGTAAAAATCTCTTGCTTTTCAGATACACCTAGATCTGTACGTTATCCTCAAGCATCTGATGAAATCTGCAAAAGAGAAATTATTAGGAAGCTGGTCACATTGGGTTTATTGCTATCATTGTATTTAAAAATGTTTTAGCTAAAGCAATAAAATTAACTTTTTCTTTCTTTTTCATTTTCCCTGAAAGAACATTATTCTTAAGTAAATGTTAAATAAGTCATGGATTGCCTCCCTGTAAACAACAAAAAGAAGCAAAAAAAAAGGGAAAAGAAACAGAAAAAGAGAAACTAAGGAGGCCACAGGTTTTTTTTTTTCCTTACAAACAGTCAGGTGTTCCTTCAATAAACCAGAGGACAGATGTTAAGAAACAACTTGTATTTCTTCATTCCATCATCCAAAACATTATTTATAGTTTTCCATATCTGGAGAGTATTTTTCAACATTTCTTTCCAAGATCACAAGGAGTAGAAACTTCCTAAACAATTTATTGATTTATTTACTAGTGTTCACACTTAGATTTTTCATCCCCCAGTGCCTATCATAAATTTTAGCATCTCCAACAGAATCACATTTTAATGAACCAATATATGCAAGCCGTTTTAAGTAAGTACTGTACTATAAGCTTAATACATAGTTTAGCTTTTCACATAAGGGCATCTGGGAATGTCATTAGTTCCCCCTGATGCAACTGAGTTTTATATGTAGTCAAATAACTAACACAAAATATTTTTCAGTGAGTAGACTAGTCACGTTCTTCTCATTCTCCTCCTTAAAGTAACTTGACATTTTTCCGTATTTGATACTTTTAATTCTCTAAGATCAATAAAAACATTAACTTTAAATATCTAGTCTATATATTCAAATCAAGATCCTTCCTTTCTTCATAGCTGAAAGAAATATTTCATGTTTGTTTAGCTTTTTTACCTTGACAAGACTGTAATGAACATCTTGCCAGGTTTATTTTCATTGGCATTTGACAGTGTTGAATTAATGTAGTAAAAAAAAAACAGAACAGAGCATACATATGAAGAGATGATACAGAAGTGAATAAAAACAACTGATTTATTCTCTTGTCAATGTAAGGCAGAGAAAATAAGAAGTGGCAGGCACAGACCACTATGTCAGTTGTTATATATGTTTTCTCGTAGGCAATACAAAATTTTTAAATCCTATCAAAAGTTCCTCCATCATTGACTTAAATAGCCTAGAGTCTGGGTAAGGATTCTGACCCGTTTGTTTGTTTGTTTGCTTGTTTGTTTGTTTTTTAACCTGTTTCACACCATACAAACCCAAGACTTAACTAACATTTTACACATTGTCTGTTTCAGTCTTTTGCACTAATGTGATGGGTTAACATTGGTTGGCTGCCAGATCCTCACATCCAGCTGCTAGCTTACTCCTCCTTCTCAACAGTATGAGAGAAGTCGATGAAAAAGTTCATGGGGTGGAACAAAGGTAGAAAGGTCACTCACCAATTTACATCACAGGCAAGACAGACTCAACTTGGAAAAAAAAAAGATTAATTGCCAAATAATAGAGTTGGGTGGTGAGAAACACAGACAAAAGAACTAAAACACCTCCCTGCCACCCTCACCCTTTTATCATAGATGGAACTTCATTCATTCCCAAGTCCTCAATCTCCTTCCCCTGCTTCCCCTGCCTCCCAAGTAGCACACAGAGGATGAGACATGTTGAATTATGCTGAGTTTGTAACAGTTTCTGCTGCTCCTTCGTCCTCCCCTTTTCCCTTGCTCTAGTGTGGGTCCTTCCCACAGAAGTCCTGGAGTCCTTCAGGATAAACCTGCTCCATCGATGTGTGGATTGCAGTTACTGCCAGAAATTTTTTTAGTGTGGCCCTCTCCATGCATTGCAGGGAAATACTTGTTCCACTTTGGTCTGCTCCATAGGCTGTTGGGGAATATCTACACTTCTTGAAGCCCCTCCTCCCCCTCCTTCTTCTCTTGCCTTGGTGTTCATAGGGCTATTTGTCTGACTGCTGGGCAGCATTTTTCCTTTTCTTTGTTACATTATAATAGAAATGAACCACCTTGGCTGAGATGCTCAGCTGTGCCATGCAGTGGGTCTATTGGAGCCCTTGGGCACCACCTGTGTTCAGCACTGGGCAGCTCCTGGCCGCTTCTCAAAAAAACACATCCCTGCAGCTCTGCCCAGTCACTAAAACCTTGCAATGTAATGTAAACCAAATACATCAAAATATTGACAAATAATTTTAAATCACACAAGAAAATGCGCTCTATATAATTACAAACCTATTCTGGAACAGTATTCCGTGCTACCAAACAGTGTGTTTGGAAAAGCTAATCTTGGCTTTCAATGTTGACCACACTCCACAGGGCCTTACCCCAGATCTGTGGCCACTAAAAACCACTGAAGAGAAGCAGTAGACAACCCAGCATGCTTGTCCTGTAAAACTTCTGAAAGAATCTATGCACTTCTAGTGAAGAGAAAGGAAACCAAGTGATACAAGTGCAGGTGGTACACACTGTTCAGGTATGTACAGAAGAAACATAAGCTTTGAATTTATGCAATTAGGAGGTTATGCTTAACTTGAAATAATAAGGCTAAATAAATTCTACTGTTTCATTAGAGAAAAAGAAAAGTTTTTTTTTAAAAACACATCTGATTCAGACATATTTATGAAGAGAACATTATACATTATATGACATCATTAATAATTTCCTGGCGAAAGCATGCAGAGATGTCATTTTAATAAGTTAATGTGAAAAGTATGCAGCTTCTAATTAATGTTATTTCTTAGATAGCTAGGTAAATAAGATCACAGAAATAATCAAAAATTTTATACATCATTTTGTTCTCCTGTTTTCTGTGATGCACTCTCTTCGTCTGTATCTGTCACAGGTCACCTATTCTTAGTCTTTACAGCACTACAATTTCCTTTATAAATGCAAAATCTTTATTTGAACATAAGCAGCAACACCCTGATGTTTAACCTTTAATTCTTTGCTCTTTTCATTCCAGTCACCTAGCAAATACAGTAGGCATTGTTGTTCTACAGCTGAGTAAATCATACTTTCTGACATATCTGTTTTTTCAAGTTTGTCCATTAGCAGTCTGAATCTAATAACCATGCAATGTATTGATTCATTGCTGTTCATTAAATATTGGGTCTGGCAGCCTTATTTGTTGCAAAATATAATTCCTCAAGAAAGAAAACATGACACAAGTGTTTGCAGTCTACAATCCAAATTTCATCACTGTTAAGTAAATACTTTGTCTTATAGAGAAGAAAATAATTGTAATTGGTATTCTTTCTAAGGTAGCAAATAATGTAATTGCATTAACTGAATTAAGATAGGATAAACTGCGGGGCCCATTCCAATACATTTTGTTCTTACAGATTTTTTATGGGAGTTACTAATTCTGTCCAATAAAGGACTGAATTAAGTGGCCAGAATATTGTTCCAAATTTAGAAGCATTATCAAATCTGTCTTATACATTGTGATTGAAGAATTAATCTTCATAAAACTGGCCAATATATTCAAGTATCCTAATACTCAATAAAATAACAAATACAACTAATAGAAGGCAGGATATTATTATTATTATCATATAATCATTTTAATTATCATAATTATGATTTTTATTATATGAAGATTGATTCCACCTTGATCATGTATCTAAAATAAAGAACCTTTGTAGGTATTAAGGTTTTTCAATTTACTATATGGACAATTTAACCTCATTAGAATATTTTTATACTCAGATTATAAATATGATTTTCCATAGATCACCAAAAAAAAAAAAAAAAAGAGTGTTATAAAAAAAAAAAAAAAAAGAGTGTTATAAAAAAAAAAAAAAAAAGAGTGTTATAAAAAAAAAAAAAAAAAGAGTATGCTGAAAGAACAAATAAAGAAGCATAGAATCACAGAAGCATGGAATCTAGTCCGCCTCCCCCTGCAATGGTCAGGGAAATCTTAAACTAGACCAGGTTGCTCAAAATCCCATTCAACCCGACCTTGAAAATTTTCAGTAAAGGGACATCCACAACTTCTCTGGGAAAACCTGCTCCAGTGGTTCACCGTCCTCATGGTAAAACATTTCTTTCTTGTATCTAGTCTCGATCAACCCTCTTTGAGTTTTAATCCATTGCCCCTTTCCCTATCATAATAGGTCCCACTAAAAATTTATCCCCATCATTCTTATAAACCCACTTTAGGCACTGGAAGGCTGCTCTGAGGTCTCCCTGGAGCCTTCTGCTCTCCAGACTAAATAACATCTGTTTTCTCGACCTTTCTTCACAGGAGGATGACTACAGGATGGGCTAGCACACTGTGTATAGAGGAGTCTGGCAGATGGAAGCTACCAAAGTCAAGGTCTACATGTCTTGACTTTACACTCTGATTGTTAATATAAGCTGAAACCTGTACCAATGCATCTGTTTTCTTCTCATTTTCAGATGTATCAATAGATAGACAGATAGATAATAGATAGACAGACAAGACATCTATTTTATGTGCAAACCCCATCTCCATTTTGCTGTCATTTATGTCTTAAGCACTGTAAAATTGAGTCATAATTTCTTAGCCCTGATTGGTTTGAAGAAAAAGCTTGAAAGCAAACCCTGCTTGCTAGAAATGCAAATACTTGAGGAATACCAGAAAATAATTTTAAACTCTTTACAGAATGAGATGTATCATTTTCAATAGCACATAGTGCTGTCATACAAATGTTTGATAAGTGTAAACTTGATAAGTGAGAAAAAGAGAAATGCCTTCCATTAAAAAGATACTGCCATTCCAGAACGCTGTTGATCATCTTTGTCAGATACAAGACATTCTGTCAAAATGTTACTTTTTCTACTGAAAAATTTTTGAAGTTTTTGATGCTATTATTCATGAGTCTGCTTAAATTGTCTCCAGTCTTTAGTCAAGGAGTGATCTGTTAGTGGAGAGCAGTGAAAAAGGACATGCAAACACCAGCTATAATTGTGATTTTTTTTAAAATTTAAACTTGGATCAATTTGGCATGCCCAACTGTTATGTCCTTTGGAAGAACTGCAAGCATTAATACATCTAACTTACCCTTTTTTAATGGAGAACATTATTGCGCTTACTAAGACAAAATTCTCATTTGTATCTTGGAACAAGGGAGAGCTGACAAAGTGTCAGCAAAATTAGTTAATGATAAAATTATAAAAGAAAGATAATTACATCTGGCAACACATGAAAGGAAATAGAAAATTACAAAATAAATCAGGATGAGAAGAAAAACTGGAGTTCATCTAGGACTGTAGGAAAAGTGTTTAGTGCTAGCTAAATGTTAATGAATTTAAAGAAACTGGAAAATAAATGACAGATTTAATTCGTTCAGGAACGAATTAACAAGGGTGCTTAACTTAAAAAACAAGAGAATTATTTATCTGAGTATTTGGAGAGAATATTTTACATAAGAATTTGGATAAATATGAAAAGAATAAGAGGAAAATTGTTCTATGCGATTTTCTTAGGTTCAGAAAACCTAAAATTAAAGGATCAAAATATGAAGAAATTCCATCTTGTAAGATAATTATCATAAAGAAGAAAAGTGTCAGACTTTTTCATCCATAGGGAAGCAACAGGAAAATGTGTTAATATGCAGCACAGAATATCAATTTTAGGACTCTATTTCCCCACTTTCACAACCACATAGGTAATTAAAATATTAGGATAAGCTAAAGACTAAAATCTTACAGAAGTTTATTTAAGAAGTTAATGCTTCTTGTAACCCTATCAAACAAAGAAATAATTATATGGATTAGGATAAACGAAATAAATATTGGCTGTTTATAAATGCACTTATTGTTAGATACATTTCCCTGAATTTCAGCCGTCTAGTAGGCAATACTATAAGAAAATTACATAGAATTTCTTGAGACTAAGTGACCCCAAAAAAAAAATCTCTGTTTAAATGGGCTAAATTATCTTCTGAACCTTCCATCACTTAAAGATAACTGTGTCCTTCGTGGGTTTATTTTGTTTGCTTGCCTCTTTGTTTATTTTTAATTGTATTATTTGTTTCTGTGCAGATTAACAGTACAGAACAAATGGAAGACAAAATCATTCTAAAATTTGTGCTATTCCACTTCTCAGACGTTTTAAACTGACATGCTTAGAAATATCTTCAAGTGGATTTTGATCAAGGGATACTGCTTTTCAGTAGATCCATTGACAATCAATACCCATCAAATAATACCAGGCAGCAATTGCAACATCTTTCCTGAGGTTTTTTTTTGCTAATTGTATGTAACTAATTTTATGTCTCCATGTTCCCTAATGTTGCATTTATATTTTTCATTTGAAAGCATGCTATTAAAGACTGTTATTTTTATTTCTGTTACTATTCTGATATGAAGTAGTTCTCTTAATCAGATACAAGAGGAATGCCTCTATATTTAATTTCTAATAACCCAATTTTCCAAGAAATTGAAAAGACAGAGATAGTGTTCTAATGCATGGCTATTTTCATTCATTTGAAAATATTCTTTGATACTGTTTGCTTTCTAAACATTGTTGTAAACTCAATGATGGTACGCACTACTAAAAATATATAACTGTAAATCAAGATCTACTGTAATTCTAGATCTATATTAAAGTTGAGTAAAATTTTCTGCATAAGTACCACCTACTGAATTGGCAGTTCTGTGAAGACCACTTTAGACATTCAAAATCCATATTAAATATTTGAATCTCAGCCAGTGTCTGCAAGCAATACATAGAAATCAGAATTGGGATTAAATAGATAAGATTAAGTAACCAGATTTTTCTCACATGGAACAATACTCCTCCTTTTTTTTCAGATGTTCATGCTCCCTAACAAAATTATCAGCAACTCTCGGGCAATTATTAAATAATTTTTAATAAAAAGTAGATTGATTTGCTCACACTAGTTCAGGGGGTTTTTACTAAACAATGTTTTTCCACGTTTGTAAGATTGTTTTTACATTACTGGGATGAAGAAAAATATGCTTAAAATCCTGGCCATAATATTCAAGTGAAAATTTTTTAAATGGAGGATGTACAATGGCCAGTTGGAAGAAAGGACACAAGGTCTGCAAGGCTACCTCTGATACAGCAAAAGAATTTCATAGCTTGACTTGTATTACAATGGAGCAATATGAGAGGAAAAAGTATTTTGGTTTCTGTCTGATAAGAATGACCTCTTATGGAAAGTAAAAAATATTTCAGAAGTTTTGGCCTGAAGACATTTTTTTACTCTCAAAATTTGGTTATGTGAATATACAGATATCTGGTTATGAGCAAACACAGAGCTTGGAATTCACTGCTAATTCTATCACTGACTTGATAGTTGATTTGTCCAAGCTCCTACCAGAGTTGAACAAACAGAAACCCAGTCAGGCCCTGACTAGCCCTGGAGTTTTCCGAGACCCAGGGCTCTAAGTCAGTGCAAAGCCTTTAATCAGTAATTGGAAACATCAAATTTACTCAGTCATACTTTCCAATCCTGTTTGATATTCATGGCTAAGCAGAATTGATCCTTGCTGATAAGAAATTTTTACACCTAGACAGTGAGAGTATGGGAGTGGTTCTGGGAAAGTTTTTAACACTGCTAGTAGTAATACTTTTATTTCTACGCCTGGTGTTATTTATAAGCATCTGTAGGCCTCTTACTTTCAGTCTATAAGTCTATTCAGATACATTTACTAAAGAGACTTGTAGTTACCTACATAAAATAAGAGTATCCTGAGCTCCATAAATACTTCAGTCTTTTTTACTGTTTCCTGGAAACTCCATGATTTAAATATAGAATGAACATTTCTCATAATTTTTGGTAAATTTGAACCACCTGGAGTGTACACACAGTGTGACAGAGCTTAAATGGCCTGCTCACGTCCTCCAGAGCTGTCAAATTGCTGGTTTTCACAAATGAAAAATTTCATCATAGGGAAAAAAGCAAACAAGCAAGAAAAAGAGCAAGAATTTATTTTCTGCTCTGGAAGATACTGTTGAACAAACAAAATACAATAAATATTGCAAAGAAATGCAATGGGTATATATTTTATTGCAAATATTGTTTGGTTGTGGGTTTTTTTGGGAGGTAGTTTTTTTAATTTTGGCTATAAAATCTGCAGGCATAATCATTCATGTATAGGACAAAATGATCTGGTGTTACTTTTAGATGCCTATAATTCTAGTTATGAAACCATGTGAGACATACAGAAAAGAAATAAAAAGAATGCATTGAACCATAAACATGAACGTGTATATTCACTTTTTGTCACTTGTGGAAAGACCTGTTTGACTTTGATATAATTCAGTGTTTTTGCTTTAAAGTCTCACAGATGCCATCTGTAAGTTAATGATCCATGAGTGACTAAGCCAGACTGTTATTGTTCATGCTGAAAGGACCTACTCAGTAAGTCACCTGTAGTTCTTTACCTGGTAAGGCAGGTTGCTTGCCTACCTAGTAAGTAACTTGATATATCAAAAGCATACCAGGTTAAGTTAACCGGCTTTTAATATTATTTATATAAATTTTGATTAATATATAAAAACAACACAGATATTTTAAAACCAATGTGCAGTGTTCTTGAGGAAATGTTATCCTCTTTCTGCAGTTTTATTAATTGATTAGAAGCTCTATTCTATAGAAATAATTTAAATACCTAAAAAGTGGACTGAAAGATTTAAGGCAGCGGGATTTAAATTTATAATGCCATCAACTAAAACTCAATTGTCACTTAAACAAAGAGATGGGAAAAATTCAGATGTATAATAAGCTTCTTGCTCTTAGCGTAGTAAGGTTTGTCCATCAGATATCAAGATATGTGCAGACACTGAGTGTATCAGTGCCTTAGCCAGTGCCTGTGCCTTATAACTGCATGCTCCAGACTGCATTCATCATTGCTCTTGCCCTTTTCCCATTGCATTTTCAATCTTTGTTTGTATTCAGTAATTCATACTAAACATGAAACACTGCCAGCATGACTTCTTATTAAGAACAAGAAAGTATGTGAACCCAGTCTAACAGGAATAAATTGAATTCCATTTTCCTGCTACCTGGATCAGGGTTTTAAGTGTGGTATTATTAAACACATTTACTGTTTTCCTTTGCCAGCAAGTCCAGAGAGTTCGTTGTATATCGCCAAAAGTCTTGGTAAAACCCTTGACTCAATAGTTTTAGGATTTGAATCACTGCTTCAGAGACTTAATCTTTCAGGGCTGCATGATAAAGCTGATGGATTTCAGCCATTCCTTTGCCAAAGGAAGAATAATGTATCAAAACATAAAATAAGATACCTTGTATGCTTAAAAGTGGAAGAATGGTGAGGAGATAGGTGATGGAGATCAGTACAGTGACAACCCAGACATGGTTAATAAATAAAACCCTTAATGCTTTGTTAAGATCAATATTTTACTTTGTAGAATATTGATATTTATGTTGTCATTGACTGTTTGATACAGATTTCAGACACTCATTAAATTCACCATTAAGTAGGCAGCTTTGTTTTGAGTTAAAGCATCTATCTCAATCAAAAATTGTGTGAATTTAAACTTCAAGTAACGGAGAAACTAAGACTCTTTATTGGTTTTGGTTTTATTTCCTAGGGTTTAAGTATGTATAGCAAACAGTGTACTAGTCTGAAAGAAGGGTACAACACACTTTCCAACAAAACATTGAATATAATAATTTCCAGGAAGCAAATCTACATGAATCCTTACTTGCTAACATACACTTGTCATTCTTGTACATCAAATGAGCATGTGGCAGTTTTGTTATTTGGGGTTTTGTTTTTGCTGTTTATATGAACATTTAAACCATGTGAGATTTGGGGTTATTTTTTCAATATACATAAGAAAACAAAAGTTTCTAAGGTCATAAGCCAGAAGATTATGATTTTTAACAGTGGCTTTTTTAAATACTCTGGTGACGTTTAAGACATTTAAGCAGTTGATAAAATTTTGTAAAGCATTCTGGGATCAACTACTTCTCCAAATTCTGTTCTTAAAAATGAACAATCTTGTTAATCTATCCTTGATGAAGCTTTAATATTGCAGAGGATACACAATAAATAATTATATTTCATTCCACCTGATCTTTTGGTTGAGTATGACCAAAAGTGTAAACAGAATTTATCTTGAACAAACCTACTATAATGACTGATTTCTGTTCTTAATAATAAAACAGCAGTTTCACATGAATTTATAAACATGTTCCACTTCAACCAAGGTAAATGGAAATCAGAGTTTTCATTCCTTGCAAAATGTTTGGGTATTTTTGTTCCAAACTTGATTAAAATTTGTTGGGTATAGATATTCCTATTTTTGTATAGCACTAATTGCCTCATCCAGAAAATACAGTATATTATGACTGTTTTCACAATTATTTTAATATTTCAAGGGGTTTTAATTAGTTTGTATCCATTTCCTTTTAAGTCACTACAAATCCAAACTGCATTTTTGCATTCAGAAATGTTAGTTCTTATCTGATATCCCATTGTCTTTAAGCAGAAACCTTGCTGGCCAATAAACTCATATGCTGCATATAAACTACAAGAGTACAGATATGGAAAATAGTCCTGTAGCACTCTTAGATCTTGGGGGCAAATAAAACATTTCCACACATTAAAAAGAGAGGAGCAGGGCAGAGAGACAAAGAAATCAATCTTATGTTCAAATTGTTTGAAACATGTTTGGTCAGCTGGGAAAAGCTTAAATATTTCATTGCATGTTACATTGTTGCCAAATTGAATATTTATTTTATTTGAGTAATTTGTAAACTTTTAAGAAAATAAAACCAAACTCAAGAAACTCTAGAAGCTACACTTTCAGTTGAAAAGTTGCTCTGGTGGCTCCAAATTAGATTGCCACCTAATTTTGGATGTAGTTTTATGCTATGTACACCTTTCAAAGGCTGCAAATTCTGCCATTAAGTACATATTTATCACCACTGAAGCAGAAAAGAAAATAAAAGCTTCATGCAATCAAAAAAATGTAGAACAGACATCCTTCAACAGGTATTTTGTTCATTATGCAACAGAAATGCAAGCATACATAAGGCAGGATAGAAAAAAGCAGGAAATCTCTTAATGTAGTCCATAATTCATTGCTGCATTCAAAATACTTTCTTTCATAAGCAATTGCTAACCCTTTTCACAGTAGACTACTATTTTATGGAGGCAATTATAGAGGCACAGGGAAATACTGAGACTGAAAAGAAAATATGCATACATAAACCCTAAAATACATCTAATTACCAAAAATGACAGGTAAGAAATTTGAGGTGTCATTACTGTTCGTTATATAGAAAGTAATTAAATCCTAAGTTTACAAAGTTGGGGTTTTTTTAGATAAATTAATTGCTCGCTGCATTAATAGAATGACTTTTGATTTCCTGAACAGGGAATTCAGAAAAGGGCTTTTATGCTAAATACTTCTATATTTTCAGACTAAATAGCTCTGGTATGCAAATGTAATTCTAAAAATTGCAAAACAACTACCTGCACCACCATCCTGCATAGTTATTAGTGGAACTGTAAAGCAACATACCATAATAAAATTATATTTGTATAGTACAATCTTAAAGTTCCATTTGTGATTGAAATTACCTCAATTGGAATGTTAAAATCGCTTGAACTTTGTTCCTGTTTGATACAATAGTGAATAAAGATTCATCTCTGCTAGATTCTTTATGTTGACACTTTGACTTCTAGTTCAAGTGCAGTTTTTTTTTAAAGGAAAGTCCTGAAATCCTCTTCTGGAAAAGTATTTAAATAGGACCTGCCAACTTATTTCAGCATCAGTATTTTGTTAGTCAATCTGCCTCAAGAAATCATAGCAGCAGATACAGGGAGCTACCTGCGCATCCCCTAAAGTTCTGCACCTTCTGCATCTCTTCTCAGTGAAGTCTACATTGTACAAAGTGATTAAGCCATTTTCAAAACAGTACCAAATAGAGGTATAACTTTATCAGAAAAAAATCTGAGTGCATCAAATGTGAACATACCACAATAAAATTATTGTATTTTCTGAAAGTTACATTTTCTATCAACAGTTTATCTTCTTTAGGCATGCCTTCAGATGGGAGTTAACTGTGTGACTATTAAAAGTTGTAACAAAAAGCTGGGGTTTGGGGTTTTTTTTAAATTCGCTACTGAATTTATTGATGAGTCTTTCATGAATTTTCATTTTCTATTGCATTTTAATAGGAATTCCAGAAATATATTTGGAAATATATTTAGAGTAAAATTCTGACCAGTGTAAGGCTGGAAGTTCAACATTAGAAACAAGCAAACTTTTGCTTTAAATTGGGAAAATATACCTCTGATTTGAATCTTACTGCCCTTGCTTTTTATAGATTCAAGTTTAATTACATTTGAACTACTGACATCCAACTCAGATATCATCATTAGTATATTCATATATTGAGAGGTAAGTGCATTCATCTTGCTTGGAAGCATAGAAGCTTGAAAGTCCTTATTAGCACCACTCAAACATGAATAAAAAACAAAAAATAAAAATGTGTTGCTTTGTAATGTTTTGATCTTTTTAGGCTCTTTTGTTAGATTCTTGGGCTGCTTTTAGGTTATCAGGCTGCTGCTGCAAGCAGCCTTAATTGCAGTAAAGTACTGGCTAAAAAACGTGGGCAGAGTGCAAATACGCAGAGAAGTCCATGTAAGAATAACATTGAGGTTAAATTTACAAAAGCCAGGAGGAACACAAGAAATAGCTATTTCAGTAGGAACGGAAATATTGAAGCACCTGTAGGCTATGGCATGCCTTTCATTGACTGTAATGACAATAATCAATAAAAAACACTTGAGATACATACTGCTGGATTTTCTTTTCTGACTTTGACACTAATGCTTAAATAAATTGCAATTTTTTCTTCAATCCTATAAAATAAAAAAACCCCATACAAACAAACAAAAAAAAAACCAACCAAAAAACCTGCAAAACCCCCAAACAAAAACAACAAAAAACCCCCAAAAACTCCAAAAAAGCAAGCAAACAAAAAAACCCAAAGAAAATCCCAAAAGCAACATAAAACCCCACAACCAAGCAAAACAAAAACAGAAACAAAAATAAAAACAAAAACATAAGCAAACAAAAAAACCAAACAAAACCCACAATTGCCCAAGAAAAAAAAAAACACATAACTTTTTTGATTCACGTTATTCTGTAAATAATTAGACCTCAGGTTGACTTCTGTTATGCCTGCACAGTTCTCTTGTCTAAAAACAGCAGGAACATTTGTGTATTGATTTCTGAATTCCTCAGTGAAAAACAGAAGGATATGTTTTATACTACGCCACTTGTCTAGTAAACAAGGACTAGCCTGATGACAAATGGAATCAGGGATAGAGAGAAGGATCGTAGTTATTATTTTCTCCCACATTTTTTTTTCCTTTCTCTTCTCTCCATCCTCCTTTCCTTAGAGTAATTGTTGACAATGGGAATAAGGATGAGGTTCATTTCACATGTCTTAAGTCATCTAGCATAAGTCATTCTATTCTTCCCTGAAATCAAGGAAGAAGTATTGACACTTCTGCAGGTGAGTCACTGCACCTTTCCAGCAGCTTGTCTTCATACCAGATGAATCACCTTCCTGATTCCCTCTTTTAAGGGACTACAGAGAATTCTGCTCCTACTTCTCTTTTCTATCAAAAATGTTTCTATTTAGATCTTCTAGGCCCTAGCCTACAAATTCTAGCCAAGCAAAGAATTTCAGCACTATCTGAATTCTAAGTATTTGAATATTTTCAGTGTTCTTAGTGATTTGACTTCTATATTAACAGTTACCTACTTTTATGTTTTGCTGCCTACAAGTTACATGGATTAGGTAATCTCTTCAGTCTGATTATTCAAGATAAGTTTATTACAGATGCTATGCTCTCTTTCATATTGATATAGGAAATCAAAGCCAATTTATTTCAGCAGAATTCATACAAAACAACATGTCAAGGTTTGACCCTGGCTAAATGCCAGGGACCTACGAAGTCTGCTCTCTATCACTATCTATCTATCTATCTATCTATCTCTCTCACACAACAGAAGACAAATCCACTAAGAAATGAGTAGGCACTGCAAACACAGGATTTACTTTTACACTTGGAATGGTATGTACCACTCAAATATTAACTCTACTTCTTTGGTAACGTTCACCAAATATGGTTAAATTTCCTAGGATTCACCTGTCCCTTTGCAAAATGCCTACTAATAAAATTATTTGGCAGCTTATGAAATTGTTGATCATAGAAATGGAAATCTGGTAAACATAAAAACCATAATCAAAATGTAATGGTTTTGACATATTGTACATGGATGTTTAAAGGTGAAATAGACAAGTCGAACCCAGAGCCAGTTTTGAAATATCTGATTACTTTTTGTGTTGATAAATTGAAGTATGCTGAGAGGACATAGAATTAAATGCATAAATCGAACACTGATTGTGACAGATATTATAAGTAAGCAAGACAAAGATATGATAGCCGTGTACAGACTTAATTAACTCTCTCTCCTCTTTAAATTAATAGATTTTTTTTTTGTCCTATCTTTTAATTCATTTACTACTGTCTTGTTTTCAAGCCTTGTGTCATTCATTAGTCTTCATTTAATTGTTCTGATGAGACAGCTCAAGTTATTAATTCCATTTTAGAAGACATTAAAATAGTCAATTTTAATTAATACAATCCTATCATTATTAGTAAAGCTTAAGAAAAACATTGAAAGTCTCTAATTTAATTTTAAAAGTAATGATTCCAAAGTTCTATTTTAATTAGTAGATATTTATGATTATCTTTTAATATGTATTCTGGATAGATTTTATTCAAGAAAGATTATAAAAGGGCTCAGATGGGATGATTTCAATGCTCTTTTTTCATACATTTATATTCATACATGCATTCGTATTGTAGAAAATGAAATGTCATGCTTCCTGTCAATGAAAGCTAGAATAATCTGCTAAAACTTTATGCAAAGAAATTTAAAATCTACTCTGAATCAGTGGCCAAAGAATACAGAAAAATTTTTCCTATCCAACAGTACCCTCTGATTTACATCTACAGGTAACAGTGCTTAGAGACTAGGACAGCACCAGGGGATTTCATGTGGGAAAAGAAAGGTTCTTTGGACATGTGACTTTTCTATGAAAATTGTCAGCGAGGTGCTTCATGAGGGCCTAGAAAGTTCAGATCAGGTTTACAGCCACTAATTCCCTTCGTCACACAAGGGAAGTTCTTTAATATTTCATAGGACCATATTTGTTCAGCTGAGGCTGTGTAAAGATTTTGCCAAAACATTGCCCTCAATTTCATCTTTTTAATTATCTAGGGTAGATTTTTCTCACTAAAAAATTTGATGGCATTCTCATCTCATCAGTCTGCTGGGTTTGATTTCACTAGATACACAAAGAGCTAGTGTTCTTAGTTTCCTAGCTAAACAATATTTTTATGTAAGCAATGAAACTAAATTCAAAAATTAAATATTGCAATCTGGACTGGAGTTAGATGCCTACCAACCTTGAGATACTTTTCCTCTCTCTCATATTTTCAGGTAAACAAAATTTCTGTCTTTCTGGGTATGAAATGCATAATTGGATGAAAAGTAAACAAATCAGATATAGATATTAGATATTTATTTTGTCCTTTGAAATCCCCACCACACAAAAAAAAAATTAAAATCCAGTGTAATAAGTGGAATATGTCATTTGAGAAAGAATTAATTCAGGTAAAGAGAAAATTGATGCATGAAGATAAAACATGTTACTTCCTCTGCACTTTATACTTCTTTTTTTCTTTACTTACCTATAGGATAAATAGGTGGAGAAAAGGAGAATATTATTGTTACTGTATTCAGTTTTCTCTTACATTGTGTATCTATATCAGATGCAAAGTCACTTTTGCTCTCAGACTTTCAGATCTGATTGAAGAGAAAACTCAAAACACCTTCCCTCACGCCTCTTCTGTCCAGGCTCAATTTCAGTTCTGATACTGATACCACATCAAAGCAGCACAGGGAAATGGGGCTGTGGTCAGTATGTAATGGTATCCCTCTGCCATTCCTTAGTCCTTCTAGCTCTTCCCGGCTCCATCATGCATTCCTCCCACCTGCGGCTCTTCATGGGCCACGCTGTGCATATCTGCTGTGACATCACCATCTCCACAGACTACAGGGGAACAAACTGCTTCATAAAATCATGGAATCATAGAATCACTTAACTTGGAGACCTCTAGGGTCACTGAGTCTAACCATTAATGTTACACTGTAAAGTCCACAACTAAACCATGTCCCACATCAGGATGTTCTTCTCCATGGGTACAGTGGAATCTGTTCTGGCACCTGAAGAATGTACTCTGCCATCTTCTCTCACATTTGTGCCTGCAGGGCTCTTTTTGTTTCTGCATAATACATTTTTTCACACTCTCCTCTCACACTTACCCTAACCTAATATCTAATCAAAGAAGAACCACCATCATGATTGAGAGGTTCAGCTCTGTCCTGCATTGAATCTGGCTAGAGATGTCTCTGTCTATCTGTCTACAAGTATAAACTGGGAGAGGAGTGGCTGGAGAGCAGCATCTTCCCTTCCCTTCCCTTCCCTTCC